>JBAMHW010000020.1:20431827-20451456 GCA_037177495.1 Rhadinocentrus ornatus | reverse complement strand
TCGAAGATTTCTAAGTGGGAGAACTTGCAAAATAGCAGGGTGTTCAAATACTTATTTTCCTCACTGTATGTCAGACAAGATCACTTACATTACATGGTTATGTAGAATTTGCTTCACAGTTCAGGTCCTGGTGTCTTCAAAGTGCTCACTGTGATCCATCGCTGCCGTAGTGGTGATTTATAGTAAGATAAACCCCGTTAACGCGAGGCTTCAGTAGAAAATCTGCTTCTGGCGGCACATTTAAGTTTTTTAATTTTAAACTCTGCCTCAACAAACATATTAAACTGTGCCGTCCATGTCATGTTTAACCGTGGAATTAAATATGTTTTGAGCTACAAGTGAATGTGATCTTACTAGAAAGTTAGAGAGGTTCTTCATCCTGTCCACAACATTCTTCATGGTCTTCAGAGGAGGCAGGTAGATACTCACCTGCAGACACACAAGCAATGAGACAACTTCAGCTGATGAAAGGAAATGTGAAACAGGAGGAATACTTTTATTTGGAAGATAAATTTGATGTGGTGTTTGGAAGAGTGTCTCGCAGAAAGAGTGGCATTTACATCAAATTCTGGCATGTCTGGTTCTTTGAATTCATGCCAGAGTCGGCGAGGGATGACATCAACCGGGACGTCGTGAGTGACAACTCGACTGATGCTGGACAAGGTCGGCTGGACAGGAAAGAGGGAAGTTAGAGTACTCAGAAAAAGTTCTATTACTGCAAAACTTAAATCATCAACTCTAGTAAAAGAGCTAAAAATGCCCTCAGAGGTTCAGAAAAAAAAGAAGAAAAGTTGTTTCAAATAGGAAAAAGGAAGGGAACAGTGACTCACCAGCTCGGCAGCAACAGTGAGGCATGGGCAGTGCTTCTTGGTCAGTTTGACTTTGACAGACTTGGCACTCTGGACTGTCTTCAGGGCTCTGGACAGGTTCTCTGGAGTTACCTCCAAACAAATTTCATTGTCCTCAGAGGACACTCCTTCCATCTGGTACTCATCGAAGAAGTTTTCCTTCAGGGAGGAAGGACGCATGGACAGAATCAGATGGAGGCAGAAAAGCTAAGTTCGTCTTTAAAGTGCTAAGATTCAGATGGTAGACAATAACATAACTGTAGTTGTTCTAAAGTATCTCACATTGTACAACTGTTTTTCTGCCTTTTCAATGTTCTGCTTTACAAGAAACAAACAACAACAGTTTGGATTTAATATCTGGTTCATCAAAGGATAGTTACATACTTATTCTTCACTTTCTCTCTCATTTAGTTAGAAAATGCAGGTGTATTGCTTGGAAAACAAAGTCCTGCCTCTTGCTTTTTTTAATGTTCTTTAATAATCCATCTCCCTTTTTAGAATATGAAGCTTTGCCCACATACCGGGCTGTAACTGAGCTATAGGAACCAACAATGGCCCAGATGATCCCCAGTCCTGTGACAGAGCTCTGCTTCCTCACCTGCGACAGCTCACACCACATGCTGACTCCCCCGTTGGTCACCTTCCCAGACAGAACAAAGAACAGATTATCTGGAGTCAGCCGCAGGACGCACGTCTTCGTCAGCTTTGAGATGGTGGTGATAACACCTAAAGAGGATGAAGAAAAAATAAAAATACAAGTTTAAACACATTTACTTCAATTTGTCACAAGCCAACAATGTGAAAAGTAAGTAGTTCGTTTTTTATGTTGTAAATCTTCTGAAATAAAATAAAAATGTTAACTTATGTTTATCTCTTTCAACGATAATAACAGTTTTTGTTTATGTGCCATGAAATTCTAAAACCATCTTTGGTGTGTTGAAGAACATGCAATTGCAATATCTATTAACACAGGATCTCTATTAGTCATATAGCTTTTTTGTCATTTCATTTTCATTATTTTGCACAAAATTGACGTTATACAGCTGTGCAATGACAATAAAGGCATCTTATCAGATTACTGTGTTGTGCTAATGCGCTATTTTAAATTTTTAATTGAATTTTTTTTGTTTTATTTTTTTAAGTACAATGTCACTATCACATCACTTCACTTCACAACACAACAGACTTGTGGATGATGTGGGAGAGTAGCTCAGCATTTTATCTTCGCACACACAAAGTTGTGCGATGTTTCGAGTGACGCTAACGTGTTTGAAGAGACTCACGGGTGAAGTGGTTCAGACAGGCGATGTCTATGATTTTCCCCCGGAATTTCATGGTGAATCTGAAGGAAAGGTTTAACAGTTCATGTAACTTTCCGCTCTAGGCGGGGGAGTTTTCCAGCGCTCAGCATTTGTTTGGACCGTCTGCGTTAAAGGTCCGACCGAAACGTTTACCTGACTGAAACTGTTAAAGGTTCCGTTCTAGACTATATTTTCCATATGATACTAAATCACATCAATCCACGGATTTTCTGTACTTATTTAATTACAAATATTTTCTTTAATCTAAAAAATTGGTTTGTCTAAGAGTAAACAAGCATGTCACTAATTTAAATAAAACGGTAAATTCTGTTTTTAATAATGTAACCCACTGAAAAGAAAGAAAGAAAAGAAGAAAACTGCAAAAGATGTCCGAACTGGTAATATCGATTGATTTCAATTTACAGCTGTTATTTCATATAGCCTTTACACGATAACATGAAAAATATTTTAAATATTTTGGTATGCTACTATAAGATACAATATTCTATTTTAAAATAAATATGGTGCTTCTCTTTTTAAATGCAAACATATGCTGAACTGATTAAGTGTGTCCGCTTTTTTTGTTTTCTTTTAAAGTAAAATGTGAGTGTATTTCTGTTTGTTCCTGCATTTTTTGAGGGATTAAATTGATTGATAACTTACTGCTCTGGTGTATTTTTTCTGAACTTGTAGATTTGCCCTTTATGCATTTCTTATTTTAAGGTTTTCTGTGAAACACTGAATCTCCTTGTTGTTGAACCGTAGTGAGTAAATGTATTTAGAGAGCAATTTAAAGAGAAATGGGACTTAGAAGATTATCCAAAGCTTCCTTGTTGTGGGTTTGATGCAGGAGCTTATGTGAATTCATAATTAGTCATTTGATAAATTAGCTTTCGGTCCTTTTATGCATTTACAGTCCTTTTTTTAAAATTAAAAATAAGTTACACTGACCAACGATAAACCTTGATTTGTCCATATTTTTTTTCTTCTCTGTGTGGTGTTACAAATGAAGTCTTGATAATTTATAGTCTTTGAAATAAAAATTTTCCGTCTGAATTCTGAGCTTATTTACTCTGAAACAAAGGAAAACCAGAGCTTCCTCCATAAGCTCCTTAAATACCTGGACCAGAGTCCATTTGAAGGTTTCTTACATCACAGAGGTAGCCAGAGGTGACTCATGTAACACCAGGACCTGCTCACTAACTTTATTTAACAGCTGCTTTCCACTAAATTTCCTGTCAGACATCTTAACAGCATTATAGGCCTATTCATGACAGAACAAATAATGCACTTGTTAAATGTATAATCAACCAGGGTTTTACTATAAGATCCAGATTGGAGTCACATTTATGTAACACTTTCTCTGAATAATCCTCACAGCATGACCCTTTAAAGGGACCTGACTCTTGTTTGGAGAGGTATATGGACTAATCTAAACCAAAGCAGCCTCTGCAGTATGAAGTTTTTTTTTTTCATTTTGAGCATTTAAACACATTATCTTATGCTATGGTTTGTTGTAACCATTTCCAGTGACATAAAACATTTTAAATTGATAAAAAAATTAATAAAAAGAATGGAATTTTCTCAAAATAATCTGTCTATTTACAGATAGTAAGATATTGTATTGCTGTTTAGCTAACTGCGCTGGTCTATCTTGTTTATCAGAATGGTTACTGAATTTAAGTCAGCATTAAGTAATACATTTTGTCAGTGCTGTTGTGATGTTAGTTGTTAATTTTTTATAGATTGCTCCTAAATAAACAAAACAAAACAAGGGAGATGTAGTGTATTGCTGTTTTATTGTGAAGGCTGAAAAATAAATGCTTGACTCGCTTTTACTGGTCCTCCTGTCAAGTTATTGGTATAATACCAAATATTACAGAGAGCAGATAAAATCGACAATGATTTGTCAATTTTAGCCTCAAATGTAGTTGTTTTTAGGCTAAACTAAAGCAAAAATATTACAAGACCACGGTGGTGTTCAGAGCCATATCACTAGCATCAAGCTACAACCTAAATGGTCTTTTTTCCTTTTTTTTTGCTTCAACTTTGTGAGTTTCGCTTCCCTCTTCTCATTGGCTCTCCGCTCAGCTCGCTGACCAATAACAGGGCGCCGTTGTTGATAAAGGGTTTGTTTGTTCCCCAGGTCAGCAGGTGAACGTCCTCAGACTGTTTAAATTGCTGCAGGATTATAATTTATCAATCTGACTTCACTATGGCGCCGTTGTCCATCCAATCCGGAGTGAATTACGCCAAAACGCTGCTGCCAGAGACTTTGATGAGGTGAGTGGAACAAACAGCTGTTGGTTTCATGTCTCTGAAAACACAGGCTGCCTCTTTTATAATTGTAAATGTGAAGATCAGATAGATTTGGTCGCGGCTGGTTTCTTAACAGCAGCTGCGTATTAAAGTTTCCTTCCGCAAGTGTGCTGCGTTTTTCCAGAGCGGAAATGAATGTGGAAATAATTCCATCCAACAAGCTCTAGGCTCCAGTATAGGATGCGGAGGAAGTTTTTTTTTTTTTTCCCCCCTCACAGTGAAACCATCTTAAATCAATTAATTTCCCGCTTTTTAGTGAATTTAGGCACTACTACTCTAATGATTTTCTTCGTCTTTTTAATTTCATGGAAAATATCAGCTCATTTGGAATGTGATGGCAGCAACACATCTAAAATAGAAAAAGTAGTTCAATGGGGATTTTTGGCATTGTGTGGCATCCCCTCTTATTTTAACGACTGTCTGTAAACATCTGGGCAGGGAGGAGATCAGTTGCTTGAGTTTTAGGAGAGGGATGTTGTCTCATTCTGGTCTGATGCAGACCTGGACCTTGGTTTTGGATTTCTGCTTTCATGATGCTCCAGATGTTTTCTATAGGTGAAAGATCTGGACTGCAGGCAGACCAGTTCAGCAGCTGGCTTCTTCTCCTGTGAAGCCATGCTGTTGTGATGGATGCTGTGTGTTGTTTAGCATAGTCTTCCTGAAATTTGCCTCTCTGAAATGCTTCCTTTATACTCAGTCATAGTTTTCAGCCTTATCCAGCCTTTTGTTGCCCCTGTTCCAACTTTGAGATTAAAAATGAGTTAATATTTTCCATGAAATGGTTAAATGTCTCAGTTTCAACATACGAAATGTTGTTTATGTTCTGTTGGTAATAAAATAAGGGTTTGTTGTTTTACAGTGACCCAACTTTCTTGACATTGGGGTTGTACCCATTTTTTCATGTCCCTGTTTCTGTGCTGCGTACTTTGATATAAACTGACTCTTTCTTGCAGGATGTGAGGCTGTAACTCACATGAAAGTCTTAAAAAAAACCTCTGCAGCCCTTTTCTAGAAAACCAGAAGGCTGAATGAGTGGAAATGCTCTGAGAGGCCTGTTCATGATAAGCTTTGTTTTGTAACCTACAAGTGGAATATTTTCCAGAGTCCTGCTGTTTTTAAAATCATTGATAAACTTAGATGTTAGTTGTGTATGTGTATGTGTATGTGTATGTATGTATGTATGTATGGATGTATGGATGTATGGATGGATGGATGGATGGATGGATGGATGGATGGATGGATATCTCTCTCTCTCTATATAGATAGATATCTATATATAGATGGGTCACTGTAAAACAACAAACCCTATATATAGATATAGATATAGATATAGATATAGATATAGATAGATATAGATATAGATATATATATATATATAGATATATATCATCATCATCATCATCATCATCATACTTATGTCAGAAGCATAGTTCTCATGCTTAGTATATGTCCACCCGCAAACTAAACAGCCTCAGTAATCCCGAAAAAAAAAAATAGTTTTGTAGCAGTTAATACTTATGGAAGAATTAATGTGCATCAGCACACAACAACACAGCTGAGCCTTGTGTGAAATACTAAGACCAGCCTGTTCGTTTCTTGGATATGAACTGGAAAATGAATCAGAGATAGAAGCTATTCTTTAAAGGACTGATCTATGTAATTAGTAGAGAATAAAATAAAAACACAGCAGGTGGTTCTGACAGATCAGAGACCGACGACATCTTCAGGGGTCCAAAGTATCAGGTCGGTTCTTAAAAAGAGCCACAGATGTCCTATCTGGAACCGAGGGGAAGATTTCACTCTGTCCATGCAAGGGTGCCCAACTGCAGGGTCTTATGCACATCGTGGAAATGAGGATGTAATGTTATTGTTAACCACAGAAACTAGTAGAAGAGAAATAAAATCTTTTTCTTTTTCTTTTTTGGTCTCAAAATGATGCAGCTCAGTTTAACACGGACAAAAACCTGCAGCAAAACAAAACAGCCTTAAGGACCCTGGTGTGAGCCTGTGATTATCTACAGATCAGCAGATTAAATCTTATTTAAGGCTTCAATCCCACTGCTGAAACATTTAATACAGTCAGAATCCATTTATAAATATTTATATCTTTATTTATAAAACACTTTTTCATGCAAAACAAATTCCAACAAAAAGTAAACTCACATTAAAAACATAATGAAAAAAAAAAGCAAAACCCATCAAATCCCTCAGACCACGAGTCACACATACATGACATATACTGATATACACTCATGCATATAAAAACGTGACATACAAGCGCTGTTGTAACCCTTAACAGTCGCATTGGACAATTTAAAAGATGTTAAACTGAAAAAAACAAAAAAGGATAAAACAGGACACTAGAAAAATAGAATGGAAACAGTATAATAAAAAAAAGAGTTAAATATTAAAGCAAGATCATTAATATTGTGAAAATGATAGAATATTAAAGAACACGAGTAACCAGATTAAAGCTGAGAGAAACATTCAGGCATTGTTGACCTTTTGTATGTCAATGAGTCACGTTATGAGTTGTTTCATAAACTGTAAATAGAAACTGTGAAAGCTGCTTTTCAGTGAACAAGCTCTTTAAATCTGACTGAGATCAGCCAGGAAACGGCTGAGAAACCTCTTTAAGCTGGAAGAACCGATCAGCCACGACTGTGTCGATGTGAATCTGAGTGACGAAGTTTTGGCTGCAAAGATTTTTAATTAACTACAAAACATAAGTGAGTTTGCTTTTTGATAAATTTAAAACAAGACTAAACAATTCAGTTTTTTTCCATCTATGGGGGGGGGAGAGCAAAACAAATTAATATTTTCGTTTTTAGCCGAAATAAACATGAAATATTTGCTGTAAAATGTTGAATGCATCTCAGTGTTTTTACACAAGAAGATAAATATCAAACTTAAAGGTCAGATAACTAAAATGGTCTGTTGTGGTTGTTTCAGGTCTGTGTCGACGGTCCAGACCACCATCTCCCGCCGCATCCTGCCCTCGTCTCAGCCTCGCTGTTATAGAATCTGCACCCACAGCCGGCGGCGGCGGAGAAATCTGCTGGCGTCCTCTCTTGATGAGCTGCTGGAGCAGGTGAAGACAGACTGTCCCACTGGAATGTTACACCAGTAAACGTTCATAGCTGCTGCTGCTTTTTCATCACTCTGTCAGAAAATTAGCCTCGGGTGGCATCTTCTATGTTGTCGTTTCTCAGGCGGAGACGGTGTTCATGATGTCCCGTTACAACCTCCTGACCCTGGTCCTGGAGGAGGACGGGGCTGTGGTGGACTCTGAGGAATTCTTCCAGTCACTGCCCAGCAACATACCACTGATGGTGCTCGACAAAGGAGAGATGTGGACTGAAAATAAGGTGCCAGATACTTTATTTTTAAAAAGTACATTAAATTTTATCTGTGCAAAAAAGCCTGTTTTGCTAAAGAACGTAGATCCTCTATAAACGCAGAAATTTGCTCTGTTTGAAATCAGCGGTTCAACATGCTTTATGGAAGTTAGTTTTGGCTCGATGTTTTGCCTATGGATGCCTTCACCATGCTACAATCAATATCACTCAGTCAATAAGACAGCACAAAGAATGCACGTAAAGTATACAGCAACAACATTTTACACAAATAGTCCCAACAATATAAATAATATGGCTGGCAAATGATAATAATAATCACAGTTTACAATGAATTAATCGCAATTCATTTGCAACTATGCCTGAAATATGCCTGTTTTTATTGCATTGTATCAACAGAGTCAGCCAGCACTCACAAATATATAATGTTAACTGACCTTTGCTTTTTTATATTAGATGATCTCTTTAGTTGTAATAGTCAGTTCAATATTTAACACATTTGAGACCTTAAAAAAAAGAGTCTTACTTGTGCAACGTTTTTCTGAACTGGCTGAAAAAAGAAAGGAATCAAGGTGTTGCAATGGTCCAGGCAAAGTTTAGACCTCAGTGTGATTGAAATGCTGTAGTAGGACCCTGAGAGAGCTGCAGAAACCAGTGCTGCAAAACTTAGCGAAGTAAAGCAATGTTGGAAAGAACAGTGGACCAAAATTCTTCCACCAAAAAAGTGAGAGAGACTGATGATGTCATACGGAAAACTAACTTCATATTGGTAAATTAGCTTTTACAAGTTGCTGATTCGTGGAGTGGATGAATTTTTTTTTTTTTGCAAACTGAGTTTTTATTTTCGTTTAATAAATAATGACGTAATAAATAAAGAACCATTCCAGCACCTGGTGAGGACCAGGTGATTATGTTCTTGTCCTGACACATTAAACCTTAGAATTGAACCGTTTTTATGTTGAAACACAGAAAGTTGTTTCTGCAGTTCTTCCAGCAGATGGCAGCAGAGAGCTAAATGCTTTAGTAAGCGCGTGCTATTTCAAGCTTTTAGAGTTCAGTTTCAGGTCGGTGGTGCAGATATTTACAGGTCTGTTTTCTGCATGTTTCAGATCCTCCCGAGTTTCCGCGAGCCGAAGAAGTGCGGAATTGCCAAACTGACCTTTGACCTGTACAAGGTGCACCCCAAGGACTTCCTGTGCTGCCTCTCCATCAGAGCCACTCTGTATGAGGCATATTCGCTGTCCTATGAATTGAAATGCACCAGGGTCAAACACGTCCTCAAGTAGGTTAAAACCTGTTTGGATCAGCCTCCAAATTAGATTCAAGCTGTCAGTTTTACCTGAAAAAACCATCCTGCTAACCTGCGGGGGGAGTCTAATGTGTATGTGTGTGTTTAGGTCGGTGCTGCGCTGCGTCACCTGTCTGACCAGACTGACCGGACAGCTGCTGCTGTGCACGTCCTCGTCGCTGCTGCAGTTCACCGGAGGAGACGAGTGTTAGCGGTTCGATGCTGAGGCGGGACTTACTGATCGGTTCACGTTGGAGACGCCGTGTAGAGCTGAAACAGATGATCAGATCTCAGATGATGAGCACGTTTAACGTCTCCTGTCGCTGAATCTCCTTGTTTTAAATGTTTGTGTAGATATAAAGGAGGGAATTAATTTGTCATTTCACAGGATTTTTCTAGAGGTTTTTTAGATTTTATTTGAATTGTTGGAATTTGACTAAACAAAAAAAAAAGTCAGTGGCTGTAAATTTGATTAGTGTGTGATTGTAAATCAAATATATGAATAAAGGTTAGTTTTCTAAGCCTCTGGGGGTTTTGTTTTCAAAAGTTTGACATTTCTCAGTTTTCTTTTAAGAGATGAGTTTGACGTGTTCCCACAGTTTTTCTTCAGGAGGAATTGGTTTGTTCAAACGAGCAGCTGGAGTAAACCGACACCAGCAGCAGCTGACCCGTGCTTCATCCTCCTTCTCAGTGGGGGAATGTCTGGCACATGTTCAGCTAGAGAAAATATCTGTAACAGTGATCTTGTGTGATTGCATCCACTGTGTGACAGCCAGCTGATGTTGGTCTGAATCAAGTCTGAGCAGCTTCTGTTCGCAGTTTAGTTGCCATCTTACTGTGATACTTCAGAAAACTTCCAAATGTAGTGATTCAAGAAATATTCTGCATCATATATCTAAATTATTCTTACTGGGTATACTTTGAGGTACAGTACCACGTTGGACCCCCGTTTAGCTACAGAATTTCCTTTATTCTTGGTGGCATAGATTCAGCAAGGTGTTGGAAACATTTGTCAGAGACTTTATACCAAACTGACATGATGGAATCACACAGTTGCTTCAGATTTGTGGCAGAAATCCCATCAGACCTGCTGCCACTGATCTTCAGCCCCGTTGTCATGTGACATACGTCAGCCTAGTCATGCGGACGACCATTTCTGATGAGGCCTCTGCCCACAATAGATGGATCAACTGAAGGTCCAGTTTGTTCTCGATGTGTCCAGTTACCTCAGACTGCACATCATGCTGAGGTATGCCAAGTTTTCAGCTAACTGCTCTTTGGAAGACAGAAATTAGGATTTTTCTAATAATATTGTGATTACCAAACTGTCCTGTTTGCAGGCTGCTAGTAATAAAGAACCGGATCCAGTTTAAAATTGGTTCTTGTTAAATTGTTGTGTGTTGACAACACTAGTTCATCCCTTGAGTTAGGAGCCTTTTTGTCGGGTTGAATGGTTGTTAGGTCAGAGTTAAGTGGCTGAAAATAGCCAGTTACAAGGACTAAACCAGGGGTCTGCAACCTGTGGCTCCCGAGCAGCAAGTGGCTTTCTGGACCTTCCACAATTACTTTTTATACATGGCTAAAAATAACTAATAATTTAAAATAGAGATAGTCGAATCCTTCCTCCTGCTTCTCTGTGGACAAACAGTTCTGAGGTTTCTGCTGACTGGGACGCAGTGGATGGTACCAAATGAAAGTGGAATCCCGTGGGTGCCCGGTCCGCGATAAGGGCGTGGTCGCGTGAACGCGCGTAAACGTAGGAGGAGGAGATCAAGCCGGACGCGCACTCGCGCCCGGCAGATGCACACCGGCATCCAGCGACGGACCACCGAGACCAGAACCGGGAGAAAACACAACCATGAGGGAAATAGTTCACATCCAAGCGGGACAGTGCGGGAACCAGATCGGAACCAAGGTACAGATCCGATTCTCCTTCTCACTCAGAACTTTTTAGTGCTTAATTTTCATGGAAATGTGTAGATTTTTCTTATTATAAGCCTTAACTTAAATCTGGTTTTGCTCTTAATGAAACATGTTACTCGGTCTAACAGAGGACCACGATGACAATCAGAGTTCTGGACTGGTTCTGAAGCAGCAGAACTTCATTTTAAATCCCAAAAATACAAACTATAAGGAGAATTTATCCAAATGATACAAAAATGTTAATATTTCATTCAAACGGCTTCAAAGAAAAAATATGAATAAAAGATAATAAGCAACTCAGCAGAATTTTTTTTAAAAATCAACTTATTAATAAATAAATAGATATTTGCTGTACAGTTTTAAAATGCCTGTGTTTAATGGACATCCCGGAGAACGGCAGCATTTTACAGCTGCTCAAGTGGAGCTGATCATACTTATATTACTATAAATTAAATTACTAATATCTGACAAATAAATTAGTTCTTTTCCTAAATAATTTAGCATAATAACAGTTATTTAAATGAAACTTTCAGAAGTCTTTTCTACCAATGTTTAAATAAAATGGAGATATTTTGGTGGAGGACTCCAGTCGTATATTCTTGCTGCTGAATGACCGCTGAGGGGGAGAGAAATGAACTCTGAGCCACTGAGAGACTATGCAAGGAATCTGCATGAACACACACACACTCACTCAGCAGCCACACACATACAAAGCTGTGCCCGTATGGCTTCTCGGGACTGGATGTTGAAGGAGAGCGAGCAGAAAGTGAAACTTGAGACCAGCCGACAGGAACCACGTTCTGAGACTGCAAAGGAATGAGAATATAACTGAGGAGTGACACATCGTTTCTTTTAACATGACTCAGCATGTAGTTTTGGCTTCCAGATCAACCTGCAGAAATTAAGAAATAAAACTGTGCATGTTTAAAGTTAGTCAGAGGAACAGAAGTGACCTGCATGGATGGGTCAGCTCAATGAGATACACGACATAAGTCTGAAAGCCTGTAAAGTTGTCTGAAGGAAAACTAGGTGTAGAGACTCAAACTGTTTTCCAGCAGGCTATAGACATTGGTTGCGTTTTCCACACAGTGCCTTAACCTCTAATTCAGTGGGTCAGATTACTGTCTGCAGACATTAATCCAAACTAACTGAAAAGGAAATACTGGGACTTGATTGAAGATAGTTGTACAGAAATGGGCTGGAAGTCAGTCTCTGTGGAGCAAAGCTGTTTAGAGGATCGCCAGTTTGTCAGAAACTGTGTGAGAAAATCACTGAACATGTTAAAGGTTAAGACTGAAACCGTTGTCATGTCCTACAAATACAGAGATATATTCGCTAACTTGTGCAGAAAAGAAGCCACATGCTAACCTTGTCAGGAGTTCCAGATGCGGCAATGACTTCTCTGGACTTGGAGGCATCAGGAAGGGACCATTACACAGTGGACAGTAGGATGTAGAGGCACATTCTGCAGACATTACAGCAGCAAGGCTGAGGAAGAAGAGAGTACTGGTGCTAGTCTGGCATGCCTGCAGTCCTGACCTGTCCCCAATAGAGAATGGTGGAGAATTTAGAAATGACTACGACCCCATACTGTTAAACACCTGAAGACAATGTTGGATTCTTTTGCACAAACACGTTTCTCAAATTATGTCGGCGAGACTGTCAGGGGCCAAAGTAAGTTTAAAAAAAAATTTACTCTGTGTTTGGGCTATAATGGGTTAAAACCGATTGAGACACAGACATTGGTCAGTGAACGCACCATGCAGGCAGGAATGGCTGAATCAGAGAATTTAAATGGTAATTTTCTTCCTCTTTCTACTTGCTGCTATGGCTGATTCAGTTCTGGGAAGTAATCAGTGATGAGCACGGCATCGACGCTGCAGGAAACTACGTGGGTGACTCGACGCTTCAGCTGGACAGGATCAACGTCTACTACAATGAAGCATCCTGTAAGAACAGATGACTGTGTGTATGTCATGAACATCCTCCGAGTGGTGCGAGTTTGTACAAAGTTATAATGGCTCTCCTGTTTGTGTAGCGCACAAATACGTCCCCCGGGCCGTGCTGGTGGACCTGGAACCAGGAACCATGGACAGCGTTCGTTCTGGGACCTTTGGACAGCTTTTCAGACCAGACAACTTCATTTTTGGTAATGTGTTTTTCTGTGTTTGGAATGAACCGAGAGTTGATTAATCTGCGGAGTTATGGAGGTGTGTGATTACAGACAAGGAGCAGCAGGAAAATTTCCAGCTTTTAATCCGTTTAGACGAGACGACTGCAGCATTTGTTTTATAAACTAATGTCAGAGGGGAGGAGGTGGGATGTTTTAGATGCGTTCTGCCCACCAGCTGAGAAATGGGTTGCCACCAGCTGCAGAGTGTATGTCGTTTCATGTTTCATACCTGGATTTTCTCTGCAGGTCAGACAGGTGCTGGGAACAACTGGGCCAAAGGTCACTACACGGAGGGGGCGGAGCTAGTGGACTCCGTCCTGGATATAGTGAGGAAGGAATGCGAACACTGCGACTGTCTGCAGGTAAAATAAGGCTGGGTTTTTTTTTCTCATTTTTTGGATGGGGTCCAGTGGTGGAGTTAAGAGGCTGGTGGGTCTCAGCCTCAGGGACAGAGTAAGGAATGCACCTCAGAAGAAATCAGCTGAGGTTCTAATGATGCCTCATGGTCACCTCTCTTTGGAGGACTTTCGAACACGCCCGGCTGGGACAAGTCCCTAAGGTGGACTTAGAACACTGGAGAATGCCTTAGGATCCCTGGACAGTGTCTTTGAGGCGAAGGATGTCTTGGGTTTCCTTTCTTGACCTGTTGCTTCTGTGACCTGACCTCAGATTAAAGAAAATGATAGAAAATTGATGTTTTTTCTTTTAGTGATGCCATGACGTCACATATACACTGCTCAAAAAAGTTAGGGATATTCAACAAGTGTATTGGACATAAATATTGTTAGACAATCCATCAAGTTTCTTTTAGATAGTTGAGTTTCCCCACCGTGGAGAGAACAGGTTAGATTTATTAGTCCTCGGGTACGATTGGGGACACAGAATGTTCTTCTGGTCCGAGTTTGCTTTCAAACAGCTCTGTGTTTAATGAAGTGAATCTTTCGAACAACATAATGAGTTCTTTTACCAGTTTGCTGTAATTATGCCTGCAGGGCTTCCAGATGACTCACTCACTGGGAGGGGGCACCGGCTCTGGAATGGGCACTCTTCTGATTAGCAAAATCAGGGAGGAGTACCCTGACCGCATCATTAACACCTTCAGCGTCATGCCTTCCCCGAAGGTACCTCATCTGTTCCTACGTTCACTATGTTGCATCATTCTGCTGCAGAGTTATCCAAAAATCCTCTCGTATCTGTTTCGGCCTCTCTTCTTGACACCTTGATGTTTTTATTTTATCTTTGTCCCATCAGGTGTCAGACACGGTGGTGGAGCCCTACAACGCCACCCTGTCGGTCCATCAACTGGTGGAAAACACAGATGAGACCTACTGCATAGACAACGAGGCCCTTTATGACATCTGCTTCCGCACCCTAAAACTCACAACGCCCACCTACGGCGACCTCAATCACCTGGTGTCAGCCACTATGAGTGGCGTGACGACCTCGCTCCGTTTCCCTGGACAGCTTAATGCAGACCTCCGCAAACTGGCTGTCAACATGGTGCCCTTCCCCAGGCTCCACTTCTTTATGCCGGGGTTCGCCCCTTTGACGGCAAGAGGCAGCCAGCAGTACAGGGCGCTCACGGTTCCTGAGCTCACCCAGCAGATGTTTGATGCCAGGAACATGATGGCAGCCTGCGACCCCCGCCATGGGCGCTACCTGACTGTCGCCACAGTCTTCCGTGGGCCCATGTCCATGAAGGAGGTGGACGAGCAGATGCTGAACATCCAGAACAAGAACAGCAGCTACTTCGTTGAGTGGATCCCCAACAACGTGAAGGTGGCTGTCTGCGACATCGCCCCCCGTGGGCTAAAGATGGCCGCCACCTTCATCGGCAACAGCACGGCCATTCAGGAGCTCTTCAAGCGGATCTCGGAGCAGTTCTCGGCCATGTTCCGGCGGAAGGCTTTCCTTCACTGGTTCACCGGCGAGGGAATGGACGAGATGGAGTTCACGGAGGCGGAGAGCAACATGAACGACCTGGTGTCGGAGTACCAGCAGTACCAGGAGGCCACAGCCAATGACAACGAAGAGAACTTTGAGGATGAAGACGATGAGATCAATGAGTAAGGAGAGTGAACACACCTGGTAAAGAGCACTGGTTAACATGGGAAGTCAGAATATTACTGTTTAGTTATTCTAACAGCAAAGAGGAATAATACTTCGACTTAGATAACTGTCAGCTGTCAAAAATCAACTTAAAATTAATTAATTATTAAAGATCTGGGCTTTAAAAGGAATAAAATATTTTTTTATTATTAAAGCATCTAATAGATGTTGAAAAGTTAACAAAATGATAATTATAATTAACAAAGTTCTTTAAATTCACACATGTACTCAAAACTGATGACACTTTCTTTCCCTAAGCCTAACCAAACCGCATCATACCGATCCCGTCGGTGTTTAAAGCGGTAGCCGTTAAATTAAAAGCTAACCTGTAGACACTCGACACGTTTGTTGCTTTCTGACCTGCAGAGATCTGCCGTGATCACATTTATAAATGTTGTTTTAGGCATTTAAACGCCTCCAATAAAAGTTGGCATGGAACCTAAAATTTGGGTTTACAGCTAAATTATTCTGAACAAACCATCTCGAGTGTGTGCGCTGAACTTGCAGCAACAGTTGTGCTGTTGCATGGTTGTCTGAAGAAGCTTGTACCGCCACCCTGCAGGACTAAGTGTGGAAGTGATGCTGTGGTCTGATGGTGTCTGTTTGCTACAGGCTGATTGGTTCCAATGGTACCCCAACAGAACCAGTTCCCATAGTGGGTCCCAGACATGTTCGTTTTTCCTCATTTAACTTCTTATTAGCACTTTTTGTATGTGTTTGTGTTGTGATTTTTGTACATCTTTACAAGCTGAAAGGTTAAAATAAAAACTTTGTTCAAGGCTTTTAGCTGGTAGTGTGTCTATGTGCAATCATATCTGTATCTTGGGTTCCTCTATATCTGACCTGCTGCAGTATATTTACGATAAACATGATAATAGCAGTCTGACTGAACAAGCGGATCTTGTAAAACCGCATTATATGGTCGTTCACCTGTTCAGACTGAAAAAATCCTTTCATTTCCTGTGATAATGTCATTTTAAAGATGCCTTTAAAAATGTCTCCCTGCTGATTAATAACCAGATTTAGTTTTAATCCTGCAACCTTCTGCAAATTTGCTGATCAGGATTTAATTTTTTTGATTTTATATAATACTCACATTATACTTTTCACAAGCAAAATACTGGCTTTTTATAATAATAATAATAATAATAATAATAATAATAATAATAATAATAAAAAAAGCTCTGATAAGGACCAAATTGAATAACTTATTATTCTTTTTCTTAGCATGATACTCTCTAACAAACAAACATCTGTAACATTCACATTAAATCAAGTTCAAAGTCTTATAATACAAGTTTAATGAAATTTAAGGGAGGCTACTCTTTAAAGTGCTTACATAACACACTAAAATAAACAATAGAGGGCATTAAATATGTATGGACTAAAATCACCGTATCGTAGAGGATGACATACAGTGGAAGAGTAGTATTTTCCACTGTATATATAAAAAGGTCTATGCAGGTTTGTAGGGAATATTGCACAGAGGGAGGGAATATTTAAGGGGCGTGGGAGCTGGTTAGTACATATTTGAGTTCAAAGTGGTGATAGATTTGGGAAACAAATCTGTTCATCCGTCTCTTCCAACTCAACTTTTTTTTCAGCTTTTTGTTCACAGATACTAAAGGAACAAAATAGCAAGACACTGAACTGCTTCCTTTTTGAAATGGATTGAATCCTTTTCTTTAGCAGACATTTTAAACTCTTTAATGTCAGGTAAGAAATCCAACACAAGAAAACCTCAGGATCTGCTTTGCATTTAGACCAAGGATGTCCCGTTTACATATTTATTTTGGTATGATTATTATAAAAGAAATAATCACAATTTTATCATTAAGATTATTATGCGTTATTTTCCCCACTCTGAATGTGTAAAATCACATGAACACGAAGGTCTTTATGTTTAAATTAGGGCTGTTAAAATAAACATTTATCTGTGGAAGTAACATTTTTTTATTCTTTTTACACAGTAACACATAAAGTTGTTACTCATGTCATATTAAAATTCAGAATTTGGCATTATCTTTGCAAGAGAAGCTTGTTTTTGGCATATCAGCATCTTATCACACTGGGTAATGGACTCTGCTGAACCAGTATATCCTCCTTATTTATGAAGACAGTTTGAGCCCTACATTTGGCGGATGGCTGCAGGATGACACATGTGATATATCAAATAACTTTGTTTTCATTCCGTTTGCAAGTTGTGCTGATCTGCTGCTATGGTAAACACGTGATCTTTTATGGAGAATGATTTTATCATCCCTATTTGAGACAAAACTGAACACTGAATTTCAGAAATGTAGAAAGGTCCTGTACAGCAACAGAGTTCAGAGTCCGGCCCACTGTACTGCAAGGCTGAGCCTGTTAATCTGCCTCCAGCAGCACCCTGTGTGAGAACTGATTTCCCAGCACTTCTGTTTGTGTGGTGGATTACATGCACAGCAGGAGCAGCTGCTGCTGTCAAAAACAAAACCGCTTGGCTCATGTCTGTGGATCCATTCTCCATCTGTGTCTCTTTGTCTCTGCAACATGCAGCTTTTAGCAGTGTGGATGTTTCACAGCAAGTTGGAGACGCTGAACAGTGATGAAGAGGATGGACTGTGGTGCTCCTGTTTCATGCTCACAACATGACCAGTCCTTATAAAGGCAACCACCGCCTCCAGGAAAAGCTGCCCATATGTGTAGATCATTAACTAGCTGGTACCTCCCAAACTCCTCAACACTGGGACAAAATAAATGTCCTCAAGCAAAATTTTCTCCTCTATAACTTTTCACAATCTCCTTAACCTTTATTTTTAAAAAGCCTTTAAAAAAATCCACTTTTGCACCCAAACACACATAATTGTGTATGTCACAAAAAAGTCATATAAAAAATATTTATTTTTTAGCACCATTGTGCCCTCCAAACTCGTCACCAAGCTCAGAGACTTTGGGCTCAACAGCGCCCTCTGTGACTGGATCCTGAACTTCTTGACAAGCAGACCACAGGCTGTGCAGATGGGCAGCACCACATCCTCCACCCTGGCTCTGAACACCGGCACCCCCCAGGGCTGTGTGCTCAGTCTTCTGCTGTACTCCTTGTTCATGCATGATTGTGTGGCCACCCGCAGCTCCAATACCATCATTAAATTTTCTGACGATATGACCGTCATTGGCCTAATCACCAGCAATGACGAGACCGCCTACAGAGAAGAGGTCAGATGCCTGACATCTTGGTGCCAGGACAACAATCTCCATCTTAGCGTCAACAAAACTAAGGAACTGATTGTGGACTTCAGGAGGAGGCAGAGGGGGGAACACACACCCCTTTCCATCAACGGGGCTACGGTGGAAACAGCTTCAGGTTCCTTTGGGTCCACATCAGTGAGGACCTCACCTGGACTCATCACACTGACTTTATTACAGCCAGACAGAGATTCTTCTTTCTCTGCAGGCTACGGCGGCTCAACATGGATTCAAGTATACTCTGCAACTTTTATAGGTGCACCATTGAGAGCATCCTGACTGGATGCATCACCGCCTGGTACAGCAGCTGCACCGCCCTCCACTGCAAGGCTCTACAGAGAGTGGTGAAAACTGCTCAGCACATCACCGGGACGATGCTGCCATCCATGGAGGACCTCTACACCCAGCGGTGTAGGAGGAAGGCCACCAAAATCATTAAAGACCCCAGTCACAAACTGTTCTGACTGCTGCCGTCTGGCCGACGGTTGCGTAGCATTCAAGCCCGTACCACCAGGCTCAGGGACAGCATCATATCGCAGTCCATAAGACTTCTAAATGCTGTCAGCAGCAACGCCACCTTTAAATAACAGCATCTTCTTATTGCTTATTATATATTTTACTGTATAACTTATTTGTAGTATTCTTGCTTTTTGTGTTTGAATATTTTTTTTGTGGTTTGTATTCTTTTTATCATTGTTAGGTGAGCCTGCCAATAATTGTTGTGCAATGACAATAAATTAAAAATAAAGGGCTGCACGGTGGTGTGGTAGTTAGCACCGCAGCCTCACAGCAGGAAGGTCACTGGTTCGAGCCTCGGCTGGGGGAGGTTCAAATGTGGGGATTGGTGGCCTTTCTGTGTGATGTTTGCATGTTCTCCCCGTGTATGCGTGGGTTCTCTCTGGGTTCTCCAGCTTCCTCCCACCGTCCAAAGACATGCATGTTAGGTTAATTGGTGACTAATTGGTGACTTTAAATTCTCCCTAGGAATGAGTGTGTGCGTGAATGGTTGCTTGTCCCTATATATGTTGGCCCTGCGATGGACTGGTGACCTGTCCAGGGTGTACCCTGCCTTTCACCTGAAACACTG
>JBAMHW010000020.1:20410417-20424448 GCA_037177495.1 Rhadinocentrus ornatus | reverse complement strand
ATGTCCTCAGAAAAGAAGGAAAAAAAGTGTTTTGTGTAGGTTTTTTGTTTTTCCAACTACAAAAACACACACAGACCCCCCCCCCCCCCCCCCACACACACACAGTTAGTAGAAAAGCAGAGAAAGGCAGTCAATTGAAAGGAGAAAGAGGAATGAGTCTGCATGAACAAGCCTGAGCGCGACACACTTTCCCTCCCACTCATACACACACCTCTCTCACACACACTCTTTTCCAGCCGGGCAGTGTGTCACGTCAGACCCAGAGAGAGGAGCGAGGCGGCAGCAGTGTGGGGAGAAACCAGAGCTGCTGAAACACCCGGCGACCGCTGGAGCCTCCGAGGCTGCATGGCAGCCCAGAAACAGGCTGTGACCCTTAGAGCTGACAGCTGGATCATCACACTTTATCCCCTGGAGCATCTCTGTGTGCTGAGACCTGCTTCTCCAGCTGCCGCCACTCATTCAGCTCGGACTCGGAAACAGAAGAATCTGCAGGATTACAGGGAGAAAACAACTGAAAACTCAATGATTTGGGAGTTAATTTGAATCAAACCACAAGGATCACAAGCTGATGTGTGTGTTTATCGGGACATCTGACAGGATTTTCTCTGCAGAAGCTGCAGACTGAAACAAAAAGTTTTGAGTTGGAGCATCACTTTTAAACACAAACATTATTTAGTTTCTTTATCACGGAGGTGGCGGAGATGTGACAATCTTGCAGTTTATTCCAGGATCTGTAGAATCATCATAACCTCAAGGAAAAGGATGTCATGGTAAACAGCAATTATCTCAGCTGCCTTTGTGGTTAAAAGTCTATGCTGATTCTGTTTTGGGACTTTTCTGTTATATTAAAACGACAAAAGAAAGGTTTGACCTTAATTATGACGACTTTTTCTTCCTAAGTTTGGAGTTCTCTGTCATTTCCTCAGAAGCAAAATCGGTGAGCAATTTGTTTTTAAACTTTTCTTTATATATATATGTAAAAAAAACAAAAAAAAACACATCTGATTATTCCTGTAATTTAATTCCAACCTTTGGCTGGTGAGGAGTTGAGTCCATTTTTTTCTGGCAGAAGCAGACCACTGACAGCAGAACTGGAGGTGGGTGATTCCATTTTTCCAACCTCTAAGAATAGTATTTTAACCCATTCATCTCCATGGTCCTGTGGGAAACACCAGAGTAAGCTGAGAGGAGCTGATCTGTGGTGGCTCACATGGTTTTACGTTTCAGCGACGTGTCACAGCTCCAACAGCCGCTGCTGAAAGTCAATGAACTTTACCAGACTGTTAAGCTAACGTTAAGGAGTTAATTGCTGCACAAACTGGCTTCGGGAGCCACTTAACTAGCTCAATGAGTGAAATAAAGCTCTGTGTGCTTTTCTCAGATGGAGGAAATCCGCAGGATTATATATGGATTTTGGCACCTGTTGCATCTGAACAGTTACTATTAAATTTAAGGGCACCAAGTGTGGCATTGGGCTGCACGGTGGTGTGGTGGTTAGCTTTGGGGGAGGTTCAGGGGCCTTTCTATGTGTAGTTTGCGTATACCCGTATCTCTCCGGGTTCTTCCTAAGACATGGATGCAGACATGTTAGGTTAATTATTCACTCTAAATCCCTATGTGAATGGGTGTTTGTCTCTCTGTGTTGGCCCTGCGATGGACTGCTGACCTGTCCAGGGTGTACCTGCTAAATGTTGGGTTAGGCTCCAGCTTCCCCGTAACCTTTAATGGACAAAGCCATATATTTGATGGATGGAAGTTTGGCATTGTTCTGCACAAAAGCAGTAAAGGATGGTTTGCCTGTCAACACAAATTAGAGACAAATTAGCAAAGCTATGGAAATAAACAAAAATATATGAGATGCAAAAGTATATGATAAAGAGATAACTACTGACTAGAAAATTCCTGGGTCCCAATCGTACATTATCGTGAAAGTTCCTTTATAAATTTTCTTTTAGTCAAACTGTAGTATGCAGTGTGCAAACTTTAACTAAATCTGCAGTGTGAAAAGTTCCCAGATGATGTGCTGACCTGGAATAATTCTCCAGTATGCACCCAAGTTGTCCAGGTCACATACTGTATCCCACAATGCAATGGGCCACATAAAAACTGAAAAGATGTATTTAGAAATTTGTCATACAGCACATCTGCCAAGTCGTCTTTGTTCTTACCTGGAGCCTGTACACAACCAAGCAGGAGAGAAAGGTGTTCTTTTTCCCAGGCCCGGGAGATAAAAGCATTCCATTTATTTTCTCGCAGTTCTAGTTTGGAAGTTCTTGCAGCTTCTTCACGGCAAATCTGGGCAGAACTTTTTTCTTGTGTAGTCCTTGACAACTTTTGTATGATTGCTTAGAAATTTAAAGAGGGTGTGTTAATGACAAGATTCAACAAAAGGATGAACAAGATTAAATAGATAATTTTGAGGAGCGGCCGGCCAAGGCGGTGAGGAATTACAATAATCTGTGAAAGGCTTATAAAGACATGGACACCAATCTGCTCTGCCGCGGACAAGTGTTCTCATGAAATATGAAATAATGGAACCAACCACTTTGAGAAAACAAACAAATTTCTCTGTTCTTACAGAGTATGTGCAGGCCATGACTTACCCGAAGGAGGTGTCACTCTTCTGTTGGGTAAGACAATATTAAATGCATCACGTTGATGCACATTCTACAAATTTCTACTGTTACAAAATGTAAGCATCAACTCTTTAATGCCTGATGTATCATATTGGATACGTACAGTTTCTATGACCTGGTAAAAACAACAATCTGATACCTGTTGCACTCCAATTAATCTCACTGCACTGGCAGATTATTTAACTCGGTTATAGGTTAAATCCTCTGAACTTGTTTTTATTTTATTAAGATATTTCATTTTTGCAGTGTAATCCAGCTGATGTGAGATGTAAGTCTCTAAGTCTGTAGTTCATCTGAACACTTCACAGCTCACCTTCTAAACGTCATCCAGTCAGTAAAAACCATTTGTGCTGTACCTGTGGAAACAATTTAGGATGATTTAAAGTTGATTTCTGGCTTTGCTAAACGGATCGACCGGCTGTATTTGTCTCTGAGGGGTTGTTTCAGAACAGCTGTTTGTCTCCACCACCCACGTGCCCATCAACAAGAAACACATGCTGTGATTTTAAGAAGCAAATGATGAACAATCTTCTGTCTTTCTGTATCCGTGGCGTTAGATTTCATCATCTGGACGTCTGCGGAGTCTGCCTGGCAGAAAGCGGAGCTGTGTGATCCTGACAGTGAACGCGGGTAATATCAGGTGAGTGTGCGTTTCCCATTTTGCTGCTTATTTTTTCTAGTTAATGGTTTGGATGCTTCAGTGAAAGTAACCATGACCACATTAGGGACTCTTAATGGAAGCTAAACTATCGGGTGGAAGAGAATTTTGGTGTTTGAGGATAAGTCATTGAAGCTGGCCAAAAAATGACAGTTTTTATTCTTTTTTTTCTCCAGGATGTCATTTTTAATTCATGGGTTTTTTTTCTTTCTCCATTTAGACGTGTAGGGAAGTGACAAGCTTTTTCTTTACAATGGTAAAATCCTCTTTGAGAAGCTCTTAACTCACATTGAAAAGAGAAACAAAATTAGCTCTTTCAATAAAACTTGAGGAGGAAAGCAGGTCTTCTCAAGAAAACCTTCACATAAGAAAAAAAGAACCATCTGAAAACATTTTCCTCACAGTTCTGTATCATTAGAGCTATAAAAACACAAAATTTAAAAACGTGAAGTAAAAATTTGGACATATCAAGAAACCTTGTCAGAATCCCAATTGTTTATCTACAGGGTCAAATTACTGACTTAAAAACAGAATTTGGATCCAAAAAAGCAAATCCTTGACGGCCTTCTTCTCATTTTCAGCATTTAGGATATTTTTCCAAGCAGAAATTGAAGCAGTTAGAGCCCTTCCAAGTTTCATTTTCTTTCTTTTAACTTTATATACATATTTTTCTGACATTAAGGAAACTTCTCTATTTTTCTTTTTAGGTTCTGTTCAAAAAGCTTCTCTCACATACCAGGACCTTTTCCAGCTCCTCTCCAAAAGGATATTCCAGTTTTTGGACATTTGATTCTTTACTTTTTCCTGCATCAAGTTTTACTATGTTGGATGTGCAAAAGTTTGTTCTCTGTAAACGAGTTTCAGTGGCAACTTTAACATTTAACAGCATGAAATCCCAAAAAAGCTGAGGGGTCTGTGCGAACATGTTGCAGAGAGTGTATTTCACTAGAAAAAAACAGACTCTAATGTAAAAAACTTTATTTGCTTGTGGACAGCCTGACGATGACGACACATTCCTTGCTGCTGAGAAATATAAATCAGTCAGATACGAAAAAACTAAACCTCTCCACAAACATAACCTTCAGAAATATTTGCGGTGGAAACGACACTGAGACGAACTGGAGGTTGGACTTGTTGACCCTTGGCGTCTGGAACGTGTCTCTATGATCAGATGATCATAGGCGCTTCTTCTTTCTTCTTACATTTTTGCTTTTTAACCATAGATTTTTGCTAAACTTTAAGTCTTTTTAAAGGCAAAGCTATTGTTGACAGAATCAGAGACCAAAACCTGCATGATACGGATATTTCTCATGACTTTTTGGATTATTTCTTCTTAATTCCCCAGACTGACTTGATAAAAACCTGGTTTTTTACTGCTTATGTAAAAATATACAGTTGATTGAATTCATCATATGAGACAAAAAGACACAAGTGAGGATTATCTGAGTTTATCCTGTCTCATATTAATCCTAAAGGGATTGTTTAATATTGTAAAACTGAAACTAAACTCTCTGGAAGCTGGAAAGTTTTAGTGCAGCACTAAATGTTCCAGAATCTGGAGCTCCACACGTCATTTTAGCCAAACAAAGGATTTCTGTTTGGAGACCATTTTTCACAATGCTCCCTGGTGGGCTTGTGTCAGGAGGAAGGGGGCGCGGTGGAGGGCTGTGCCTGCTCAGGTGGCTGGGCCTCAGGCTGTGGTCCCGCCGGGGGACCCTGGTCTTCGCTCTGCTTTGGTTCGGGTCCTGGTTGTTCCTGAATGGTCTGGTCCTGGTCCATAGGAGCATCCTGTCTGACTACTGCACCGATGATAAGAGCAAGAAGATCCTGCAGCGGCTGGTGAGTTAAACCTGTCATTTCCACTGTATATATAATCATTATGGACAAATTATCCCCTAATATATCCTTATACTGTATACTGGGGGTCTTTCTGGAAACTTTAGAAGTATTAAGAAATGTTCGGAGCATTGGATCAGCAGCATTATGCTTATTTGGGTATTTTGACTGATATTTGATTACACACAAATGTTGTTGGATCCAACCTGATGCATCTCATCCTAGAGAAAAGGCAGAGCTGGTTTTACTAGTGTCTGATGGCTGCAGGGAACCAGAGTTTATAGCTGTGGCTCTGTTTCTGATGAATAGGTTGGTCTCAGTTAAACACTTTAATCAGATCTTTTGTGCGATTAAAACTGTAATAGTTTTGTGCTGCAGTGCAGAAAAACTCTGTTCTCTCCTTTAATTAGAGTTTAATGGGCTCGGTGAATTGCCTGGTGGTTGGTGTTGATGTGTGGCCTGCAGCCGATGCTTGTTTTTCTCGTTTTAGCTGTTACAGTCAGAAAATAGTGGAACACTTGTGGTACCTTAGTTACTAGGTGAACAAATCTGCCAACACTGGTGCCAACTGAGCGTGAAGTTAAAAAGCAAACATTATTTCCACCCAGCTGTGATCAATGTTTGCTGCATAAGCTGCAGAAAATGTCTTGCAGAACTCAACCGTGCTCTTTTCTAAAGATGATTCAGGAGGATGAATTGATACCTCAAGGATAAATAATTCCTGTGTAGACTTGTTTTGTTCTGTGTTGTTATTAAGGGGCTGTCCCAATGACATAGAATTGCAGCAAAACCGCAAAAGTATTTTAGCAACCCACTCTTTCATCCCCACAAAACCAGGGATTAGTCTCCATAAAACCGATCATGTCTGAAACCAGGTACCAAGGTGGATAGATTTGAGATCTCTACCATCTGTGGTACTGTGAGAATAGCGTACCACTAGAGGTAGTGGACTTTGTAGTCCAGCGTTACTTAAAGAAGCAGCTGGGCTTCTTCATCAGTCCAAACAAATGTTTCTCTTTTGCCTCGCAGTGAATCCTCACCCATCTTCTCTTATTTTCTTCTAAGTAAACTTCCTGCAACACACAATGAGCCCTTATCTGCATATACATTTTGTTCTAGCTTTGGAGTGTTACTCTTTAGCGCCCCCACAGCCTTTTAATATGTACTACAGCTGTTTCATGCCGATGTTAAAGCCTTTCTCCTAGTTTTCGCAACCGTTTTCACACCTGAACCAGCCTAAACCTGAACAACCACCTGAGAATCAGCTGGGATCTGAGGGAGTTTGGTTCCTCGGTCCAGTTTGCTATCAAGTTTCTTATGGCTCCACTAAACAAAAATATGCCAGTGTGAAAAGCAGATGTGTTTGGCCTAGTTTGGTGAGAGCTTCCAAACTTCCAAAGCAAAGCTAAATGTGCTCCTTGGATTAAAGCGTACGGAGATGTTTTTACCAGCAGAGATTGGCTTTATGCAAATGCACATGTATGAACATACGCTAAGAAAATAATTGGTATTTAAACTTTATAGTGCAACAAACCTTATTCTTTAGTCTATTTCTGTTCATAATTCACAAATATGATTAAAAAAGTTTAAGCTAAATAAATTATTTTTTTTTTTATTGTGTTCAAACATCTGGGACAGACTTGTTTTTAATACTTAGTTTTTTGGTGTTTGACTTCAACATGTTGGATCACATGATGCAAATACATCTATATGTTAACCGAACTTTAGTCTGTTTACTATTATGAGGAATAATTTTATTCTGCTGTTGTTTATGTTGCATAAACAAAAATTCCCAGTAGTTGTCTTTATCTGTGTAGCATAGTCGTTAAAATTAATTGGGGCACAGTCATGTGTTTGTTTGTGAATCTCAGCCACCATATTTATTTATATTCTTCACTCATTTTCACCCTCACTGGATCACTGAATCATAATGGAAACCAGTTCAGATTTAACAGCAGCGTACAAACACCTACTAATAATTCCCTGATGTTTGAGTGTTCCAGAAGGTATCGCCAACATAAAACAATAAGATTTTTCAGCGTGAGAGACGAAGCTTTGGCAGCAAGTTTCAGTCTGATTACCAGAGAAATGAAGTGACAACCGCATCTGCCTGAATGGAAGAAATCTGGATTATCTGCAAGATTGTGATTTAATCTGCAGATAACTTTCCAAAAACATGCAGAGCATCAGTGTTTTTCCTTCTGCTTCCTGCTTAAAAACCTTTCTGTCTAAATATTTTCAACCTTGAGGACAAACAGGGTCCCGCCACCGTTCATCAGTCGGATGTTCCTGTAATCTGGCAGGCTGTAGAGACAAACGGCCAGAGGTCAATAGCTTTTAATGGCCTGCTGTCTTATCCAGTGCAGCATCTGCTGGAGCGCTGTGGGTAAACACTGATAATAAGATGCTCTCTTTGCCGGCTCCTCAGGGCCGCACAGACACTTTCTGCACTGCATTTCAATTACTTTTAGCTTTCTCCTTTTCATTTCCTTTTCATCTGTCTTCTTTTCTTTAATTCTTCTACTCATAAATTACCATGTTTGGATATTGTGACTGTTTTCTCGTTCCTTTCATTTCCATTTATTCCTCCTTTTCTCTGAAGATCCCTCAGTTCTTCTCTGAAACATTGCTACCCATTTATTCCCCTCTCCCTTATCTTTTTCTTCATACACACAACTTATTTTGCTCATCTCATTTTTCTCAGGAGAAGGAACATAAATCAAACAATAAAAGTCGGCTGCATAAACTGTTTTGTCAAAGGCTTAAACACCATGAAAGTTTACATTCTCCTCTTGCAGCCATGTGAAATATGACTATTGTTTTAGAGCCAAACTACACAGGAAGGAGGAGGACTTTGAGGTTTCTGTTTGTTACCTAACAAGCAATGGTTGTTTCTTTAGCTAAAACCGCCATCTTTTGTTAAGTGTAACACAAGTTTTTACAAAATCTTTTGCTGGCATGACAGTATATATTTATTTTGGAAATGTAATTACATTGAACTTAATTATTCACCTTAATGTAAAAAGTCTCAAAGAACATAAAGAATACTGCTAACATAGAAACCAGCATGACCCTTTCAAATGTAGAGCTGAACTGAGCTACATTAACTGAAACATCAATTCTCTGCCAATGAAAACACCAATAGTAACCGTATCCGATGATGAAAACAGAGTATTATAAGGCCTGAAAAGTGCCATCACAATCTTCATGAATAAGGAAGATAAAGAAGTTTTGATGGATTAGGTTCACTGCTGTGACAAAACAACCACATGCCCAAACTCAGCTTTCCTCTGCAAGATTATGCCAAATTCAGATGTTAAAAAAAGACACCCGTAATAACTTTGTTTCTGGACACCCAGTTATAAGAATTCTAAATGTAAGGCTTGAAACCTATCAGAAACAATCCAAGTAAAACAGGAAATTTGATAGTTGATAAATTGTTCTTTTACAAAATGGAAAGAAGTGTATGTTTGTGGTGTTTATCGTAATAAAAAGGTAAATTTTCACTCCGATTCGATGATTTTGTGTATTTTTGGTCCCAGAAATTACCGCAATAAAATTATGCTATTTTATATGGTGCTGACATGTAATGAGTAAAATAAGATTTGTCTCCATTTCTTTAATTACGGTTTCAAGTCCAGTTTCTTTGAGGATAATGTACAGCCACATTACTCAAACAACCACAAACTTACACCACTGTTTTCCTAAACCTAACCAATTGATTTTGGTGCCCAAACTGAACCAAAACTGCACGGTGGTGTGGGGATTAGCACTGCGGCCTCACAGCACAGCAAGAAGGTTGCTGGTTCGAGCCTCAGCTAGAAGGAAGTTCGAACCTGAGGGGTGTTGGCCTTTCTGTGTGGACTCTGCATGTTCTCCCCTCCCACCATCCAAATGGACTGAGCGGTAGATAATGAATGACCTCAGATGTAACTTGAACCGCAGTCTCCTGGATAAAGTCTCTATTTTCATTAATAATTTATTCAGAAACTTATTGATTGACTTTTAAACATTTAACTAAGTGATCACAGCAAACTCTGTCAACCTTTCACTTAGTTCAGTTTTATAATTTTTCATAAAATCTTTATCTCCTTTTCTTAATGACTTCATAAGGAGTCCTGAAATAACCTAGATCATTTTAATGATTTAAATGATTGGAACTAAACAATTAATGACAGCTATAATAACAACAACAATAACAAATCTGTCTTCTCTAACTGAGATCTCCTCTGGCTGCTGACCAATCATAGTTGTTGCAGTTGTAATAAAAATGTCAATGTTCTTGCTGTGATGTGTAAATTTCTCACAAAGGAGTATAAACTTCAACCTCTTCAGATCCTCTGGCCTGGAAAGCTTCACTACTGCAGCCATCAGTGTTCTGATACAGTATGACAACATGCCCACACACTGTTATCGTCCTGGCAACAGGTACTCAAACTCATGCATAGTTTCAAGGAGAAATCCATTTTCCACCACATGCGCCGTGACGTCACCCTCCCTGCCTCATATTAAACCTCTCAGCGATCCAAAGTGGAAACTGATAAAATCTCAAATAAACACTGAGATCCAAAATCAACAAACAAAGCATGTTTGTAGAGCTACACTTTAACTTCATCAATCATGTTGTTTAATGAACGGGTCCAGTAACATTTTGAGAGCAACGAGAGGTTTCGTGTTTCCTGAAGCTCATTTGGCTCTCAGGACAGCGGTAATGAAGGCCAGATGCAGTTTTGACTAGAGAACCTCACATGTCCTTCACTGACTTTGTAATCCTGCTGTCACTGCTGTAAATGACTGGATCTTTGCTTGGATCGGTCCTGGCCTGTCCTTGTGTTTCCGGTGTTATAGTAACCTGACAAAACGTCTTTCCTCTCTTCCTGCAGGCTCATCCCTCCATTCTCAAAGCTTTCAATGCACTGAATTAAAGAGATAAATGTGTTGAAAGTCTTTTTCAAGACGTACTCAAAGCTCTGCGCTTCATGTGGGTGTTGGTGCAAGGTTTCATTTTGCATGCATGTAATAAATTATGTTGAAAATTGCTTCAGGCAAGGGAGGAATTTGATCCAAGGAAAAGAACGTACAGGAGGTTTGTGAAAACACGTCTTTCCAAAAGAAAAACTATTTATCCAAAATGAAATATAAAACATCTTGTTACAGAGCAACTCGCAGTTAGGAACCCAGGAATTTAAAGGCAAAATAAGTAGCATTGACACCTAGTGTTTCAAATCAGAACTGCAGTCGGAAGAGAAAAACGCGATGAGAGGCCGGCTCTTTTATATACAGTCTATAAAGGACGGAGAACATTGCACCAGCAAACATCATGATGAGTGAAGATGATTCATACACAGTAAGTTGCTATGCTTTGCAATGCTAGCGCTAATTTCACGCGCTAATTTACGTTAGCATAAAATAGAGTGTAAACAAAAGCTACATTAATCAACAAATGCCACGCAGCGGCTTTTTTCCCTTAGTCTCACTTAATAAATTAATTTGATAGTTATTTCATAAATTTATTAGGACAAACACACTACTCACTTGGCCAAAACATCATTACATTTGTTTTTGTAAACTAAGAGGCCACCAATTTACTCAGCTAATATATTCATGCAGTCACACAAATTAATTTATTGAGTGCCTAGAAATCAATTAGACTAAAATCTTTGTAAATCAAGATAAACTTTTTTGTTTTAGTTTAAGCAAAATTTCAGTATTACCTGTTGAGGAGAAACTTGACCAGCTCTGCATCTGTCTCGAAATTAATTTGGTCACTCAGACTTCTCCACCTTTCAAAAGATTCTCCAATATTGATCCTCGTTTTATTCCATTTTTAGTCATTTGCTTTTTTCACAGAATGCCGAGGCTTTTTAGGTTTTTCTAAAACTATTTCTGGTCCATTTCTTTTATTAGCTTCCATACCTGCAGGCTCTTTTGCCGACATAAAATACCAAACGCTGCGCTGTTGTTTGGCAACTTGGGGAGTCGCATATGATTGGTTAAGGAACCAGGAAGCAGTAAAGAGCTACACAGTGCAAGTTATTCTGTCATGTAACTTTTATTTTGAAAGGAGAAAAGCTTGACAAAGACATGGTTGATGTAGAGAGACAGATTGTTTATAGGGAAGCTTCTTTTTATCCCTCGCAACAAATGAGAACATTTTAAATCATTTTTACAGAAGAAAATCCTAATTATCTAGCCTTTAAGCTGTGGGAAAATGGTGGAGAATAAGCCCAACAGCACTTATTTAGAGTTATACTGGTGATATAAAGGGGGTAAACGGTTTTTCAATGTGAATGTTTGGATGTCCACTGTGTATAGGACTGATGTCATGGGGCAAAAATACGCTCTTGGGAAATTCTGGTCAGAGCTTGTTTATCTCTGAGACAATCCCTCTAGGCTGAGAACAGAAGGTTTCAGAATTAAAATTCTTTTTGTGACAGAAACTAACCGTCATGACGTTATTTCTCTTTTCTCCTGAATTAAACTCTGCTGTCTGGATCAGAATTGTTGGCCGACTTCACCTCCAAAGCATATGTGAGGAGTTTTCTCTCATACACACTTGCCTTCCTCGTCCACCTGCTGCAGGATTCAGTTTTTTCCTATTTTTTTGGGGTGAAACACATCAAAGAAATCCAGACTCCCTCTGCTCTTCTCCCAGACTGCACTGATGTCAATATTGAAACATCAGTCAGAGATATAATGTAAAATTCCTTATCAAGTCCATCTGGATCTTGCACATGTTTAATTCAAGTCAGGTTTCTGAGAGAAAGATATTGATCAAATAGAAATCTAAAGCATAAGCTGGGCTGTATTGATTTTGGAGCAGGAACTGATCTTATTGTTGGCTTGGATTATTAAACTTTTATTTAAACTATTAAAGGCAACGTCTAATTTGAATATATATTAAAACATAAATAACTTCTTAATTACCCACCTGCTTAGAGATCAATGGAACTTGTTCACCTACACCCGAGCTATCTAACTCAACATTTAAAACTTGTCAAACTTCATGAGCTTCTCACAAACCCCTTAAAAAACTCTTAAAAACCCCTTAAATCCACCTCCGTTTGTGTTTAAGTGGTTTTTACAGACAAAAAAAAAACAATCTTTAAGTTGATTATATAAGCCTGCTATTGAGCTAAATTCATCAGTAGTTTTAACTTGTTTTATTGCATCAGTCCATGTCAGAAAAACTGCAGGCGGCTGATAAAACGACAGCTGGTAGCATCTTGAGACAAAAATTGCAAATATATTGGCATATAGTTCGGTCCGTGAACAATGAATTTTCTATCCTGGTAATTTAAATATTTACCCCAAATCAGAAGTTACATGATTTGTACATGAAACTTTTCGACCTTAAAACTCTGCATTTCAGACTCGTTTGATGGCACAGTGACATCTGTTATTCATCATAGACGCCCAGCAGTGTCCCGCAGCTAAGAAACTGCACTATGCAACTTTTTCATCCAGGATGCTTCATGATGTTGCAGCTCAGTTTGTGCACGCGTCACACGCCAGCCAGTCATTATCAGACATTATCGGAGGAAGAGAGGAAAATAAGAGAGCAAGAGATAAGACAAGAGTCAACATAAGACTGTCTGGAGAGAGCTCACAGTATCCAATAGGAAGCGGGTCACTGAGAAAATGGCAAAAGTTAAGTAGTGCATCTTTAAAACCAAGCAGCGACAACTCCCTGCTGGATTTCATACATATGTCGTACATCTCAGAACCTCTGTCCAGCTTTATATATGAGAGACTTTGCCTCTTTCAAATGCTCCTTTATGTTACTCAAATAACCTAATTAAACTAAAATGCTCCACCAGTTGTTTCTGATTTGCTTCAGTTACTTTTCCAGCCTTTTGTTGCTTCTTGTTTCAGCTTGTTGCTGCTATTAAATTTAAAGTGAACTCGTATTTTCCATAAAATGGTAAAATGTCTCAGTTACAGCATCTGATTTGTTGTTTATGTTTTATTGGGAATAAAACAGGGGCTTATAAGATTTGCAAATCATTTTATTCTATTTTATTTTTCACTGTGTCCCATCTTTTTTGGAACTTTTTTAAAAGGTCCAGCTGAGTTACAAGTAAATATTTCATCCTTCACATAGTGAAATATCTCCTTATGAATCAGTTAGCTGACAGCTTCTGATGTTCAGACCAACATAAACAGTAGTTTTAAGACTTGTAAGTTTTTCTAACACGGCTAATCATTCATGACCGACAGATCCCGCCACGTCCATTCATGTCAGCCGTACTGTTGTTACAGCTCTATTGTGTTTGTGTTGACTGTGCAGCTCTGCACACACGGTCTGTGTTGAGGGAGAAATCTGTTTGTTTCTGGTGATCCTCAGACTATTAATAGTTTCCAGGCCGATCAGCTGCATGCTCTGAACTTGTCCCTGCTTGTAGCTGGAATTCCTCTGCCTATTTATGGTCTGATGCTACTTTTTTATGACCTACCTCTGTTTTTAATGCAGCCTCGTTTGTTCCTTAACTGGGAATTTGCTCTGTGTCAGTGTGTCTCTGTATTTCATCTGGACCAGTGTCAGAAGTAAAAGTGGTACATTTATGACAACGTACAACATTGCTTGCGGTTGTACTACAAACATGAACATCTGACACAGTGATTTATTCACTTTCTGAGTTTACAAGAAATAATAATTTACTCTCAGACATTACAAAGTCAGGGCCATTTGTGCAATGAAGCTATTTAAAATCATCAGGTTTTCTGTTAAAAAGGTTGTTATTACTCCCGTGGGCCCACCACCTGCAGGAGGGACCATGTGTTCCGTGCCTCTATTGTCGAGGCGGCCAGCCGCGGCTGTGGTCGTAAGGTCGTCGGTGCCTGTCGTGGCGGTAACCCCCGAACTCGTTGGTGGACACCAGCAGTAAGGGATGCCGTCAA
>JBAMHW010000020.1:20399725-20410287 GCA_037177495.1 Rhadinocentrus ornatus | reverse complement strand
TGCTCAACCAATCTACATGTGCTTTGTGGACTTGGAGAAGGCATTCGACCGTGTCCCCCGGGGACTCCTGTGGGGGGGTACCAGACCCACTTGTACGAGCTGTCCGGTCCCTGTACAACCGGTGTCAGAGCTTGGTCCGCATTGCCGGCAGAGTTTCATTAAAGATGTCAGAAGCTATAATCAGTGCAGTGAAAGATGGTTTTCTCATTTCAAATCTCTGATTGGCTGGAAGTTAATAGGGGTGGTTCATGTTTTCTATTTGTGTGTGTGTGTGTGTGGAAAGAGGATGCAGTAAGTCTATATGGGCTGATGTTACAGCTGTTAGTGGCTAAAAGCGGCACTTTTGTTTGTTCATTTTTGGCATTGTTGCAGCCCACAGCAGTCTGTGTTATCCTGGTAACACATCAACAACACTTGGTCACACTTTGTAATTCAGAAGGTTGTAAAGTGTAATTTTAAACAGGCCGTGATATAAAAACAACAACAAAAAAAGAAACGGTATTGATTAATCATAAAGAATGGGCGGCCATCTTCTTCCCTGAAAATAGCCAGGTTTTTTTCTGAAAGATCCAGTATGTTTAACAAAGTCCTTAAATGATCGTGTAGCTCATTAGTTGATTACCATCTAGCATTTTCATAGTCAGCAGGAGTTGTAAAACTCAAATTTTACTCATGAGTATTTCCACATGACTGAATGTGTTCACAAGAAACTTCAAGCCGTGGAAAAATGCTTAGAACTTCATGCTACAAAATCCTCTGCAGAATAATTTTAACTCAGCCACAAAGTGGTGTGATTCCCATTTTTAGCTGCAAAGGCTGCTGGCTTGTTCACGCACAGCTGATTCTGTGCAGATGTCAATGTCAGCGGGTGTGGGTAAATGTGCCTGTAAGGAGAGATGAATGCACAAAACTGACAGGGAGTCAAAATCCCAGGTAAATCCTGGATTTGTGTTCTCCATCCAGGTGATTTACAGATGCAGGGATTTCTGTCAGCTGCAGAAAGAGGCTCACTCTGTCCTCTGACTGGAGGCTGAACTCTCAACAGGAAGAAATGAGAGACTGCAGACGGCCATGGAGCTGTTAAATGAAAGAATGTGACAGCAGGACAGATTAACTACTGCTGTTCAAAAGAATGGATGACATGCAGGTAACCTTTGACTTAAAGTTACATTAATTGTTTTGACAACTTAGATACATTGAACAAAACCCTCTAACATGATGAATGTTATATTTCCGAATTCAATTTATTCAATTAAATAATTTTTTTTCCAACAAAAGCTACCTCAAGACACTTTTAAAGTCCAGTTCAAAGCATTGTAGTTAAGTAAAACCCCAAATAATCTTATTCATTATCCAAATTACTCTAATTCATTACGATTTTTTTTTTAATGCCAAGTCATATTTTTAAAAGATGACAAGAAAAGAAACATCTCCCCTTGGTAAGAAGAAAACCTGGAAAGTCATCTGCCTCAACCAGTCAGAGCAGGAGAGTAAGAAAACAGGGGTCAACAACAACCTAAACTCTAAGCCGGGGAACCCGCTGAGAAAGAAAAAGAAGTGTAACTTTAGTTATTTCTTCCATATTTTGTGTTTTTTTGAATTTATAAAGTAAACATGTTTATTATCTTATAACATTTTATTTTGGTAGTTCAGATGTTTTGATTATTATTTAATAATCATTCGCAGCATTTTAATTCAAGATATTACAATTAGATATTTCAGTTACTGCTGCACTACTTTGTCAGTTAGATTTTTTATTACTACCCATCCTTGTTTTGGGGAGGACAAGTGGAAGGAGTGTTGTTTATGCTGTTCTGCCATGTTAGAGTAATAAAGATATTTACAAAACCCAACTGTAGCTCGCCTTTAACCCACAGCCTGAGACACTGGAGTAAATGCTACCCAACAAAAAAAATTTAGTTCTGACATTAATCTCAGAATTCTGACTTTCTTTTGTTTTTAAGACATCTTTTTAATCTAACCAACTGATGGTATCAGGCTTCATGGATAGGCATAGCTGAGTATCGAATGCATAAAATTAAAGTTAATGATTTATGCCTTCTGTCTGGAAGCATGTACAACATGACCAATATCGGTCCAAGTACAGAGCCCTGAGGAGAGCCATTATTTACTCTAATTAAAAGAAACTACAGTCTATCAGATAAATGTGACTTAATCAGCCTAATCCAGTTCTTTTAATCATGATATCCGCTTGATGTGAAGTCAGATTTATCCACATTTACAATAAAGCATATTTGTGTACCATAAGGCAGCTGTTTAGAAATGAATCGGTCTTTTAAAAAATGTGAATCTGTGCTTTCAAAGGTTTAAATATTCACCCCTTAATGTTAACTTAAAAAGTAAAAATGTGTTTGGCAAACATAAAGGAACCCTGCTGTCTGTACAAGGAAATGATCTGAAACCAATCAGCTGCAGCAGATAATCAGTCAAAAACTAATGAGCTGAGAATGAATCCTAAACACAACCTGGGAGCTTAAAGATGCAGAAGAACGCAAAGTCCTTCACAAACAAACAAAAGAGGTAAGAAATTAAATATCTTTATTGATGTTGAGAAAGATGCATCTCCGAAAAGAAGCAGAGAAGAAATTTAATATGTTGAAAATTAAATTAGATAGAAAGACAGAAATGTTGGCAGGTCGTCTCTCTCCTGCAGCCAAATCCTGAAAAGGTTTTACTTCAGAGATCAATGAGCAAAAGGACTGTAATTTAGATAAAAACTGCTTATCAGTCTGCTCACACTTCCTCTGAGTTGCAGCCTTCTTCAGAAATGAATGAAGTCAGAGTTTCTGAAACCTGCTGCATCATGGTTGTTAAGTGAAGCAAAAACAACTAATACGAAACAAAACAAGGTAGAAATGATTTGATATGAAGATGGAAAAATGTGTTGTTAACATTGATCTGCATTAAAATTGCTGTACAACTGAATAAACTTGTGCTTGTAAATAGATACTTTATAGCACATTACAGGATAGAAGGGAGTGATTGTGCATGGATGGAGTAACACACATCCAGGCTCAGCTGAGTTTTAAAGACATACTGATTACAGCTATATTTCATAAATTTAATTAGAGCAGCTTGTGTAAAATCTGCACTGTAGCCTGTTCTTTCGAGGCTCCATCAGTCTTTTACATGACGGGTGATAATTAAAGTGGCAGCTGATGTAAAGGCTCCCTGCTCTGTTAGCAGCTGTTAGAGCTCAGAGCAGAGCAGAAAATGACTGTTTAACCTTCAGTTAACGTCGTGGCAACTCGGCTGGGAGAAATTTAATCAGCTCCATTCCTCGGGCAGGGTTTTGGTCTCTGACGAATTCAGCTGCAGCCTGGACTTTTAATCTTTTTTAAGAGAGGCAGAAACAATGACAGATTCTGACTTATAGAAGTTCTTACAACGTTATAACTTTTTCTCTTTCTTACTGTAATAACTTCAGCATGCATATAGGTGACAGTCTGATACAAAACTTTCTCAACTTTCTCAAGTTAACGAGTCACTCCTAATCCTCCAAATATTTGAGAGACCTCCAGAGATGTCCTAAGTGGTTAGGAGTTGCATAGAGCAGGGCTATTAAAAGAAGAAGACCACTCTCCATTTTCCTCATGTGGATGTCCACCACAGTTGTTTATTGTACATGTTTTTTTCCTTAGAACCTTTTCTGTTGAACTGTAACATCTTAGCCTATGCCGCCCCCTCTGTGGTCTCTACTCAGCCAACTTTAATTACATCAAAATAGAGACATGTCTGAATCACAGTAATTTTTTCTGCTTGTAAAACAATAATTCCACATTTGCTTCATTAGTGACAGGAAACTCAAGTAGTCAGAGTTCAACAAGTTAATTGAAGACTTTGTCAGATTTCTCGTTAGATTGAGGTTTTGTTTTGTTTTTTTTACTTTTTAATATGCTGCTCCACTTGGTGAGCTGTCTGTGCAGTTGTATATTGGACCCTTGAAAGCACAAAACTCAGCTTTAACTGCTGCAAAGTTTGTGTCATGTTCCTTGGAGACACAAGACGAGGAATAGCCCAGATGCAGGACGGGAACAAATACAGGTAGATGCAAGAACTGAGATAATTTAATAAAACACAAAAACACAAACAAGGCAGGGCATTTTAGAAGCTAAAGAAATACAAAAACTGACACAACTGAATAGCATAACTTACAGCAACAATAGGGACTGATATGACAAAACTGTGAGCATAAATGCTTCCTTGAGAAGCAAGTCAAGCAATTAGCAACCAGGAAATAGGTGAGCAGGATGTCAACCAAACTAAATAAGCAAGATAAACTCTACTAAATAAATAAGGTAACAAGAAAACACAGAGGACTTAACTAAGACCAAAAACTAAAGGACTACAACAGAAATCCCACAAGAACTAAACAAAAAACACCATAATCAGGACAGTTTGAGAGTAAATATTAGACTTTGACTCATTAGATGGACACAAGACCTTTAATGGTATGAACAAAAAGTTACTTAATGGCCTTTTTCTCTTAAGTGGACGTTTTTGTGAGCCCATGTGAAAATTTAACATGTTTAAAATGACACCACGATGTTGTACAGAGCAGGTTATCCTCCTTATACAGGTAGTCAGTAACTTATACTCTATTTTAAAAGTCCAGAATGTTGGATTAAAGGCCACCTGAGGTCATATTGAATGATAAACTGTTTTTATTTGATCTGTACAACATCACTGAAATCACTGTAATAACAATGTAACCAATTTTCTTGGATTCAGACACATCCACCTGCCCTTTCTTTCATTTGTTCCAAATCATGTGGACATGCCTAATTAGAGAAGTTGAAACGTTAAGCAGATTTGTACAGACGGACCTGAAAACACATCAGCTTATTATACTGCAATTCATTTTTACCCAGATTAAAAGAAAGATTAAAGTATAATTAGGTGAAACTGCTGCAATGAACTGACTGAATGATGACAGTTGTTTTAACGGATTACAGCTCAGCTCAGCTGAAAGAAAATTGTTATCCGGACAAATCATCCCAATACTGTCACGGTTTCTTGATCTGCATTCAGCCATGGCTACTGCATCGAGAGAAGAACAGAAGGTCAGAGAGGGAGATAAGACGAGAACAGAGACACTTAAAAGACAGAGCTGCAGTGTTGGAGATGAGGGCTGCATAGCAACAAGGAGGCCTGCAGGGTCACAACAAAGGAGCCTGAACATCGTCAACAAGCCTGCGCCTCTACTATTCTCTCTGAAGCCACACTGACCCCAAAACAGCAAAGCGACATCAGCTTTGAGCTGAGTGTTCAAACTGCTCTTCTGCTTTTGAACTTCTTGTAGGAAAACAACCACAAGTTCTCAATCTGCAGTGCAGCACTGAAGGGATTTAAAAGTTTTGATCAGCCAAGACTTTATAAACAACTGAATTTAAAAATGAACTTTTATAGATTCTGGTTTTGTTTTTTTCCAAAAAGAGGAAGCTGGTGAGAAAAATTAAAAGGAATTATTCATTTAGCCTTTATGAAAGCTAAATAAAATCTAAATTTTCCACCATCTTGATTTAGAAAAGTAAACGTAAGCTTATTTAGGATGTTTAAAAATGCTCAATTCTTACCACCACTGCAGGAAATATTACAAGGTCAAACATTAACTTTCACTTCCAATACACCTGCAAAGGCTGTGATTATTTTTTTACACATAATTTTCATGTCAGATGATTCTTTACAGCAAAAATGTAATAAGTTTGCCTTCTAAAACAAGCTAGCTAAATTCTCCCATGTTGCTTGTAGTATATTAACCCCCGGCATGGCGCCTGTACGTTGGGGTTTACCCCGGTGGATGAGAGGCTAGCCTCCTTCCTCCTTCAGGTGGGAGGATGGGTCCTAACTGCTGTTGTGCTTATGCACCAAGCAGCAGTTAAGAGTACCTACCCTTTTTGGAGTCCTTGGAGGAGGTGTTGGAGGGCACTGCTGCTTAGCGGCTGCCCCCGCAACCCAACTCCGGATAAGCAACAGAAAATGGATGGATAGATGGATGGATGCTTGTAGTAGTGGGTTTATCATCACGACCATGGGATTAAAAGTCATTATTATCTCATCTCACTTGTTGCAATCAGTTTCAGATCCTCTTCATGAGATGTTGCAGTCCATAAACACGTTTGTTAAAGGAAAATACAACTTTTTTTTGTTGTCCTGACTGTAGCTAGCTTGGTGAAAATTAGCCTGTACACTTATACTTTGTGTTCCCATAAATGCCAGGCCAAACTGGAGCTGAGTAACATATTAAAAAAAGACCATTTTATAACACTTGCTGCATTTCTTTGGCCTCTTTCAACTGTAAATTACACAAAAAAGAAAAGCAATACATAATATTAAAACTATATCATAATGAAATCGTATTTTTTTAACTATTAACCTTTTAATGACTACAAGCTGCACATTTTCAGCAAGTAAATTAATGTAAAACATGATGAAGATGAATTGAGGTAAAGTGGAATGTAACATGTAATCTTTGTGTGTCCTTTATGCTCATTTTGATCTTTTCATGAGTATTTTACACCATTAAAATGGCTAGGTCAAAGTACAGAGCAGAGTAACATTCCCCACAGGTGGTCAGTTGCTAATACTTTTTTTATAACACCAGGATGTTTTAGTAAAGTCACTTTAGTCTTACAATATGACTCGATGCAATCCAAAAACCTTGTCTTTAAGGAATATTTAATGCACAAAATTCAAGCAAAGAAAGTCACTTTATTATTCCCATAAATGTGTATCAAAGAAATTAAACTTAATCAAGATGAAGTGAAGACTGCAACAGATTTAAGAGTTAGATTTACGGACAACTTTCTATACGAGACAGTTTTCTTATTACTCAGACAGAACCTTGCTTGTGTTTCTGCTGTGCTTTTGCATCATCCTTGATAATTTCTGACAGTCTGCCAGACATAGTAACCACAAAGCAGATAAACATTGCTTCCAAATCGGCCCTTGATTTAAACCATTGTCGTGTAGGTGTGTGTGTAGTCTGAGAATGTGTGTGTTCCTGTTTGCACTCATCTGGTCTCTTCCTCACACCCTCTTAAAGCCTGGCCTGAAAGCATAACTTTTGCTGGGAGGATGAATGGGAGCTTTGACAGGTTTTTAACCCAGCAGCCAAAACACGACTCAGCACAAAGCCGCTACCGCTTCTGACTGCAACGCTGTGTCAAACTGTTTCACGCCTCATAAAATATTAATGCAAAAGTCATTAATGCAACAAAGTGCAGCTGCACGATACAGCATGACAAACAGCTCCTTCATGCAGTGTGTTAGCCTGACTTCAGCCTGTAGCTTTAAGCTGTTCAATACTTAACCAATTACACCCAAACATGTCTAATGACTGAGTGCATGAGCGGTCAACTGTCGTATTTGCTGTCTGAAGTTGTAAGTTTGCTTATTTTATCTAGATCTTTTGGGTTTTGATTGTCCACAGTTCTTTTTGCACTGGTACAATAAAAAAATAAAAACAAGCTTACACCCGTTCACAGTGCATGTAAGGTGTTTAATAAGCGTTCAACAACACAAACCATATTCTGCAAGACTAACCAAACATAAAACTGATCTAAGACCAGTTCAGAGCTAAAAGCCATTAAAAACATTACAAAACAATCCCGAAAACACTTCATTTTGAAATGATAGCAACAGATCTCCTGCAACCCACAGCTGATAACGCCCCAATAAATTTTAATTATCTACAGATAATCTACAAATATTTAACTGATTCTGCATTTAAAGAATCAATGAAAAAGCATAAAATGTTGTAAAATGATCCGTCTCTGTTTAGCAGGGTACCTGAACACATTGCTTCATGTAAAAGGAAGCAGCAGCAAAACTTATAAGTTTAGAAATTAGTGAAGAAATTAGCCATTTTTTAACAAAACAAACACCTGTAGCAGAAACAGGGAGAAAAAGTTGAAAACCTGTGGGTGCATGCCCATGCTACAGTAAAACTGACACAAAGAGAGCATTGAGTGTGTGATCCTCTCTGCAGAAACATCAAGTCTATGCAAGTTGGTTTTTACAGAGAGCAGTGAACTGAAGCCAGCTGGAAGAAAGAGCAGCTTAAAGAGAGGAAATCAATCCAAAAACTGACTGCGTGTTTTGGAAATTTTAAGTGTACAATCCAAATTATCGGTTTGTAGAGCAGTGAAATGAGCTCGAGGGAGAAGACAATCTGATCATTGTGTTTCTGTAGTCGACTCATGTTTTACTAGGATTTATTTCTGTAAAACGGTTCTTATTCCTGTTTTCAGAAAAGAAAAAAAAATCAGTGGCGCTCGTGTTGGTCGTCTGGTGTGCACACTTCCTTTCCTGACGCAATAACCGGCAAGGCTGTTGCCTGCATTAGTCGTGGCCTCTACAGCAAAGCTGGATATTATAACAGTACAAACTAGACAAACTCGCAACAAGACAACTTTCAGAAGGACTTAGATTTGACAACTCCCCTCAGCAATGTTTAGATTCTTTGCTTTCATCCGCAGATTAAATCATTCCAATAGCACCCAGAGCAAGTTTCAAGCTGTCGTTGCTTCATGCATTCTCGGTGACACAGCCAAATGTCTGGAGGAATTTGAGCAGTTACATTGAGCCTTATTAAAAAGCAAGAACATTATAAAGAAAGAGGATGCTCCCTCTTTCTACATCCATCTCCTGGCTGACATGGAGGACTATCTGAACAAGAACCCACAGGAGTCTGCAGATGAAGAGGAGGAGAAGGAACAAGAGGATTCTGATTCCTCTTCTGAAAGCGATGGAGGTACAGGCGATGAGGGATTGTCGGTCAAGTCCTTCGTAAAGAAAAACCCAGGTGTTTCAGAAGCCAGCAAGTTCCTTAAGAGTGCTAAGGGATCAGGAAATGAGTCCTCTTCTAATGATGAAGATGATGATGATGAATACTGAGGTGCAGATCAGATGAGAGACAGTGACTGCTCAGATGATGATAGAGAAAAGAGCAAATACCTGGCCACAGTTTTCCTGAAGAAGGCCCCTAGTCCTGACAGACCCAGTGACAAGAATGATGCAAAGAAAAAGAAGCTGAAAAAGAAGGAGCGGGTTGGAATTGAGCTTGAGGGTGAGGGAGAAGAGGCAGTTGGAGGCGGCTGGAAGAAAGTCAGAAGTGCTGATGCCTGGCGAATGAGCCGCTCTGCTGCTCTGATGAGCCTCACTGTGCCTTCTGATGGAGAACGCAGCTATGCTGCACGTTTAAGTCATTTTTTAAAGACAAAAGCTGTAATTTCAACGTGTTCAAGTATCCACGTTAATAACTTTAGTAAAAAACCAAACCATTTGTAAATCCATCAAGATTTCAGTGAAATAAGAGTATTTACGTTTGTGCAGATCACTCACCTTCCCTCAGATATCACAGATCCTTCGAGAGAGCAAGCCTGTGGCAAGATGGCCGCCACGTGAGGACATTTCAAGCTCCGCCATAAAGCATCTTGCCTTTGTATAGATATCTATCGGTGGAAACACCAAGCAGCTAACAGGAATAAGCTAACCATGTTATGATAATAATGTGTAACATATTTGGAACATATGTATCTGCACATCTAATGGATATTTTTAATGCTTATGGCAGCAGTTAATGGGTTTTTATGGATAAAAGACTTGTTGTGGATCCACACTTTTACTGGACGCTTGCTGATGTAACAAGACAGTTTTTGTTGCAGTATAATGTATCACATACTTACATGAACTTCTCTATTTGCACCTGGTCTGACATAAGTGTTTATGAATCTACAGTTATGGTTGTAGACTGGAGTGGTATTCATCATTCAGATCTCAATATTCTTAGCTTTCCAATGGTATATAACATGTGTAGGTACTTGGAATGGTCACTGAGAAAAATACATATGCATTTGTGAAATGATGTCATGTCTGGTACCAACGAGTTCAATAATAATCCAATAATTTCTTTGCAAACACATTTCTAAATTCTGCTCTTGCTTGAAAAGCACCTGCAGAGAGAGATGGCAGCAGTTGATAGATGATGTGATTTGTGTGTTTTACGAGTATTTTGCTGGTGGAGACGTTCACCTGCAGGTTTGTTGTTTTTATTGGATTCACTTAAAGAGTGTTAGGTTTCTGCCTTCAGGTCCTTTATAAGCAGCCTGACAGTGTCTAACGCCAGGCCTTTTGGCCTCTGGCGGCAGTGTTAAGTCTTCACACAGCAGCATGAAGTGTGTAAATGTAGCTGCAGAAAATATTTACCAATATATTGGTAAACCCTCCTGACTGTATACTTGATTAGCTGTGGGGTTAAAAATATAATCTGAGCATTTGCTTTGCGCAATTACCTTCAATGTAAGTGGTTATTACATTCATTACTATTCTTCGTTGTCCTTAACTTTTTCTTTTATTTAAAAAAATTATACTCTACCTAACATTTTTATTCTGACAGTTTTCAAGCCTTACATTTAGAGGATGCTGCAGGATGACTCATATGATATAACACAATTGACCTCTCAGTCATTGCAGCTGGTTCACACTCCTCTAGTGAACTGTACAAGAACTGTATGAGATTGATTAGTATATATATATGT
>JBAMHW010000020.1:20385705-20398187 GCA_037177495.1 Rhadinocentrus ornatus | reverse complement strand
TATATATATATAGTCCCCTAGGTTTTTTGGCTTCAGCTTTGGGGTGGTGGGGCTGTGGTTAATCTTTGACACATATCTAACATCTAGCGATGGAAAGTGATAACAGGTTTCTCTAGTAACCTCTTCTTTTTCTGGAGACATGACCTGGTGCTTGTTGCAATTATACAACTTTGGTTAAAAAACAGATCAGAAAAAGTTGGGACAGTGGGAAAAATGTTGATAAAAAATGATGATATTCAATTTTTGCCCTTGCAGACAGAACAGGCTGAGGATATTTTCTCTCATGTCTCTTCAACTAATCCAGGCCTGCTGTGCATTCCAGAAAAGTAGCTTTTAGTGTCTCTTTCACCACTTTGCAATGTCCCCAACACTTCTAACATAGAGGTGCCAAGTAATGAAGAGTTTCAGGTGTTATTTTGTCATACTCTTCCTGCAGACTTGTCTAAAGGTGTTCAACAACATGGGGATTGTTTTCTAAATTCTGTAACATTCTCTATAGAAGGAAGGGCAGGACTACAGGCCAGACCAGTACCAGTAGTACCAGGAATTGTTGTGGTCTTGAGGCAGCATGTTGCTGTTAATTATCAGTGAACTTTTCTGCACGAATGCTGCAGGACTCTCATACAACCCCATACCATCTCAGAACTTTCGGACTTTTTGTTAACAACAGTCTGGATGCTCCTTCTGCTGCACTGAAAGGTTTAGGACCAAAATACAGTCAGGATCTTCTGGTTCGTTATGAACCAACCAGATCACTCAGGTCATCAAGGTCAAATATACTTTCTGTTTCCAGAGTCAGAACTAAACATGGAGAGACAGCGTTCAGCTTTTATGCTGCTCACATGTGGAACAAACTCCCAGAAAACTGCAGTTCTGCTGAAACTCTCAGCAGTTTTAAATCAGGGTTAAAAACTTTTCTATTTGCTGCCTTTTATCAAAACTGTTAAATTCCCCACACTGGAACTTCATTTCTTACATTTTATCTTTTTTAATTTAGCTTTTATCTTTCTGTTTTTATTTAATTTCTTTTATTTTAAAGTTTGTTTTGATTGCTTCCTGCACCCCGCTGTAATGCTCTTAATGTTTAATTTAAGGCACTTTGAATTGTCTTGTACATGAAATGTGCAACATAAATAAATATGCCTTGCCTTGAACACATCAGTCTGAGCTGACTTTACATGCTGACTGAGAATTGCTTCATCGGAACTGCTGGCTGCAAAGTTTCTATGTTTATGTTGGGCAGCTATAGCTCAGGAGGAAGAGCAGTCGTCTTCCAACCAAAACGTTGGTGGATCGATTCGTGGCTTTCCCTGACTACATGTCAAAGTGCCCTTGGGCAAGACACTTAACCCCATGTTGCCTCCTGGTGTGCCTATCGGGGTATGAGTGTGAATGTGACAAGTAGTGTAAAGCGCTTTGAGTGGTCAAGCTGACTGGAAAAGCGCTATATAAGTACAAGTCCATTTACCATTAGCACTGTTGCCTGCGGCTGTGGACTCACCATCTGTGAGATCAGCCTACACTTCTTGTGAACTGACCTGAGGTCAGCCAGTCCACCCACAATGCAACCGTGCGTGATACACTTCATGCACATGCAGTAGTGAATATGAGCCATTGAGCCCACAGCTCGTTCATCCCACAGGCTGTAAAAATCACACTATTGTTCTGCTCAGCACAACAGGAGCTTTTATGAGATGTTGATTTACTCTGCGGTCCTGCGGAGTTACTGTACATTACTGCTGCTGACCTTTGACCTGCTGTCAGCGCTGATTAATCACTCATAGTCGTTAAGGACCTGAACTCACACTGACGTTTATTTCTTCATCTGATTGCTTGATTCATCCACAATTTTCTCCTTGTAATTGAACAGCGTCAGCGTTCAGAGAGACTTTCTAGAACAAAACATTGAAGCATTGCCAAGTAAAACAGAGCGTACAGATGAGGTGAATTACTGAGAGGGCTTTAGTTTAATTGCTTAGGGATTGATTGGGTGAAAAGCTGCAAGTCTTTTTAGGGCTGGACAGCTGAATGGTCACAAAAAAGCAGAAGCTCAAGATGCAAAACACATAAACACCACAAAGAGATGCAAAATGACCAGTAAATAAAAATAAAAAAAAGAAACACAGAGACAAAAAACTAATTTCAGTTTTTAAACCATTAAAAATCTAATTTAAAGGAAGCTGATGGAAAAACGATGGAGACACAACTCTGTCCAGCTGTTACATTTATTCACGGAAGACACTGAAAGTAATTTCTTTGCATGTTTTCTGTTACATAAATGATCAAACTAACTCACAATCGACAAGATTTTGATTGTCAAAGTCAAAGTCATTAGCACAGAATGACATTTTGATATTTTTAAATGATTTTATTTTATTTTATTAAAATGTATCAAAATTTGTGTCATTCATATGCTATTTATTTTTAAAGTTTTTAATGTTATGTGCACATTGTAATAATAATAATAATAATTACACATTTTATTTCAAAGCGCCTTTCAAGACCTCCAAGGACACTTTACAACATAAAAACAATAACATAAAAAAGCAATCAGGAATAAAAACAACAACAAAGTACACTAAGAACAGAGAAAAATACAGAAACGGATGAATGTCAGAGTAACTTTGCAGTTTATTGGTCACAGTAAGTAGGCAGTTATAAACTAATGAACTAAAAACGAATTTGAATATATGAAGAGGTTTTATTGATGATCCGTGCAGCTGAGTTCTGGACCGGTTGAAGCTTATGAAGAGTCTTTTGAAGAAGGCTAAACAGGAGAAAATTGCAGTAATCAATATGGGATGTAACAAGACTGTGAACAAGGATAGCGGCAGCATGGGGGGTGAGGGAGGAGCGGAGTGGATTGATGTTTCGTAGTAATGTAATGTAATGTTATTGATGTAAGATTGAAATGACAATGTACTTTCGAGGATGACACCCAGACTTTTAACCTGAGGAGAAGGAAAGACTATGGAGTCGGCAATGGGCACAGAGAAACTGTAATGAATGGCGGAGGTGGTGAGGACCCAAAATGCAGGCAGATCAGGCAGGAGGCAGAATGATGCAGGTAAAAGGTTTATTTCCCAAAACTCAGGACAGGGAACCATAAAACACACACAACAAGGATAAACCAAACAAGGATCTGGCAAGGGCAAGCTGAAAACCATGGTATAGACAGAGGGAGTGATAAGGAACAGGTGAAGTGAATGAGTAATTAGACCAGGTGAAGTAACGAGCCAGGAACAGAAACCACAGGAGCACAAGAAGAAAAACAGAAAAACTGAACTAAACTTAACAAAACCCAGAATAAACCAAGAATCAAGACATAACTAAAACGTGACACAAACAATGATCTAAAACAGAAAACAACACAAAAACTAGAGCTAGAAACGAAGATCAAAACAGCACTAAACATGAACAAAAATCCTAAACCATGAACAGAAATAAAACCTGAAAACTTCAAACCTTGACCCAAGATAAAAATCTAACACAAACCAGACAGACCAAAACACAGGAACCATGACATAAACTGTTGACTTTGAATAACGTAGATTTTGTTTCAACTTTGAGAATTTCTGTTTTATTACTGTTTAGTTTCGGGAAGTTTGAGGTGAACAGGTTTTTATTTCAGATAAACAGGAGGTGAGGGAGGAGGGTGGGAGTGTGGAGTTGGGCTTGGATGAGAGGTAGAGCTGGGTGTCATCCGCGAAACAATGAAAATAAATGTTAAATTTGCGGAATATATGGCCAAGGGGAAGGAGATACGTAATGAAGAGAAGGGGGCCCAGGGTAGAACCCTGGAGCACACTTGTAGAGACTGGGGAGGGGTCGGATCTGAAAATGTTAACTGGATGAACTGAGTGCACATTGTAGCACTTTGTTGTTTTTAAATTGTGTTATAAATTGCATCTGCAGCTGATGCAACTTAGAAGAACTTCCATTGCTCGAATTGTGTTATTCAAACTTGATTAACATCAGGGCTGGATTGACACTGGGGCTTTCGGGGGAGCCTTACTTTTTTGGCATGCGTTGCGACTTCACAAGTCACGTGCACATGCATACATATTAGTGTTTAAATAAAGTCAGTAGCTCACAGCCTGGAGCCCGTCTTCATCAAGAAGCTGCTTTTACCTCCACATGATTTTTTATGCAGTAAACAGCAACTACACATCTGGAGAATTATTTCAAATCTGCTCTAATAGTTTCCAGCTAAACACTTCATGAAACCTTCAGTGGTTTTCTACATGATCTGCTTGGCTGGTCAAAGACTCAGTCAGCACACAGGAATGTCATTAAGGAGTTTTAATGTTCCTCGTGTGTTCGGCTTTATGGAATGTAATGCTGAGAGAGGAACAACAAAGCCTGCCTTTCTCTGTGAGCGAGACCATCTGAGACGTCTCAGTTTTCACTCAGTTCACAAGAAAAACTAACTTCTTTACTGCAGAGGAGGTAACAATGACTTCTAAAGTACCACATCCACAGATTACTGCAGGAAATATCCAGGCGAATAACAGCTGAATACTCTCAGGTGTCGGCTGGGGGTGAGATGGACCAGAGAGAAAGGAAGGAAGGGCGAATAAAAGAGGAAAATGAAAGGTTTAAGTAAGAAATGTTTGGAATGGGGTTATAGAGAGGGAAGATTTGAAGCCAGGAAGGAAGGAAAGACGAAAGACTGAGATGAAAAGAAAGAAAAATAAGGATCAGAAGGATAGGGTGATAGTAGAAAGACAGAAGAGAGGAAAGTTGGAGAGCCAAATATAAAAAGGAAAATAAATAAATAAAAGAAAAATAAATGAAACTGTGGAAAAAAGAAAATATGAACTAGGCGAAAATGGAAAAATAAAAAAAAAAACATAATTTGTCCTATGTTCAAAGTACATTTTAAATAAAAAAAATCCTAAACAGTTGATGATATTGAGCAGTGCATTGCTTCCCTCAGTGGTTTCTTCTGCAGCCCAGCAGGAAATCCCACGGTAGTTAACAGACTTCTGGAGCTCGTTTGTTCCCGTCGTTAGCTCAGCCTCGACAGGGCGGCTGCAGAATCTCAGCATCAGCAACAGCTGCACATCAGGAGCTGCAAGCACCAGAATCAACATCTCAGAGCATCAAAACCATCAGTCATCCTGCAAAAATTCAAATATCCACTTAAATGTGACAGAACACTAACTCGGTCTTTTAATGATCTGTTACCACACATTATTTGTATTTAATCAGGTGGCTTTTGCAGCTTCATGTACATCCGGTGAACAAAGTCATTGTCAAACAAGTAAGGGATAATGCCCAACGAGGTCTCCATTATCATAAATTAACGGATGACGCGGAGTCATGTATGTGAGGCAGTTATGTTACGTGACACAAAATAGAGGGCAGGTGCAACTATTACAGCTTGTGTGTTTCCAGAGGACGATGTGATATTTTGCTTCAAACAGTCAAAGTCCACAGATAGTTTTCTAAATCGTTCAATAAGCCAGCAGGCTGCTTTCACAGCGATGCCCCCGTCATAGCATGTCTCCAGCTCGGTGTCTGAGTTTCTGTTGCCACGGTTACCAACTAGTGTTTAGCCAGCTCAATAATTTACAACAATAAGGCTATTTGACCGGAACTTTTTTTATAGCTGTCCTATAACACTTTTTAATGGACACCCTACAGCCAATCAGAATCAAGTATTTAGTCAGACCATGGTATAAACCAAAATAACCAATGATGTGCAAGGAAGATGTGCGATGTTGTCAGAGTATTTTTAGAGGTTAGACTTGAGTTTGTGTGCAAGATACTAGAAAAAGGTTGAGCTATGTGACAACATAGAATCATACATGTTAGAGTATCTAAAAAGATTTAAGCTTTGGATTGGAGAAATACCAGTCAGTTCAGTGCATTGATATCTGGATCTATTGGGGGATTCAGACGAGCTTCTTCTTGATCGAATAGATGAAACCAATCAGATTTTATTCATTGGGCACTTTTCATACAATCTGCAGCTCAAAGTGCTTTTCAGAAATAATAACAGAAAAAGAAAAAGCCAAAAATAGTCCTTGCCACTCTCACAAACACAGAAATCATCTGTTTAAAGCCCACAGTATATAACTGAACTGAGGAATCAGCAAGGAAAAACTAGAGATAAGGTAAAAAATAAAATTAACTTAAAGTAGGAAAATAACAGGAATAAAGTAAAATAAAAAAAGGGAATTGAAATAAATAAATTAATAAATTATTATCTGTAATTACTTTATAATACATATAACTAAAAATAGAAAAAAATGTTCAACAGCCTGGTTATGGTTAAGCTCTGCAGAAGGTTGGATATGGAACCTGCTGCACCCTTATACCCTCAACTCTCTAAAAACTAGTTTTTATTTAACAAAAAGTTAATTTTTTGACATTTAACAGTCACAAAAGATCCAGCTTCCTCTCAAGTGCCCACTTCACAAAGCTTTAACATCCTGTTTGGGTTCAGATTTTTTTGTGCTTGGTTATTTTTCCACCTCTTTGGAAAGAGGTGGAAAAATAGCTTGTCCTGGGTCTTTCCCTGGGATCTATTTCTGGTTCAAAGTGCTCAAAAGACCTCCAAAGAAGGGGACCAGGAAACCACCTCAGCTGAGTATTTGATGTGGAGGTGCAGTAGCTCTACTCTAATGCTTGAGCTCCTTACCCTTATAAGATTATCGGGTTGTTTTTGTCCTGATTTTGCCTCTTCCCGACCAAGGACGGCACATGCCCGATTATCGTGAGTCTTAAAAGATTTTCCAATTATCATTTGGTCTGAAGTGTGTTACGAGCAGATTTGTCCCAATAATCCGCTCCGAACCGGGTCGTAGCCAAGAATCGAAAATAATAATCAATATTTACGACCGAATATCTTTATGTATGTGAGGAAAGCAGACAACACCTGTGATTGTGACTGTGTGGATGGTGACGTGGGACAGAATCTAGCCAATCAGGACTGGGGAGCAAGGAAGGAATAAAGTCTGTGTTCACGCTGTCTCCAGTCAGTTTTTTTTTTCTTTTCAGTTCTGGATTTTTCTGTTGACGATAGTCCCAACATGCTGGGTGTTGTGTTTGTCGGTTGTTGCTATGTTTCTTCTACGTTTTTGTTGGTTACGTGAGATCTGGCTCGGAGGACTAGATTGTAGACCAGTTGCGGGACAGCAGCGTTATGTGTGTATTGTTCTGTGATTAGATTATCGGAGCACAGCACACACAATATGATCAAAACCTTTTAATGCCTGATTTTTTATCTTCACGTGTGAGGACTCGACCAGATAAAAAATCTCATAACATCCAAAAAATCTTTATAAGTGTAACAGGCCTAAGGCAGACCTCAGCAGAAATTAATCTTAGTTGCTTCTATCTGTGATTTATTCCTTTAGTCGGACAAAGAATAACCAGTATAACAAAGGCTTCACCCTTTGGCTCAGCTCTCTCTTCACCACAACAGACCAGTACAGAATCCTCATCAAAATATGACCCTAAAATACTGAAATTCCTCCATTTGAGGCATGAACTCGATGGCTGTAGCTCAGGAGGAGCTACCAACGGTTAGGTGGACAGACTGATTTTTTAGCTTCCACAAACCTTTATGTCTAAGTGTCCTTGGTCAAGACACTGAATTCCATGTTGCACTTACTATAACAAACATTTAGTTCAGAGATATAATGTTTTCGGATTTTTGAGAAGCCTGCATGTTTCCCCTGGGGCTCCCCGATGTCCCGTCCAAGTCTTTTTCGACGGGACACCACAATATGTTAGTTTGTTTGTTGTAGTTAGTGTGAGGTGAACCTAGTAAGCTCTGTTTTATTTATATATAAGTCACTTCTACATAAAAATACAATAAAATTAAATTATAATAATAAGCCCATAAATAAGCACTTCACTAGCGTGTGGCCACAAGTTAATGATCTCGTTCCCTCATATTAGAAATCCATGGGATAACATCTTGTGGCCAGACGGGCTTGGTGCTAAAAAATATGGTCCATTTAACATTTAACCCATCACCTGGAGGGGACACTCCATCCTTTTACTAGTTGAAATCGTGGTTTTGAGCAGTGGATCCCAACCTGGGGTCCCTGGACGCCTAAGAGGGTCCCTCAAAGAGCACAGTGGTTCCCAGAGGCTTTGACTGTTCAGAGCTAGCGTGATTTAAATAAAAAGCCATGTCCACACAAGACGGGATGAGGTGTATCCACTTTCATTTACATGGAATCAGTGTTTTTGGAGCCCAAAAAACACTTTGCACCATTTCAGTAATGAGACATGTCTGAAAAAAAAGTAAGAGCCGGCCAGAATGATGAGAAGCATAAAGCCAAGCATGGTTTCATCACGGGGCAGGCGGGGGTCCACAGCGTTTTGGTAGTTGGATGAAGGGGGTCCTCGGGGAAAATAGGTTGGGAAATATGAGATTCTGTTACTGATTCATTTTTTCATGTTTTATAACCAAGATAAACCCTCAGCTTTTAAGCTTGGCTTTTAAAGTGACCTAATTCTGCTTTTTACAACATAAGATATGTAACATAACATAATATGTTTCACTCAGAATAATAGATAACTTGTTTAGAGTGCAATGGAACACAATAACACAGGGTTTTCAACTGAATGGTAAAACTGCTTGCCACAGGCTTTAATCTTCAGGTGGTGTGTGTAAACACCAACAATCACAGTGACAACTCTAAATCCATCGATCAGCTCCAGTAGAACAGGATCTACCAAATCATGTGTAATAATTATCTGACCTCTGCTCAAGGAAAAATCCATACTGAGAAGGATTCCACTCCAGCACCTTGTTTTCTCTCTTTATGTCCTTGAGTGAGGCATTAAAATAGTTGTTCAGTTTCATTCTGCTGCAATTTTGGACAATCACATACAAAGTTTCATCATTTAACTGTAGAAAAGTGGAGCTTTTTACTTAGTCAGATTTTCACTTTGGACCGTCTTCACTCTGCCTTGCTGCTGTGTGTAAACACACTTCATAGCATCTGTTCAGTTAACTGAGAAAATGCAGAAGCAGCATGATCAGTGTGTGAAAGAAGCTTTTAACTGACTAGATAAAAACACACACACATAGTCATCTTTCACTACAATGACTGGAACTCAAAAAAAGAGGGGGATGAACAATAAGTGCAGAATCTTCTTTGACTGTCAACACGTCCCCTCCCACACCTGTTGAGTCCATCAACACACACATACACCTACACACACACACACAGAGCCTGAGATAAAGAATGAAGTTTTCATGGCTGCTGTAGGCATGAATGATGCAGGTGAGGATGAGCAAGCTTTCTGAATCTATGTGCATGTGCAGCATTTAGCATCTCCCCTGGCTCTGTAAAAATCCTGTTAATTCCCAATAAACAAAAACTAAAAACATCAACAACAATAATTCTGTTTGTTCATTTCCTAAAAGAGAAGTTAGGTTATTATTACTTGAACAATAAAAATGAAGAAACTACAAAGACATTTAAAGAAATAAAGGCAATGTTAATCATATTGTACAATAAAAAGGAAAGCTCCATCAGCTGACTGATCCTCACAATAAATGTTATGATTGAATAAGAACATTATGACACAATTAACTAAGCGGGAGTCTTTCAGTTGATGACTTCAAGCATTTCAGTTAAGTCACAGATGAGGAAGAGTGAACACGTCATTTACTGACTCATCGCAAAAAATTTAATCTGTTCAGTTTGATAATTTGTACAATTAACAATTTGTACTTCCAAGCTCAGTTTTTACATTATAAAACATAGCACAAGCACAGATTACACAGATCTTCACTCTCCCCGTTTTTTTGTTCCCAGGTCCACAATTTAGATGTAATTCAGCAATAAAAAAATTCAAATATGAACGTCAAGTGGAGCCTTATATCTAAAAATCTTAATTTCTTTTTATCTGTAAAACTCCACCTTGGAAAAACTAATTTCTTGCACACAACATGGCAGACAGACAATCTTTCTGCAGCCATGATGCTGGGCAGTTTAGATAAGGTTGCTTTTGTAATTAACTGGTTAAATCAAAAATTTCTTCAACCATTATTTTAAATAAAAGAAAAAATATATCTACGGCAGCTGAAAATGCAGAAATACTCCAACGTTGGAGGCCTACTGGGGTCAGTGTTTAATTGATAAATCTGTAATTAGAGAAATATGGCCATTAAATCATTATAAGGCTGTAAATTAAATCCTGAAATGAAATAGGTAAACTAATTTCAAGATCAGTTGAAATGGAAAAGAAAAATATTTTCTTTCTTTTCTTTCCAATTAATATCAAAGTTGTTGAAGGACTAACTAAATTTTTCATAGGCTAGTTTAATGTCAATAAAGTTTCATTAAAAATCCCTTGTAAAATAGTTTTTTTTTTTTTAAATGATCAATTAATCACATTCATTTATTGGTGTTGGGATTTATTTCATAGTCATGTTATTAAGAATAATATAAATTTGAAATAAAAATGAAATTCTATAAAAATCTATTGTATATTTTGCATATTTTAAGGACTTTTTTGGTTTTATTTGATTTTAAAACTCTGAAGCTCTAAATTATTGAAAGTAGAGCCAACTAAACAGAAGATGGTTTAGTTTTAATGCATTTATAATGAATTAGAAACTCCCACTGCAGGAAATAAAACCAACGCCGCCTGTCTGCTAATACAAAGACCAGATTAGATTTTAATTATCAATACTGCATTTACTACTAATGTTTGCATTAAAACAGACCTCACGTTCTGCAGTAAAACACTCAGAAACCTGCAGCTGCCATCAGCAGCTCCACCTATTCACAAAGAAAGACGTCATTAGTCTCAAGTTGTTGTTCTGTCTGAAGGAAGGAAACCTGGCGTCTGCTGCAGCTTATTACTTTCCCACAGTTCATGTGAAACCAGCTGATTCTGGACTTTATCAGATCGGATCCAGCCAGCAGAAAGCATCAGTGTGAGATTTGCAGCACTTTCAGATTGTGAGGATTTATGGACCCTCTGTAGGAAACAGATGAAGGGCCATGGAAACACATTATCTAAACTCTCCCCTTCAACAGACCGACGGTGTGATGTTGAAAAGATGAAGGAGCACTCATCATCGCTTGGCTGTCAGCAACTTTTATCAGCGTTCTTTTTCTCAGGCCAATTAACCCTGTCTGCATACCTGCATGTGTTATCTACCTTATGCTCTGTGTCTGCTGCACTTCCTGCCTCCTTAACCACGACTCAGGTTACTTTCAGCCTCATCTGATCTGAAACAACCAGACAGAAACATTTACTTTCAGCGCAGAGTCCCACTTACAAAAAAAGTTGTGACAGTGTGTGAAATGTATGAAAATCCTCAAAATTTACATTTTCATCACCAAAGATTATGTAGCTCTAAATATTAGTGAATTTCCAGGCTGAGACCACATTAGGCCGCATTCATCAATATCATCTTCTTATGTCCTCTTTGGGCATTTTTTAACATTTTTCTCAAGTTTTTTTTAATTTGTGGTCAATTAGTTATCTGAATGATTAATTATTCATTAAGAAAAACAAAAAAATATTCATTATTTTCTACATAATAAACAGGAGGGTGGGACTTTGATAATTATTAGAGTCTTGTGTCAAAGATGAGAAGCAAAACTGATTTGATTGCATTAGGTTGTGTTTTTTTATGTCACAACAGATACGCCCTTTGGTGACCTTTGTGGCCAAAAATGCCCCATTGACTTTCATTTGAATTACATTTTTTAATCTCACTGTCATTACAGTTTAAAACCTCCTATTCTTTAATTTCAGCAATTCATTTGGAAGAAAAATAGTGATATTTGTAATTTTTGCTGGATTCCACCAGATTCAGTAGTTTTTCAACAGTAGGCAAATGCAGAGAATTTGTGCCAATTATGGAACGGTGGGTCCACCAGGGTGTAGTGGATAAGGGGGAAGTGTTGCATTGTCATGTTGTACATTATACAGAAGGCTATGATTATCTTACCGACCTGGAATGATGAGGAAGATTCAAGAATTAGGAAATGCAAGGAGCTTGATTAAAACTGACCTGATGTAATGTTTTCTACAAGAAGTCGATCTGGTAAAGTCCATGACCATCTTGCAAAACAAGAAGCTATAAATGAAATTGTTTAATTCTTTTTTAAATAGCTGCAACCGTAGAACAACTGATCGATAGCAAATTGAATGTAAATTTTATTGCTAACTGTCTTAATAATTGATTAACTTAGTAATTGGGGTCATCGATTAACAGAGGGAATGGTTGAATGATGATGATGATTTGTTGCAGCTCTTCAATATACTATTCTGTAACATTTTACACTTACAGTGAGGAAAGTAAGTATTTGAACACCCTGCTATTTTGCAAGTTCTCCCACTTAGAAATCCTCGAGGGGTCTGAAATGTTCATCGTAGGTGCATGTCCACTGTGAGAGACATACTCAAAAGAAAAAATCCTGAAATCACAATGTATGATTTTTTAACAATTTATTTGTATGATACAGCTGCAAATAAGTATTTGAACA
>JBAMHW010000020.1:20353815-20385605 GCA_037177495.1 Rhadinocentrus ornatus | reverse complement strand
CAGGTCTTTGAGGGTCAGAATTCTAGCTGATAGACAGGGGTTCAAATACTTATTTGCAGCTGTATCATACAAATAAATTGTTAAAAAAATCATACATTGTGATTTCAGGATTTTTTCTTTTGAGTGTGTCTCTCACAGTGGACATGCACCTATGATGAACATTTCAGACCCCTCGAAGATTTCTAAGTGAGAGTACTTGCAAAATAGCAGGGTGTTCAAACACTTATTTCCCCAATGTACATGTTCTGAGAAAGTTTCTGTTGGTATGTATGGGGCCCACGATTGTCTAAAGTCTGTTAATGTTCAAAGTAATGTGTTGTTTTATTTTGTATGTATCAAGGCTTCCTCAAGAAGTTTTTAAAAGCTTCCATGCTAACTAATTTTCACAGTTATATAACTCTCCTTCAGTTTAAATGATGACAACTTTTGTATGTCAGTACATTGTGCTATTTATAAACTAAACTATAAACTATAAGAGCAGAACAAATTTTCATCTTTCTTTACATATCTCAGGGGTGTAAAGCAAATTGCAAAATGCAGTGTCAAACACATCCAACATCCTTTATGAAGCCAATATGGTGTGCCAGATGGTGGAGCAAGTGCGTTCATCCGATAAAATAAAATCTGGGAACTCCGAAGGTTGGTCGGAGGTGTTACTAACTGGGAGCCAGGGCATAAATACAATCTCATGATAAAATTATTCATTATGATAAAGAGAGAAAATGTTCATTTTCAAAAGATGTACATCCCCAGCAGCTCCTTGTTGAGTTGGACATCTATGGAGTGATATAGCTTTGGGTTTAGGTATGGGAATTGATCTGGAGAGATCCAATACTAATTTCCACTTAAGCCAAATGAAGGTGTTGGTGTACTTAATTTGTTTTAAATCGCGTTATGAATTCCCAAATGTTATTTTGAATAATCTAACAGAAACATTACTTCAGTTTTATTATTGTATTTTATTAAACCGTAAGGTCCCTCAGTTGGGGGATGTTGAAAACAGATGGTGCCAAAATAGTCATTTTGAAGAGCTTGCTTGAACTGTCTGAAATAAAGCCTGGTACACACATATTTAATCATTTTTAATCGGTTCGAGACCTCACAGTAAAGATAAAAAAAAATCAGGCATTAAACAGTTTTGATCATACTGTGTGTGGTGTGCGCCGAATATCTAATCACAGAACAACACACACATAACGATGCTGTGCCGCAGCAGATCTACAATCTAGTCCTCCGAGCCGGACATTTCATGTGACCAAACAGGATCTAATAAAAACATAGAAGAAAAACCATAGCAACAACCGGCAAAAAACGAAGAAGAAGAAACTTAGTAACAACCGGAAAACACAACACCCAGCATGGAAGAGGATATATAGGACAAGGGAATGATGGTGGTCTCGGGACTATATTAACAGAACAACAGTTAACAGAAAAAGCCAGACCTGAAAAAAATAACAAACTGGAGACAGTGTGAACACGGACTTTATATCCTTCCTTGTTCCCCAGCTAGCTCGATCTCTGATTGGCTACATTCCGGCCAACGTCACCATCCACACAGTCACAATTCATGAGTCATCGGCTTTTTACCATACATATGAAGATATCGTCATGTTCAATATTTACGATTGTCGGCTACGACCCGTTTTGGAGCGGATTATTGGGAAAAATCTGCTCGTAACACATCTCAGACCAAATGATAATTTACAGGAAAATCTTATAAGACTTGCGCTTGCCGTCCGTGGTCGGGAAGAGGCAAAATCGTGACAAAAACAGCCCAAAAATCTTTATGTGTGTACCAGGCTTTAAACCTCTGTAAGTTTGTGCTGCTTCACTTAATCACAGATTTAGAAATGGGATTTATGGCTCTTTAAAGGGAGCCGGATCTTGAGGAGCCGTTCCTTTCAAAGAGCCATTCAAAAAACTGGCTTGTTCTTACAATATCTTACAAAATTTCACTATATATAAGAATGACAAACAATCCAAATATGCACCTATATAAAATCTACTATATAAGTTTAAAAAAATATAGGAGAAAAAATAGATATTAAAGGAAAAAACCTGAGCAGTCTGTGCAAATTCTAGTAAATGTTTTGGATGGAACTCACAGTTTTTGTTTCCCAATAATACTCTTTGTCTGTGATAACGATTCTCCACATTAAGCTGTGAAGCTGGATGAGGCGGTAACTATATGAACTTTGATTCCGGTCAGAGAATCAGGCTACAGAGAAGAGATGTCCTTTAACTGTTTATTCATCAGCACAGGTGAATCAGAACATGAGAGCATGAGTGTCTGTGTGTGGACCGCAAACAGAACACATATTGAAACCAAATTAAATAAAGATTCATACAATTCCTTGAAAGATTAAACTAAAGATATCAATTTACTATATTAAATCAAGGATAAATGAGTGTGGTAATTAACTAATTTCTCCAAACCTAACAATATTAATATGGATATTTACAAGACCTGTCTGAACAGTCCTGAAAAGTGATTAGAAGCTATGAAATCCTGTTCACTCGGGCAACAAACAGCTGCCATACTGTGCTCTCAAATAAGCATACAGCTACATGCTAATAACCCACAAACAAGGACGTGGTTAGCTGCTTACAAACTAACATAAAAGGCATTGAATCACATATACATTGTATCTGCAATAACAGAGACAATAACTCAATCTGTCTGTAATCTTAATACCTACAAGTTATTCATAAACGCACGGTTAATTCACGCAGCTCATGCTAAATTGCCTCATTAACTGTCAACTCACTCTGCTACACTGAAGCTAAAGAAGACAACAGATCATGTTGCTGCAGTTCCCATCCCCACCACAAGGTGTCCTGTCAGGCTTCCAGACAGTGCCTATAGATGCATCACATGAATGGAGCGTGTTGGACATCACACTTCTATGATGTCAAAAATGTAATGAAGGCAGTGTGGAAATTTTGTATATAAAAAGAATGGCTCACAATTGAATGCTCACAGTTGTGACTCGGTTACCATTGTTCATTTAAAAGAGTCGTTCAAAAGAATCGACTCATTTATGAACGTCCGTCTCTACAGAGTTTGCCTTTGCAGAGATTATGTTCAGAAATTGTATAATGAACTGATAGAGCAGGGACCACCATCTCCGGACCTCTTGGGCTGGTGTCCTGCAGGTGTTAGATGTTTCCCTGCTGCAACACACCTAAAATCAATTAATGGGTCATCAAGATACTGAATCAGAGCTTGACAACAAGCTGTTGGAAAACCATTTAATTCGAACTAGGTGTGTGTGTTGAAGCTTTTTTCATATTTAGTGAGCTCTTCATGCTTGTCCTTTTCTCAGTTAGGATGACTTTAAAATACCACAAGGAACCAGAGAATACTTTACAGATATTACTGGACAAAAGCTTGAATATAAAGTGTTTCTTTGCTCTTTAAACATACAGATCTTGTACATGTATTGCAAGCGGTAGCCGGAGCAGGGGTGAGCTGCTGGTTTAGGCTCTGAGCTCCTGCTGACAGATGTTTGTGTTGGAATGCAGGCAGAGCGAGAATTAGCCGAGTAATCCGTTGATCCTCTGTGATCCTCAGCCTTGTCCTTCACACCTCTGGACACTGATTCATTCAGATGTGAGTGTCAGAGTTTGTGTAGCGTTTTGGCTCATTATTGTGCTCACTCAGATGGAAGATCATCTCAAGGTTTTAAGATTTACAGAAAGAAAGACAGCTGAGAAAGGAGTGGCAGAGAAAGTTTTTGTGACTAAAAATATGGTGTAATATGTTTGTGTGTTTTTTATTTATATATAAATATATATATATATATATATATATATATATATATTCTGAGGTTTATTTACCTTATTTTCACATTTAGTAAAGAATTATTTTTTTTTAAATTATATCCAGAATTGTAAAAACCTTTAATTGTTATTTTTTATTGCAGTGTTGTCTTGCCTGAAATTGTCCTCCTCTTCCTCCTCTTCCTCAGTGTCTGGAGTTTGGTGAAGGCTCAGTAACCGGGGACATGTGTGAGGATCTGTGTGTGCTCGGCCTGGTCGAATACAAACGTTGCCTCTACTACGAGAATGGGAAGAAGGTGATTGAGGCGCGCTGGAGAGGAAACCCTGTCATCCTCAAGTCCAAACTGGAGAACTTCTCCTCCTACGAGCCACTGGGAATACTGGACTACCAGGTGATGTCTGCACTTCACTTCCATCCCTGAACATTTGGTAAGTTTTAAGTCATTTACAGACTTTCTTTCACTCCGCAGGACACAGCAGAGGAACTGTCTGCTTTGGATGTGGTTTTTTATGCCACTCTGGAGGTAAGTCATCTCAGATTTATAAGTTCACTGTTTGTCAGACCCCACAGTGACGGTTTCCTCTGAACACAGGTACGGAACTCCTTGGGGTTGGCTGAGGAGGATGAGGATGAGGGAGGAGGAGGAGGAAGCAACAGCTCTCTGGCCAAACTTTGGGGGAAGAAGCTAAAAATCCGAGACAAGAGTTACTCCAGAGCAGACCTGTCCTCTCTGTGGTCTCTCCTGCAGCAGGAGGAGTACACCTTTCTCAGGTAAAAACCTAATTTGGTCCATATTTTTATATATATATCATACATTGTGATTTCAGGATTTTTTATTTAGATTTTGTCTCTCACAGTGGACATGCACTTAACTTCCTCCATGTTTCTAAGGGGGAGAACTTGCAAAATAGCAGGGTGTTCAAATACTTATTTTCCTCACTGTATACTAAAGGGGATGCTCTGTCCCGGCTGCTGTTCTGCACAGGCCTGAACCCCCTCAGTCGATTAATCAACAAGGTGGCTATGGCTACCGAGGAATGAGGCCACCTCCTCTACATTGCTAACTCTATGCTAAGAGTGAGCAAGACATTGACTCACTGATCCACACCAGCATATGAGCAAGCCTTGAGTACCAGGGCAATTAGGGTATTAATGTGTACATCTTGTCTGCATCTGCTTGATGAATACAGATGTTATTGTATTATGCACATTTTAAATTTTATTCGTAAGATGGAGAACATGTTTCTTTACAAGGCTGTAAAATAGATTCCCTGATGAAGAGAAAAATTGATCACAATTGACTTTCTCTGCTCTCCAGAGTCCTGCAGGACCTCAGCAGCCACGTGGCTAAGGTGCTGGGCTCCTGTGGTCACTTCTACGCTGTGGAGTATCTGTCAGCCGGACACGCCTGGGACCAGAACATCTTCTCCCTGGATGAGGTGGAGGTGTCCGGGCTGCGGGATCAGAACCGAGGAAGGTGGAGCACCAGGGAGATGGTGCTCCGCATCGCGCTGAGCTTTCTGGACATGGTGTGGCACTTTGACAATGAGTTCACCCACAAACTGCATCTTTGTGACATCAAACCAGAAAACTTCGCCATCAGGAAGGACCTAACGGTGAGTTTTTCTCAAAGATAAAAGGGGAGTGTCAGTCAATGGAAGTAAAAGCATCTGCTGAGAACATAATTCTGCAAACACACATTAATGCTTCTGTCTTTTGAGTCTGTTCTCTAAATCTTCTCTAAAAAACTCACCTTAAATCCTGGTCAACACTCCTGAGCAGATGTTCTGATCCAGACCTCTTTTCCTTACACTGGACTTGGTTGTAATCTTTTAAATTGGTTTTGATCAGCTGTTCTCCAGCTTATTCTCAGTCCAGTATTTATACCTGACCATTCTTAGATCAATTTCTTCATTCTTTGTCAAAATACATCAATAAAAAAAAGGATTATAAGCCCTAAAGGCGGATTTATACTCGCCTGCGGTGCCTGCGTCCACATCGTAGGCGCTGCGGATGCCTGATGGGCACCACTTCCAGACCTGAAGTGGTTACGCTGAAGTACTACCTTATGATTGGTCAATTTGGGATCACGAGTTTGGAGTATGGATTTATGGATCTTCTCGCTGAATTTGTGTAGTAACCGTCATTTTTAAAAACAACACCCAATGGATCAAGTTGATGAGAGGCTGATCGAATTATTTCTTCGTTTTCTTCTACAAGCTAATAAAGACGCACTGGATGACATTGTTGTTATAAAACAGAAATTACGTGCCGTAACTCAAGTGAACCATCAAAAGAACCCTTACCGGCTGATATCACCGTCGTTGCTACCTTTAGATTAGGAGAAGAAACTGTAACATGACACCAAAACGACACGTGTGGAAGAAATTTTACTTATTGTGCTTTATATACATTATAATCACAGCTGTAATTATTTCCTCTTATTATTAATTCCTTTATTCATTTGTTTATTAATTGTGTTGACGCTGATTGTCCCTATATTAAACTTAATTATTTTATCTGTTATCCATTTCTGCATGCAATGTGTTCTGATGTCTTGTAAGTTCATGGGAAGGACAGAGTGACCCCCATCTCCTCAGAACTCTGATAGTGGGTACAGGCTGGTACTCGTGCAGAAGCACTTAGCTGAAATCCTTAAAGATAGCATAGGTTGTTAATGGCAACAACCTACAGATTTAGGCACCCAACTCCAACTCCAAAGCACTATTTATTGTGAATCTTTAATAAGTCATTTAGTCATTTTTAGATATGTTTGATACAGTTTTGTAATACTTTTTCAACTTAATCCGCAAATCCCAGAAACATGAAATTCCACCCTTGTTTGGTCATGACTGTGAACATTTTAGATGTGTGAAAGCTCTTGCTGGATTTAAAAAAACAAAACAAAAAAAAGAAAAGAAAAACAAAAACAAATAAAGGCTTCTGGATGCCTGGAAATGGAGGTCATGTGTAAAGTTTTCCATGAGCTGAAGACAAATATCTTTTCAATCTTAAACTTAGACTTAATGACTGTATTTAAACTTCTGAAGACGGATGGATTATCAAATGTGTCAAAATTAACTGCAGGAGTTTGCTTATTTTTGTGGCTGCCAAGGCAAACCGGACGTTCTGTATTTTTTTCCCCGTTAAACATCAAAGCAGTTGGAAGAAATCAAAGTTTTTCACTAAGCAGCTTTGAGGAAATGAATCAAATGTGTTCACAGCTTCGCTTCTCAATCAGCACGTCTGCAGCAATAATTATAACTGAAATGAAGTGATTCTGTCTGCCAGCTGATTACTGGAAAATGAGGAGGTAAAGAAAAACAAACCACTAAATGAGTCGTTTGCTTCTCCAGAAACCAGAGCCGTGTTACTGGTCTTATTGTCTCTAAAATCAGAACTCACACATAGACAAGGGCTTCTACAGCTTCTTTGTGCTTTTTAAAGTGTTTACGAAGATTAAAAACACATCAGTAAGTCAGGTTGTGGATTTTTTTTTTTTTTTATTTTGCTTTGACCACAAGCATAATGTAACAAACTGAAGTACAGATTTATTTCAGTACGTCCCTGAGGACAATTAGACAGTTTTACAGCAAAGTAACTTGTCTGAACAGTTTGTTTTTGAGCCGGTTAAATCCTTTCTTGTTGTCAGCAGCAGTGTTTACTTTCAGCTTTTGGCAGCTTTAACAAACAAGCAGAACCGGATTTATATCCGTTAACTTCCTCCCGGACATAAAAGCTGAAACAACACAAAGGGATGGTGTTACACTAAATCCTGCAGAGCCTGCTGGACCAGTTTCTATTAATTATGACTTTTTAAATAAATACTTACCTTGTTTATTGTTTTTAATTTGACTTGAGTGGTCAGGCCCATGACAGCAAGGATGAAACTGAACTTCCAGCGGTCTCACAGACGGAAAATCCATCAATTTATCCTATTTAGCTGATGAGTCGTTTCTATCAGTTTTAGCACCTCCTTGAGGACGTTTAGATAAATGTAGGTTTCTTTACCCGTTAAAGTTCATACGAAGCATAGAGCTGTCACCCAAATTAAAATAATTGAACCCTTATCACGTTATAATGTAACAATTAAATTGTAAGAACATGGATCAAAGTAGCTACTGAATGCAGATGTTGTTGTGACCTAGAAATATTATAGCAAAATACGTTTTATGGAAAATATTCTCATCAGTCAAACGTTTCAGTTCTTTTTGTCAAGGATTAATTGTTCTAGTCTGATTTATTGTTGTACACATACAAATGTGGGACAGTTATGAGCAACACCTGCCTGCGTGTGTGTGTCTGAGTTGCCGTAAAGTGTGTGTGCTGCGTTTAGTTAATTACGCCGAAGGCTGTCTTCTGAAAATAAAAATGAAAATTATAATTAAAGTTTTATAACTAAATTGTAATTATATGAAAATATTACAATGTCAGCAATATGACATTGTCCTTTAAACTTCAGAAAATCTCTCCAGTTTGCTCAATTAGGCGTTTGTCTGACCGTAGCATGCAGTTCCCCATGCAAAGATAAATACGGTTTATCGTCCGTTTTCACCACAAAACATGTCATGTTATACCATAAGCTTCACCTTTTAACAATAAAACTCATCATGTTATAATAAAATTAAAGTGGTTGAGATAACGGCTAATAATATAGTCACAATAGTTAGATGGTCAAAACACGGAACAGTAATGAGATTGAAAAAAAATTAAAATTTAGCATTACATACCCAAACCAAGAGGGAAAGATGGCTCAGGCATTTTTATTTTAATTAATTATTAAAGTCACTGCAAAATTTGCTCTACCAAAGGAGCTTTACAGAAACAATGACAATTATAGAGATTATTTTTTATTTTTTTACTAAACATCTGTCTGCATGCTTAGTGTGTAAGAACATTTCCACGCAACGTTTGGAGTTAAAGATCAAATATAATCTGAGATCTTACTCCTTAAACACAGAAACACTTATCAATCCCCATAAGAAATTTACATTACAATAATTTAATAGATAAATAAGTAGACAAAGACTTAATAAAAGCAATAATAAAGTAAAACATAATTAGCAGTGCAGTCAACAAGTCAGATAAAATACTTAGAGCAGAGTGGATGAAAAGGACAAACACTATACCATCATAACATAATCTATTATTTTATGCAAGCTCACTGCTTTTCAGTTTTCCTTCATAGTAACCAAAATGTGGTTATCATTAGAGAGAAGTTTATATCAATATATACACTTATACTTACACGTTACATAATATATGGTCATGGTTAGAAAACTGTTAAAAACTGTAGGTTAAATCGTCATGGATACACAGTTCAGCCTTCACTGGTTGTTCATCTTGTAAGGCAACACCAGGCTGGAAAAAAATAAAAAATAAATAAATAAAAACCTTCACCCAGAAGCACAGAATTTTTGTAACCCTGGATGGCTAATGTTTTTATTTATTTATTTTTATACATGTAAACAAACTGGTTACTGAATAGTTCCTGTTCAGCTGTTTTAGGACCAAAACACACCTGGTTTCTGTCGGAAAGGTAAAGCGAAGAGATTAGAGCATAGCACACATCAAGAATCTCTTTCCAAAAAAGCTGAAGTATCTCACATTTTCCCAGGATACAAAGCTACACTCAATTCAAACATCAGAAATGTTTGGAATGAACTAGTTTCTGTAAAACTAGCTTGTTTTAACACAGTTTTGTCTGTATTTAAAACATGTTGCTCTTGAAAAGGAGACCTTGTGTCTCAATGAGATTTACCTGTATAAATAAATTGAAATAAACAGTCCAGACGGGCTTTCTGAAAGGATTCGCTGGACCCTGTGAGCTCTGTCTCCTGCAGGTAGTGGCGATTGACGTGGACATGGCGTTCTTCGAGCCGAAGATGAGGGACATCCTGGAGCAGAACTGCAGCAGCGACGACGACTGCAACTTCTTCGACTGCTCGTCCAGGTGTGATCCGGTCAAACGCAGGTGCAGCCCCCACCGCAGGAACAGCAACCTGCAGGTGAGGAGGGGTGGATGGTTCGATAGACTCATGCAAATCATTTCAACCTTTACATTCAGAGATTTTAAAGTTTTATTGGATAAAATAAAAAAATTCTTTCAACATAAAAACTATAATTTTATTATTTCGGGCGTCTTGCTGTAAAAAATGTGTCTTTAGTTTTGCTTCTTGCTTAAAGAGAAAACTTCAAAACATTCCCGTCTTCACTTTGATGCCTGTTTGTCTCACACACTCACACACACTCTTTAATTATCCATTTAATTATGTGCAGAAAGGAATGAACGTACAATGATACTTTACCAAACCCGCATGCCTGATGAGAGCTGGTGATGAAGAGGAGATCTCTGAAAAACACCTTTTATCTTTTTTCTTTTAAGATGCTTGAAACATTTTTAATTTCACCTGCAGGCAAGTTTTTGTGTTTTAACAGCTGCATAAAATTAAAAAATAATAATAAGTTTTACAGATATTTCAAATTATTTGTCATTTTTCTTTTAAACATGTCAGTTTCACAAATTGTTTAATTTTATATAATTTAAAATCTAAAATAAAATCTAATAATAATAAATAATATTTTGCACAATGCTGCTGACTTGAACTGTTTGCAACTTGTACTTTTGCTGTGGGACCATAGTTATAGTTAAAATTACCCAGTATTTGTTGAGAAAGTACCTTTTGAAAAGTATTTATTTGGTTGATCAATAATTCAAATGACACTAAAAGATTTATGATTTCAGAAAGAAATCAATGAATAGAAATAAAGTGTAACGTCTATTTCTCAATCATCAAAAACAAAAATGTCGCAAAGTTTCTATTTATTTTTATTTTTGTCTTCTTGTTTCTTATAGTTAATTTTAAATAACCAAATTCAGTAATTTAGGAACATTTAGGATTTGATCAACAGCTTGCAGAGAGCTTAAAAACAAATCACCCTGTTTGTCACTAAAGGTAAATGGAGATTATATATAGCGCTTTTCCAGTCAGGTTGACCACTCAAAGTACTTTACACTAGTTGTCATATTCACCCATTCACACATCGGGAGGCAACATGGGGTTAAGTGTCTTGCTCAAGGACACTTCGACATGTAGTCGGGGAAAGCCAGAGATCAATCCAACAAACTTTTAAAAAAACTTTTTTTTTTAAATTATTATTAATTATTAAAAAAGAAATAAAAAAATTAATGAAACTAATAAAAAAAATTAATAAACTTGTTCATATAAATTTCTGAATAACACCAACATCAGTATAACCAGTCATACATCATCATCTCACGGGTTGAATATTTTCTCGCTGACGCCTTCACTTCGGTGTTTTAAGTGTTTGTTATTTTGGAGGCCGTGAAGATTGAGCTCAAACCTCCGAGGTTAGAATCAATCATCACTTTGGGACAGGTTTGGACAATGTGGAATTAAATGTCCCACATAAATCTTTGAAGAACACCACTTCTTTTTTTTTTTAGACACATGCAGAAATATATGTGCTGATTTTACCTTAGCTGAACATTTTCCTCGTGGGTTTGTGCTTTTAAACATTTTGTCAGTGTTTCACAATAATTTTTAGAATTATTTCATCAGAAATTATATGATTATTTTTTCAACTTTTTTTAAAGCCAAATTATCAAAGCCATAGGTCAGAATTTGGTCTAATTACAGTTTGATTTTTTTTTCTATCAATATGTTTTTTTGCTTCTTTTTTTTCTTATTTATTATTTCTGATATCTCCATATATCTTCTTATGTCCAATATGGAATAAATAAGAGTTAATTGCATCTTTCTGTAGCAAACCAGTGGCTGTTTATCTAACTTAACATGTTAATGTTAGCATAACTTTTCTTGTTCACTCCCAAAAGCGGAAATTCAAAGCTTTGACAAAACTGGATTAAATTTATCAGATTTTTATAAATTGAAGAGTTTTTAATTCTCTGAATAATTTATTTTTTTTGTAAGATTGTATGAGATACATGACCATGGATATTATAGTTCACTTAGTAAATGTAAAACTGATGTCTAAATACCAGAAAAAACTTTACTTTCACGTTTTTCTTTTTCTTCTTCTTCTTCTTATTATTATCATGTAGTTATTCATTTATTTATTAATTTATAGATTTGATGATATTGATTATTAGACTAAATCTTTAAACAGTTCAATTCTTATCATATTTCAAATAATATATCATTCAATATAATATAATAATGATAAAGTATTATGTAATATTATATATGTTATATCATGGCTGACAACACTTTAATTAGAAGAAGAAGAAAATCAACACATCAGATACAAAAATTTAATTATGTGAATTACATGTAGGTACTGTCAACATTTATAAATGAAAACGAATTACCCAGAAGGCAGTTAATGCCAGTTTTTATAGATATAAATTTAATAAAATTTTAAATGTTATATTACCTGAAATAATATTAGTTCATGTGAGATTCAGTGAGGAAGTTGGAGTCCATCGTGTTTGAGGGAAAAGTTTGGGACACACAAAACTGAGCTGCACATCCTCGTCACCAACGCAATCGCCGTGACAACGGCCGGACAGCCTCTCATCACCCTGCCAGCTCCTGTATCCGATGTCTCATGATACCAGATAGTTTCATTTATCAGAAGAAGAAAAAAATGGAGGGAAGCTGTTTTTCTTCAGGTGACGACTGGAGGTGACACACAAACACGGCTGCATCTGATAAATAAAATACTCTCATTTCCGCTGTAAACAGTCACAAGATGCATTAAACAACTAAAAAGTGATGTTTAAAAGGAATTTTAAAGCTGGATAACAAAACATACAGGACAAACTGAAGGGGGAAAATACAATGGTTGACAATTAAAAGAAAACAACCAAAACAAAAGAGTTAAATGAAAGAGGAATGGAGACAACAATAACACAAAGAGGAAAATATGAAGAAACTAAGTAAGTGAATGTATAAGAGCGGTAAAAAGAAAAACAGCTGAAAATGTAACTTTTTTTTAAACAAAGGAAGTGAAGAACAAAGGGGGAAAGAGGAGAGGAGGAAAAGAAAACAAATGATGAGAGAAGATGTGACCTGATGACATGTTGATGACACACTGCTCTCCTATTGGCTGATCTGAGGCTCCACATGTGTCTCCTGAGGTTGACCTGTCATGACCTTCCGCCTGCCTATCATCTCCTCAGAGAAAGAAATCTTTGTTTTCTTAATTGAGTGTGTGTTTGTCCTGACTTGTGTGTGTTTGCTGATAATAATAATTAAAAAAAACCCGACATCATCTGCATAAAGACAACACCTTCAGATCTTTGGTTCTTTTCTTTCTCTTCTTTCTTTTCTTTTGTAATTTCATTGCACTTGTTGCAAAGACAATAAAGTTCTATTCTCTTCTTCGTTTCCTTTTGAACTTTTAACTTCTCTCCTATTTCAACCCCTTTCATATTTCTCCCCAATCACTCGTTTCCACTCCTCATTTTTTCATTGCTGTTTCCTTCTTTTATCTCACTTTTCCAAAGAGAGGTTTTCCTTCCTTCATTTTTATTTAGCACTTATTTGTTTTTTTCTTCCTTCTTTTCTTTGCAGGTAATTTGTGAAAAAATTTTCAGGCCCTGGTTTTCTCCCACACTGCTCGGGGCCAAAGCAGGCCTCCCACTGCAGGTACCTCTTATCATTTTTTGTCACATTTTATACATCAAAAACTCCAAATTTGTGCCTCTTAATTTAGGGATTTTATCATAATTGTTTGTCGTTTCTAATATATTATAGTTGATGTATACCGTTTCTGGGAACTATTGCATCACCGCTTAAAACTTGGAACTCAAAAACAAGTTCTATGCACTATATATATTATATGTTAATATAATCCTAGATTTAAACCTTAAACCACATCAATTTACTTCCCTTTTAGATCCCCACAGGACAAAAAAAGCCTCTTCCAAAAACTCTAAAAAGCATTACAGATTAATATGTTTTTCCACTTTCTTTCTAAAATCGTTCAACCCTTATCAAAACCAAAAAATATGTAATTAGTCTAAATATTTTGACCCTTTAAATTTAATTACACAATGTTTAATTTTTTATATAAAATAAATAAAATTAAATAATACAAATTAGTAATAGTTATTAATAAAAAATACATGTTCAGGAGCTTTGTTTTTCTTTTATCTTAAAATAATTAGAATAATCATTTAATAATACTTTTTCATAATTGATATTTTAAATTAAATCCCAATCCATCTAATATGCAACATATAGAAAATAAAAACTTTCATGTTTTTCTTTTCCCCCCATAACTCCAGTGACTTCATTTGATAAAATAGGCATTTACAGGGTAAAAGAATTTTAATTGCTATATATTTGATATTCTTTATTAGAAGTGAAGTTGATATCGCCCAAAAATAAAAAAAAAAATAATAAAAAAAGGTGGAAAGACTATTAATCTGTAAAACATAGCAGTGTTGGGAGAGGACTTTTTTTTTTGCAAACTTAGTGGTTTGTTCACCTTAAATAAAAATTGAAATAAGAATTTCAAAGTTTTCTAAGTTCTTCTTGGGTTGTGCCATCTTTCAAATAAGCAGATGGGTTTTACCACTTTAACAATCTCCAATCACATGTGGTGTACCTCAGGGTTCTTTCCTAGAGCCATTTTTATTTACCATAATCTTGTCTTTTGAACAGATAGAGTTGCAACAAGCAGTGCAGGAGTGCTCAGAAACAGATGGAGATGTGGACGAGACTGAAGAGGACAGAGGAGGAGGCAGGGATGTATATCAGCGTCTCATCACCATCCTGAACCGCCTCATTCAGGAAAGTGGAGAGTCAGGCGAGGGGGCAGTATCCTGGGAGGGGAAGGAGCATGTCCACACTGCACTCAACTTCTGAGGAGGTGAAGAGAAGACTGGCAGAGACCTATAACTCTCAGAAAACCAAAAAAAGCTTTCTGCATTATGTGGAGACACGTTTTCCACTGGGAACTCCTTTTGAGAAGCTCAAAAATGTTAATGTGTTGATTAAAGAGAAACTGATAACTGAGCCACAGTTCACGCCAGCTTGGTGAAGTCCTATAAAACTGTGGTCAGTGCCTAAGACAATGTGGACCAACCTGTCCACCTTTGGCCTGGATCTGTTTTTATCATGCTAAGGATTTGGCTCAATCTCTACTTGGGAAATGGGTCTTTATGTTTGTTGTTAATAACTTGACCTCAGCCTTCATTTAGCTCTTTTTTTTGTTACATTAGATTTTCATTGCTTGGTTTTAGAACTATGGTTTCAGTGAATCCGGAAACAGATTAATTGAGCTGACTCAGCTCAGTAGCACCTCAAGTGGCCTCATCAGGAGAATCTTTTTTGATCCAAAACACTTGGATTCTTTCGGATGTATTCTACTACGTGAAGCAGAACTTGGTAAACTTGAGAACATGATGGATTAAACTGGAATAAATACGAACTCTCCCCCTCCCTCTCTGCTGTGCTTCAGCTCTACAAAGCCCCTCCTTGCAGAGGAATGTGATCACCATACGTAGTATCATAACTGCTCACAGACATGGTGGATTATTGTAAACTAGTACGAGGAAGAACCCAAGGATGTTTTGTCTTTTGTTTTGTTTTTGTATTGTTTTTTTTTTCCCTACTATGTATTTAGACTTTTTGTTTTTTAGCAGCTTAGTTATTTTAAATGACCGTGTTCTGCTTTAGGCATAAGTCTCAGTGAGATTAAAGTACATTTTTCTCATTTGAAGAGAAACAAGTAAACACACAAAAATAGTTCTGTATATAAGTAGATATGACAAAAATGCTGCAAGTAAAACAAAAATAATTATTTATAGGTTTTTAACCCTTCACTGAATCATTCTGAACTGATTTTAGTAATGCAAATTTTTTTTTTTTTATTCTGGTAATTGCATTCAACTCCTACAAATTGTACTTGAATTGTGGTTTCTACAGAATTTATGACTCATAAATTTATAAAGTTTCAAAGGACTAAAAGAGTAGATTTAAAACAGGATTTCAGATGGCTGATGATATTATTCCAGCTTAGCTTAGCTTAAAGACTAGAAATGGGTGAAACAGCTTGAATCAGAGGCAAATACTACCAGCATCTCTGTTTGCTAAATAAACACAGTATTTTGGATGTTGAATCTAAAAGAATTATTTGCTGTTTATTTGTGATTGTTAGCTGTTTGGTTTAAAGTTAGAACCAGTATGTACTGGAAACAGATTTGGAACAAAATAATGAAAAAGTATAATTTAACAAAGATTTTTTTTTCTTTGCTGACACACACCCCTGAACCTGTTTCCAAGTTGTTTCCCAAACCATAGCACTAAGTCAGCCTTACTTTGGGGCAGGGGTCTGGAGAACCTGGGTTCAAGTCCCTGGGCTGGCAACTAAGGTAAATCACTGTGGGCTCCGGAGATGGGCCCTTAACCCTCAACCGCTCCCTGGGCGCTGGAATCTGGCAGCCCACTGCTCCTAGCACCTAGGGTGGGTTAAATGCAGAGAAAGAATTTCCCAGCTGGGATTAAGAAAGCAGGATAAATTAAAATAAATGAATGCATGGGAAGCAGTCCCCGTGCCAGGACAACACACCAGGGCGGGCACTTGATTGCTGTGGGCGGGCCCCTTTTTTCAAATTAATTTCATAATTTTTTTTATAATTAAAATTTATAACTCTTATATTAGTAATTGCGACTTACTACAAGGACGAGTAGGACTGAGTTTGATCCAGCTGCAGACAACGCTCTAAACGAAGAAGACGGGACACATGCAAATGGGGTTGCTCTGATTACTATCTTGATCGGTCTCCTCACATTGCTGGAATCGCCCAAATTGCTGGAAGTGGTTGATTCTTGCTGCATGACACCTGACACATGTTCCTTTCTTCACATTATCATAGGTTCCCTTTCTTATGCCCATTGTCCACACACACGCACACACACACAGCTTACAAATATCTCAAGAGATAAGTTTTCCTAATACAAAAAAGCCCATAAATTATCTACTTTTGATGATTTAGTACCACTATAAAAACAACTGTGTAATAATTATAAAAGAAATTCATATTGAAAAGTAAATAAATTAAAAAGAAAAGGCTGGATGGGAGGGCTGGACTTGTGAATGGGCAGGCCTTGCCCACTGGGGCCTGGGTGTGATTGGAAGTGTGTAACAATTACATCAGCATTTAGGATTCTGTAAATTTCTTTGCTGTCACATGTACAATTCAGATGATTTTTTTAGGATTTTGAAGGCCTGTTGCAGTGTGTTGCTTAATGCTGTTGTTTATCAGTAAGAAACAGGCAGTGCTGACATATTTCTTACAGAAGAAAGAGTAAAGAGGATTTCCACCATGTCTTATGAAGTTATATTCAGGTTTCCTTTTAAAACCAGTGTGTGAAGTAGTTAAGCGAGGTTGAGGATGTAATACTGAAAGGCCCCGCCTCCTGCTCCACCCAACTGAACTTCATCTAGCCCAATCACTAACATTTTAGTCTTGACTTTTTTTGGATATTCGCATTACACTTTTTCTTAACACAATCATAAATAACTGCTATCTGTCCAGTTTGTTGATTAAATCAAATTTTCTTCCATGTAGATTGTTAAAGGCTAAATAATTAGGATTTTTTTTTCTGTAAAAATAATTAAAAATGTTCTCATTTATTTGCGAGGAATAAAAGGAAGCTTCCCTTTAAACAATCTGTCTCCCTACATCAACAATGTCTTTGTCAAGGTTTTGTCCTTTCAAAATAAGAGTTTCGTGACGGAATAACTACGGTGCACTGTGTAGCTCTTTCCTACTTCCTGGTTCCTTAACCAATCATATGCAACTCCACAAGGTTGCCAAACAACATCGCAGCGTTTGGTGTTTTATGTCGGCAAAAGAGCAGCAGTATGATGTTTTGGCCAAGTGAATAGTGTGTTTGTGCCTATAAAGTTATGAAGTTAATATCAAATTAATTTATTTGGTGAGGCTAAAGGAAAACAGCCGCTGTGTGGCATTTGTTGATTAGTGTAGCTTTTGTTAACACTCTATTTTATGCTAACGTAAATTAGCGCGTGAAATTAGCGCTAACATTGCAAAGCATAGCGACTGACTGTGTGAATCATCTTCGCTCTTCATCATGATGTTTGATGGTGCTAATTTTTTCGTCCTTTATAGACCATAAAAGAGTCGTCCTCTCATAAACCGGCAACCTATGCGAAACCGAGGGGGACACACACGCTCTCCGTGTTTTTCTCTTTTGACTGCAGTTCTGATTTGAAATGCTAGGTGCCAAAGCTACTAATTTTGCCTTTAAATAGTTGTACTAACAAAATCTGCTTTGAAGTAGCACAGTTATTATCTTACCTTAAAAATATGTGTTTCTGACTCATTTTGATGGCACAAAGACATTGATTATGTACATCCCCAGAGACATTGTTGCCCAGTAGTATCCCTAGATTGAGAAACCACATTTCACAATGTTTTTTTCTGTCACTTTACAGCAATATTTTGCTTTACATCAGCAGCTGGATATTAAAATACTGGTTGTTTTGAATGTGCATTATGGCTGATTCAGCAAAGAAACAAGTGGACACTATTAGAGGAATAGAGAAAATGAAAAAGAGAAACACATAAAATCTGACAGACTTGTACTGGCTGGAGACATCTCACAGTACAAGTAGGATGCAATATGTGTGCCGAATTAGCTGTCTTTATAGGGACAACTTAGTAAAGCTACTTTAAGGGTGCTTTCACACCAGCCCCCCCGATCAGAATTCTAGTTTGTTAGCTCAGAAAATTTGGTTTGTTTGAGCAGATGTGAATCCACAGCCGAACTTCAAAGATGGAATTTTTCTGGTCTGCCGACAAACGTAAGTCTTAATTCAAGTGAACCAAATGCAGGAAGCGGGCTACAATGCAAAGGGCATTATGGGTCAATAAAACCCAAAACATACATGCATGTAGGACGATAGTCTGCTCTGGCCTTTAAGAAATGGCTCAGGGTTAGACGTGGAATGAGAATGTGGTAAAAGTTCTGATAGAAATATGATCAACCACTTATGTAGTGACAACAAAAGTTGCCCTGCACTAACAGATGAGCCAATGTTTTCCTCCTTTTTATTTGTCATGTCTTTTCCACTAATTATTGATGCAGCACCGCTTCTGGTGAGGACAGAAATACATTATACAAAAGATCCGTCTCATTCAACTAAGTGTAGAATGAAAGCAAACTTGGATTGGAGGAATGTTGCATCCCCCAATTGAACCGAGTCCCCAGTCGTACCGAGTCTAACTGACTATTAGGTGTAAATGCTCCCTAAAGTATAAAGTTAAAGGTCCAGTTTTTGTTATGTAGTGACATCTAAAGGCTGAAACTGCAAACTGCAACCACCTACCCTACATCAGAAGGTTGTGGTTTCATATTATTTTTTAATTCTACTGAAGAAAGTTTCCTGGGTGTTCCAGAAAGAAAATAGAATACAATAACAAACTGGTGTCACCACATTGTATTTTTGTAAAGATTTACCTGGAAATCTGCCAGAGTTCTGCAGGCGCTGTGTGCAGTTTAACCGGACTTCTTTCCACTGTATAATTGCAGCAACAACAGGCCTCAGATTCACCCTGAAAGCAGATCTCTCCTGATTCAGAGTCCTGATTTAAAACAGAAAACGTCTCGTGGGACAGTCATCAGGAGCATATTTCTGTGTCACCTCATTTTCAGTTTTGCTGCTTCATGTTAAGCTTGCTTCTGTCTTTCTTTCACACACACTTGGACCACTTATTAACTCGTTCCTACCCAAAATAACAGTAGGATTTATTTTACTTTAGGTCTCGTTTACATGTGTCTATACTCATGCCTGTACACTTCCTGTGTCCCTCTTACTCTGTCCCTATAGCAACAAGAACACAAGTGGAACGCTCTGTTATAGCTTACATAAAACAATAGTTCCCATCCTTACAAGGCTGGGTGGTATTATTTTGCTCCAGCTTTCTTCTGGAATCAAATCTGAATTTTAGATTTAAAACAAAATACTTTTTACTCCTTGCTTCAAACTTTTCCAGGTGTTGTCTGATTAGATTTAATATTTGAAAAAACATGCATGCAGAACAGTTTCCCACTTTGCCTCAGATTTTTTTAAATGAGCTTTGGTTTAGAGAAGACAACAGTGTCTCTGGATGGTGTTCACGTGTGGCTTCTTCTTTGCATGATAAAGCTTTAATCTGCATTTTAGTCGTCAAATGCTCCTCCACTTGTTTTTGCTTTGTGTCGATAGCTTTTACAGCCTTTTGTTGCCCCTGTTCCAACTTTTTACAGATGTATCGCTGCTATGAAACTCAGAATGAGCTCATATTTCCCATGAAATGGTAAAAATGTCTTAGTTTCAGCATCTGACGTATTTGTACTCTGTTGGGATTGGAATGAAATTGGAGTTCTGTAAATCAATGCATTCTGGTTTGATTTATACAGGCATTTTAGAGGGTCACAGCTATTTGGGAATAGGGGTTGAAAAATAATAGTCATTTTACTGAAAATCTAAACATGACTTTCATCTCCTTTAATTCAAATCCAACAAAACAGTGAGGGAAATGACATTCAAAATGACAAAACATGAGGAACTTTCCTCACCCATTCAAAGATGAACCACAACTTGATTTAACTTAATGTCTCCTTCATTTTTGATTGACTTGTTTTGCCTCCACCCTCACACATCTGTTTGTTGATAAAAGTTAAACACACTAGAGCAGCAAGATGTTTCCCCACAAAGGGTCAAAAATGTGATTCAACCACAAAACTGTAATGATTTAGAAGGAAGGATGGATGGGTTGAAGAGCCAAGTTCAAGAAGTTTTCTACATGTTTTCAACTGTCATTCACTGTATTATTGGTCAGAAAGAGATATTCATGGTTAGGGCTTTCTATCCTGTGAACACACACACCTGTTGTGTTTGCGCCCAGTAGCTCTGATCCCAGTAGATTAGCAATTTCTGAAATACTTAAACCAACAGCCAGTCTACGTTCTAAGTTACTTAAATCCCTTTCATCCTCTTTCTGATGCTTAGTTTGATCTTCAGCAAGGCGTCTTCACCATGTGCCTAAATGCTGCAAGGATTGGCTGATTAGATGTTTGTGTGGACAAGCTGTTGAACAGGTAGAGCTGATAAAGTGGTCGATGAGTGTGCATGCAGGAGTTAATCAAGTTGGCCATCGGTGCTCGTCCAGATTTTAGAGCTTTGCTCAAACACTTGTTGTTTTAAAAGTGCAGTTTTAGTCAGACTGATGGAATAAGTTGTTTTTGTTTTTTTCCTTTCTCTTGTGCTGAAAGATTAAAACCTTTTCTCTTTGAGTCAGTTCTGCACTTTAAGAGCAACCGGTCTGGATTCAAATCCTCTAACTACAGCCAGCCTTGAGATAATTCCACCTCAGTTCAGCCGCTGCTGTTTATTGAATTTTTTGATGGCTGCTTCTCAGGAAGCCGTTTTGCGTTTCCAAGGTGGGGTGAATTTATTTGGCTGAGCCGGTTACAGTTTAGGGAAAACTTCCAACCTCAGGGTAATGACAGTTATTAGTGATGACAGGCAGCAGTTTGATTTACAGCCCTAAGGGAATCTTCACACTCTCAGAACAAACACTTGTCCAACATGACCGTCTGGTTTTAAAGATGTCTGCTGAAAAGAAAACATGTCCTGTCCTGCTGGCTCACAGTTAATCCCATTCTTTGTAGACTTGAGATCTGTATATTTGCTTAGGTATTTTCTTCCATTAGTGCAGAAGCTGACTTACTTCTTTGGCTGCAGCTCCAGATGTGGTTTTCCTTTTGGGAAGCCAGTTTTTCCTAAAACCAGCAGAGATGTTCTCTGGACTGGAAATCAGACAAGTTATCTGCATCCACTTAGTTGACATCTAATGTTTCCAGGAGCCATTAGAGGACCCCAGTCAAACTGGCCTTTATTGTCTCTGATTGGAGATGTCGGCTAGGAGCCACGCCTGCTCTTCAACACATTAAATCACTTTAGCTTAGCTGCAGCAGGGAGGAAAGTTAAAGCGAGCAGGACGTCAGCAGAAGAAGAAACAGCTGAGAGAGACAGACGAGTCCAAACGGCTCAAATAAAAATCTAATTCTCTGATAAGACATAGTGTAAACCAGTAAGCACTGAAAATCAAGATGGTTGGATAATAATTACAAGTAGAGCGAAATTCAGCAGCATGTTCTTAGAGTTCTTCCAACACTGGTTTTACAGCGTGACTTCAGATATAAGCATCCATTTCAGTTTTCCATCCCAGTTGGAGTTCTGCTGTTCTGCTCCAGTTCAATTAAACAACGATATAAAAAACTATTCTGAGGAAGCCAATTTTATAATGTGTTGGATCTGAACTGGGAGCAATAAACCCGTGGAGCCGTGATGAAGAGGAGAGGTGGAGAGTGAGCTGCTGGGTTATTACTCATGTAATGTGTAATCATATACACTTATCTTCATTTTAATGCAGTGATTTATGTTAATGCTAAAGTTAAGTTTCATCTGAGAATAGTGTCAGACAGATAGCGCCTGTACCGGAAGTTTAGGAAGAATCTGCAGAACCCAGTCTAAATCCAGGCGGAGTTTGGTGCAGGCTATGTCAAATCAAATCAATTTTATTTATAAAGCGCTTTTCCTGGCAAAGGAAACACAAAGTGCTTTACATAGTAAAAAAAAAAAGATAATTTATGCATATTAAAGTAAAATAAGCTTCAAACAAAGGACTTCATATAATGATCCACACCACAGCCGTAGGGCTGCAGTGCAGGACCCCAGCGATCACTGTGGCAACAACCCCTGGTTGCTCCTGGTGCAAATGAGAGAAAAAGAGTCAGAATGCTGACTTTTTATTTATTTGCAGTGGCCCTAATACTCTTCCGTAATAAAATAATGTGCTTAAAAAAAGTCACAAAATAACATAAAAATTAAACATGAATTTGATGAAGCTCTAATAGAATCTAGTTAAAAGCTAAGCTAAAATGGTGGGTGCTGAGCTTTTTTTTAAAAACATCAGCAATCTCTGGCACACTTTTTTAGATGACGGCCATAGTAACGGAATAAGGTCTTTTCTCTTGAAGCAGCTAAATCACCAGTACCAAAGGACCTAAAGGTCCACGAGGGCTTATAATTTTAAAGCAATGTCAGACAAATAAGAAGGCAAAAGACCATTAAGACATACAGTATATGAATGAAACACACACGGAGAAAATGCAGATATTTAAAAACTGGTGTAATGTGTTCCTGCAGCCTGGTCCTCATCAGAACATGTGCCTCTGAATTCTGAAGTAATTTGAAACACACTTTTTTATTTTTATTTTTTATTCCACTAGAAATAAAAGCCTGCATCATAGTAAATGGTCCGTACTTATATAGCACTTTTATCCAAAGCACTGTACATCTTATTCACTCATTGATGGCGGAAGCTGCCATGCAAGACGCTCACCACAACCCATCAGGAGCAACTAAGGGTTCTGTCTTGCCCAAGGACACCTCGACATGGACTCGCCTTGGCCGAGGATCGAACCTGCAATCCTAGGGTTCCAAGACAACCGCTCTACCCTGCCGAGCCACGCCACCCCAGTGATCAGCATCAGCACCTCCGTGCTGGCAAGAGAGAAATAGGTGGGACACTGGCGATGTTTTTAAGATGGTAAAATCCTGTCTTTGTGACATTTCTGATGTGTAGAATAAAATCCAGCTCAGAGTCAAACAGAATACCCAGATTTCTCACACACTTACAAGTACTGAAATTATGTAATTTTGGTAAAATGAGTTTTGACTTTATATCTAAAATACAGTTTAAAAGTAGCTCCAGATAATCAGGTGACACGGTAATGTAAAGCTGTGTATCATCAGCATAGCTGTGAAAATCAATGCAGTGTCTCAAAAACAGAAATCTTCCCACAATGAATACTGCAATGGATAGTATAAAGGAGGCATAAAAAAAAAAAAAAGAGCTTGTAAATTTAGCCCGTTTTCAACCAATGGGTCCAACCTGGTAAGGGATGTGTCACTACTCATTTTGACTATGGTAAGAGACTCGGGGTAAGACTTATTGCTCTTTCTGAAATGGAAAAAACAGTAAAATAGTTTTTGCAGTGTATCTAAGAGTGGTGTCAATGTGTAGGTATGACTTACAATCACCAGAAGACAGCAAAGTTATTTTCAAGTCTCCCCATTCACCCCCAACCAGACATCTGTCTGCAGCATAATCCTCCTCTGCTCAAAAGAGATAAAAGTAGGGTTGCTGATTGAACCTAGACATGACAGAAGCCTCCTGTCTGTTATGATTGTTATATTTGCCTCTAAAAAGCTGGAAAAGATAGAAAGCTGTCCTCTGACAGAGCTGCAGTCAACTGAAGGACTTCTGCAGCATGATCCTCCTCTGCTCATTCGCTGCTGCTCGGTGAGGAAACCCTTTAAAGTGGTTCAACCAATGAGAAATCTGATGTTGCATGTAATACTGCTCCATTATGTTTCTCGGTTGTTAATAGTTTTACAGGAAAATTGTTATACAGTTGAAATATTCCTGGGCAGCTAAGCATGTCTGAACAAGCTGAAATCCTCTCAAAGCTCAGTTTCCCTCATCCTTATTGAAACAAAACACACACACATTAGGTTTGTTCCAGGTGACCCCTCCTGGATCACCGACATACCAAGAGGAGGGTCTAACATGTGATCAGTTTCCTGCCATCTGGCTGTGCTTTTTGCTGCTGCATCTCTATTTACAGAGCAGCAACTTCAAAGACCTGCAACCTGAAGGAGGACATGTAGGTGTGGAGCATTTTGCTCGGTCCAGTGTCCCCACTACATGTGGAATTCTTCCAGCTGTGTGATGTCAAATTACTTCACAGTGTCTTGACAGGATTGAAATTCAGACCCATATTGAATATTTGCTTGGTAGATTTTTTATTCTTTTGGGCATTACCATGTCTGAGTTATAGCATATCTTCAGAATAAGTTTCTGGACTAATGTTTCTCCATTACATTAAGAAAATATGATATATTCTAGCAGATTCTATGACTACCAGCTGATGAGGCCCACACCATGACATCTACTCCCCCATGCTTTAGAGCTGGTATCAGATTCTTTTTCTCAAATCATGCCCTTTGCTGAAACATGTCCTCTGATCCTGAGTCCAAATAATTCAGTTTTAGATCCGTCTACACATTGATCCGGAAGTCTTAGGCCCTCCTTAATTAACCGTTCTTATACACAGATTTGTGTGTGTTTAGTGTGTGAGAATTTTTTCATATGAAATGAAGAAAATACCAACTTGTACTAGACTTTTATACATAAGGGGGATAGTCCAAAGATATACAAATTCGGACCTGTTGGGCCAGTGTCCTGCAGGTTTTCAATGTGTCCCTGCTCCAACACACCTGACTAAAATTAAATAGACCCACCAGCCCATGAAATTCTGCACAATGACTATTTTGAGTCAGATGTGTTGGAGCAGGGAAACTTGGAAAACCTGCAGGATCCTGGCTCTGTCAGGACTGTGGCTTGGATGAGGTGTGGGTGCAAATGCAGGCTTACGAGGCGCGAGGCAGACCGGTGCAAGAACAAGATTTTAATAACAAAAAATACTAAACAAAATACTATGGAGACAAAAGTGTGATGTGACCTGAACCAAAACATGACATGACGTGAAGACAATTACAAGCGATGTACTGGCAAAGAGGAACTGAGTCCAATGACCTTAAATTATTTGAATTAGGTGATCCCTGGATTATATTGACCGGCCTGGCTAGTTCATGTTGGGAGCTGTCAGGCTACTAGCACTGGTGTTGGGGTCTGTCTCAGCCTGACCTCTAACCCTAACCCTCTTTAAAAAATAGTTGGAAATATCTAATTTTTCATTCTTATATTTTCCTATACAAAATTAGACTGGATACAGGTTATATTTCTCCACATTTTCATGCAGTAGCTTACTTCAAAGTCTACTAGCAGCCTTGCTAGTCTCCTGTTGAATTTTAACTGGATCGTGCTACATAGCGCTAAAAATTAATTAAGTGAGTTGATGTGTAGTCCTTAAATACAATCACTGAAAACTAAATATGACATGGCTTCCACATGTCTAGTTATACGGTAGCTCAATAATACATACCTAGATTAACACTGCTATGTAGCTTCATGCTAACATCTAGTTAATAGCTTTACACAACATTAATAGTTGTACTTGAACAGGGAAAAATGTCCTAAATGTGCAGGAACACGCCATTATTTAAAAAAAAAAACACTTTAAAATTTACAAACTGGTTTAGTGATACTGAACTTACTGTACTGCTAGGGTTGCCAACTTTCAGAAGTGAAAAAATAAGGGATGTCAACCACAGCTCCTGAGGGCCATGACCACCACGGCCTAACTCCCGTGGGGTGGGGAATCCGCAGCAGTGGTGTGTTTTATTTTGTGCCAGTGTTTTTAGTAAAGGGTGATCATAAAAGCATGAAATGCTTTATTACCAATGAACACATTGATTTTTGTGCAACATTATTGAATATAAAGTGCTGTTAATTAGGCTCCATAAAGCTGTAATAACATGCAACCATTTTACATACAAGAGGAAAATATATAACCAAATATCAAATGCAAACAACTTAGTTTTTGTACAATCACTTAACTTAATTAAAGAGATGTTGTATAATCAGTAGCACCAGTAACTAAAGCAGCTGTTTGTGTGGAGAAACAATGAATTTTTAAAATATAAACTAAATACATTGAGAACTTAATGCGACTTTTAAAGTTAAGTTTTATCTTTAAAATAAACGTTTTCTCTGATTAACATTTATTTCTTAACTGTTAATCCATTAGTCTGACTTTTTCTTTATTTGACACATAATATTTATTATGGCTAAAACTACTGTATTTTAAATAAACGATCATTCATTCGACTTTAAAAACTCATCCTCCTAAATTCCGGACTTGGATCAATCATGAAATGATGTCCCACACCGGATCAGTCTCAGGAGATGATGGGGAGATGAAGAACTGGGACACTGAGCTCTAGGCTTCTGTGTGTTGCTGTCCGGATGCATGATGTCTGATGTCAGACAGCCCACCGCGTGCCACTGAAAACACCTGCAATTTGACTTGTAAACATCTCCACTGATGCTGTCCAGCTAAGGATTAAAGCGTTTTTGCTTTTGAAGATGTGGTGGCGTACGAAGTAGTATTGGGGCCACACTGGGGAAAACAAATTGTGGAGGATGATTGTTGTTATCCTTGCGTCACTTGGAGATTAAAGTCGTAATCTCGAGAATAACGTTGAAATATTGACATTGTGTCTTTTGTCAGTCATGTCTGTTTCAGGAAAATTCATTCATGGATAATTTAAATTTGCTAACAAAATCATGCATCACATGCTGGATTAATTATTTGAAAATGTTGGACTGATGGATGGCTAAACCTCCTCTTGCAGCTCCACCCCAAATTTAACCTCTTCAGAGGGTCAGGGGTCAGGCCCAAACATTTTCCAGATACAAAGAGTCTGAAGCAACAATTATACATAACATCACTTCAAGATAAAAGTAATGAATATAAAGTGTTTTAAACCTTGTGTATCAGGGTCTTATTTGGGTTTTTCTGGAAACCATCATAAAGAAAAAAGTGTGAAACCTGGAGTAATTATCAGGCCCTCAACTTGTCACCTCCTGCGCTGATGGATGCGTGAAGGAGTTTTCATGGTAAACAGTTTCACATGTTCAGACCTGAAAGGATCACAGATATGTTTCCACCCCACCACATGCTGCGTTGTGGTTTTGATTTTTTTCTAACATCTGGTTTGATCCAGACTGCGTCTTCTTGGCTGGAACTCATGGAGGCAGATTTGATTATCAGGTTTTCGTCATGTGACCTGTGACCAGAGTCTTCATGCAACATGATGAGATGAAGAGCTGCTGTTAGCTATTAGCTCAGACATGATTTTCTCAGAGTCATGCCAGTCTCACATCTCCAGATGCTGGTGATAAAACACACTCAGGTTTCAGCAGTTTGAGCCAACATGGACGTGGTTCACTATTAACAGATGAATTCAAGCTTTTTCTCTCTCATAGCTGTGGAGGAATTTTGTTCCACAGCAATTTAGTCAGGTTGAGGTCTGGACTTTGACTGGATCTTAACAACTTGATTGTTTTCTTTTTCAGTCATTCTCTTTTAGATCTGCTGCTGTGTTTGAGATCACCAGTATCAGCCAAGCTTTAGCTGTCAGACAGATGAACTCACGTTTTCTTTGACATCCAGAGGAGATCATGGTCAGCTTAATTTCTGAAAGGTGTCCAGGTCCTGTAACAAGCCCAAATCATCATCCCTCTACCGCCTTGTTTAACAGTTGGCATGAGGAGTTTGTGCTGATATGCTGCATCATGTCAGTTTAGTTATTCGGACAGACACCAACAGCCGTGAGTCACGCTGAGACATAAAAGAGGAGAGAGCTTGCCCAGAGCTGAAACTCTTTCATAACAGCTCCCAGACCTTGAGGAGGGAGTCTACCTATTACAGAGTACGGCTGCAAATTCACATTTTCTGCCTTCTCGCTCTTTTTTCTTTTTTCTTTATTTTTTTAATTAAGAGAAAACAGTGGCACATACTAAACTCTCTTAAAGGTTGACCTAATGACTTAATGAGTTTATTGTTATGATAAATGTTATAATTGATTAGTATTGGTATATAATGAGTGTAACAATGTTTTACGCTTTTACGTGACAATCACACCAATGCTTCATATATTTGCTCTGGCGGCTTTGGTCTTTATTCCCTCATGTTCTCTCTTGATTTGAGACTTGATCACTTATCTGCCCCCATGTTTTATTATTGTAGGAAAGAACGGATAAACCAGTGGGAACGAGGAAGAATGAACAAGATGAGGAGCCCCACACAGCGGTTAACACAGTGACCTCAACTGAAATGCAGTTTATTCCTCAGTCTGCGCACCGTGAAACAAAAACACGAGCCACTTTCTCCATCACTAATCGATTTAAAGCAGCAGCTGATTTCACCTCCGACCTGTAAACACAGAAACATGATCAGGATGTCTTGTATTGATCAATTAGAGCAAGCTGCAGAAACATGTCAGATCCTTCAAAACTGAGTAAGATCTGCTCTGTCCTGACTCACCGGCTGGCTGCCGGGACCAACTCCATGCTTCGTTTACCTCCATCCTCCAGTTTCTCTTTGAACAGATGGCTGTCAGTCTCTCAGGCCTGAGGAGACCACTGACCCTTAAAGGCAGGAGGGTCAGACTAACTGTTGGTGTAACATTACGATGGCCTTAGGCACCAGTCCGACTCCACCACCTGATGGAGTCCAGTTTCACAACACAAGCCTTTCATTTGTCCTTTCAAAGGTCAGTTTCAGATAAACATTCAGCTGAAGTGGTGAATCTAACTTTAAACTCCTGTGGGGAGAAGAGGAACTTTGAGAGTCTGATTCAGAAAATCTTTCAATAGTTTTCAATGAATGTGAGCAGCTGAGGTCACATCCTGAGAAGAACCATCAACTATTGTATTCACAACCATCACATCTGTCTCATTAGTTCTGTGTTACATAAAGTGGTGGTCAACCTAGCTCCGGGGTGTCAAACATATGGCCTGGGGGACAAAACTGGCCCACCTGAGGGTCCAATCTGGTTTGCTGGATGAATTTGTTAAATGACAGCTACATTTTTTCCTAATTTGACCACATAAGGTTTTATTTATTTTTCTTTTTTGTTTTTAATATAAATCATTTATAAGGCAGGGGATCACTATCTTTGATATCTTTCTTCATATTTATTAGATGGAAGTGTACTTGGGTGTGTAAAGAAATGTTTTTAATACGCAAAAACAATATAATGTAATGCACATTGTGCTACTTTTTGTATGAAAAGTGCTTCACAAATAAAATTTCAATAGATTTCATTTCATTCTGTATGATGAGGTTCAGATGGTTAGGACTACTCTGCTTTATGTGCATCTAAGTACATTTTAAAAATTAACAACTTAACAAGGTGCAATGTTCATAATGGAAAGTACTTTATTTTTCCAGTTCCAGATACCTGTGATTAAATGACAAAATTAGGCTCAATATTATTCAAATTACATTTGTATTTCTCAAGAAATTTCATATTGTTCATAATATATGTTCTTAAAGGACAGTTAATTTAATATAAACATCTTGATAATGTTTTTAACTTCTTTGAAATAAAACAGATAGACTGGTGAACTGTCCAGGGTGTACCCTGCCTCTCACCTGAAACAATGCTGGGATAGTCTCCAGCTTACCCCGCGACCCGTAACGGAATAAGCGGTACAGATAATGACTGACTGACTGAAATAAAACAAGGGAAGTTTTTTAAAGAGCTGCAGTAAACACAAAATAAAAGTCTGTCAAATTTTAGCATTTACCGGTAGACATGCTAAAAGTAGCTACCAGGATTAGACTATTATGCTATTATATTACTGGTCTGGTCCACTTCAGATCAAATTGCGCTGTATCTGGCCCCTGAACTAAAATTAATTTGACACCCCTGGCCTAGCTCATTGTGTGTGGTGAAAATCTTTTTATCTCTGGAAAAAAAAAAAATTACATATGTGTTGTTTTTGGCTGTTTCCATAGTTCAAATCATGAAATTAATCAAGGTTTTGGTTCATCATAAAGTCATAAAAAAGGAAGTAAGTCATAGTATTAAAAAAAATAAAAAATCCTGAGAAGTGTCTTGGAAACATTTAAATGGGATCAAAGGGAGCTAAGTCAAATCGCATCAGTCGGAATAATTTGCAAATCACTTTACTTCAAGTGATACGGGTACGCTGTGGTTAAATTAAACCTCATAGGAAAATAAAATCGTTTTACCCAAGATCAAGATTAGAGAAAAGTTTCTGAGATCAACTACTTGTGCTTACTCTTAGGGAGAATTTAGAAACACCAATTAACCTAATGTGCACGTCTTTTGATTAACTTTATTTCTTGCATTTCATCGATTTTATTTTAGCTTATTTTCATTCTGTTTTAATTTAATTTCTTTTATTTCTTTTAAAGTTTGTTTTTAATGCACCTGCTATTGCTTCCCTTGAATGTTTTATGTAAAGCACTTTGAATTGTCCTGTACATGAAATGTGTTATACAAATAAACCTGCCTTGCCTTGGTTGTTAGTTTGACCACCATTTTTTTTGTGTGTTTTTTATTGAATGTGTTTTTTTATGTCTGGAATTTAAACTCTGACCTAAAAAATATATATATAAATAAATACAAAAAAAATCCAAAGATTTTTCACACTATTTTCTGTAAAATTTTACTTTTAAAAGTTGTAAAAATAAGATGCACAAACTGAGTCTGCTCTAAACTTTCCATTAATGTTTCATGATTACATTTTTTCTGCAAGTCTGAAATCAGAGCAGCTGATGGGAACACACAGCTAAGAGTGTAACACAAACTGCACTGATTTTACAAAGTTTTCAGCAGGTTTCAGGCTTCATTCTAGGAAATGAGCCTATGTAACATCTGGAGCAGATTGCAGTGTTCGGATTTTTTTAAGAGGTGCAGCAATAAATCAGTGGTTTCTTCCTCTGGTCTTGTTGCATGTGTTTGTTGGAGTTCCCCTTTCAGAGCAAAAGGTTTGAGGAGGAGAGTCTTTAACAGCTCAGCGTTTAGAAAATTGTGTTGCTGTTTTCAGGAAACCACAATCATAACTTATACGGACCTTCCCAAGCCAAAGTCTTTCAGCCACAATGTGACATGATGATGGTGTCGTTATTTTATCATAACTAGATTGGTGTTGAAATAAATCCCCTTTGTCTTTTCTTTTTTCAATCAATAAGACAGAAAGTTTCTGATACCTATTGCATCACTTTATGGCAAAAACTCAAACTCCTGTTGTATACAATCTGAAACTTGTGTTCTGTCCCCTGGTGGACATCTTTTGCACTACAACACTTCTGGTAAATCACATTAAAAAAAAGTGCAAATTATTTGTGTTTATTCTATCTATCTATCTATCTATCTATCTATCTATCTATCTATCTATCTATCTATCTATCTATCTATCTATCTATCT
>JBAMHW010000020.1:20291965-20316561 GCA_037177495.1 Rhadinocentrus ornatus | reverse complement strand
GTCCAGAGTGCATGTTGTTGATTTCAAATGCCAAACTATTTCTTGTAGGATTTTTAAATCAACCATATTAAATTGTTACATAACATCCAAATTATTTCCAGGCCTTAAACACAGAGTAGTTTTATTGTTTGACTGTGTGGAATTAATATTTTGCCTAATTGCTTTAATTTTTTGGCTAAAAAAGTTGGCAAATTGGTTTTATTTCTCAGTGGGAAGGAGCTCTGGGCTTATCTGTACAGGAGGATTTGTAAGTTTTTCAATCATAGCAAACAGAGTGTGAGAATTGTTGATAGTAAGCTGTCTCCATCCTGTTATTGTCCTCTCTGCGCTGCGGCTGCCTTATCTACCCCTCCCTCTCACAGGCTGTGAGAGAGAGGATGATAATAAGCGAGTGTGAGGAATAAAACCAAACGCAAATGCTATATTAACATATTTGAGGCTCAGATAGAGAAGAATGATGGCCGGGCGCATTTTTTTACTCTCAAAAAAAGAGACTGTACTAACGCACATGAAAGACGACAGGAAATGTGTCTGAAGCGAGTGGATTTGTAAAACCATGGATGCTGCAGGTTTGAAATCAGGTGCCATGAACTAATAGTGTTTATTGCTATTTGCTAATGTTTAAAAGCAATTAATTGTTCAGCCGTGGCTTCCACAGTCAAATCTGTTCCACTTTTGGTATTCCCAAATGAGTGGTGAGAACAGTGTTTATAGAGATGGTAAATGGTCTGTATTTATAGCACTATAGATTATACATCACACTCACTCATTCACACGCACATTCACACACTGATGACGGACGCTGTCATTCAATTTAAAATTATGAAATTAAATTTATTACCTAAATAACTTTATCTTGTCTTTCAGTGCTACTGATAAACTTTAAAAGTGACCATGTGACTATATTAACATGAATCTGACCACATACTAACCACAATACATTTTTGTTAATTAGTGAGTTCTACTGAGTTAGGTTTAATTAAACTCCACTAACCTGGTAACCACTATGCTAAATAAAGATACTTTCATGAAATAAAATCCAATGAAAAATACTAATTTTTTATATTAAAATACCTATTATATCTGAACAAAAGTAATCTAAGTGGACGATGACAATCGTGGCAGCAGGTGAAAGTAAAATATAAATATCTTCCATGAGGGAAGGTCATAAAGTCAATTTGATCATCATAATGTATGTCTCCTAAACACTGTTTCTCTGATCCACGCAGATGTACTCCAGTTAGACTTTTAATTCTTAAGCATTAAGGATGTTGCAATTTTTTTGAGAAACAATGAAAATACAGTTATTTGATTTTAATATTATTTTAGTTTATTTGAGACGAGACTTGAATAAGCTGGACAGTTATCCTGGTCCGGAGGAGACTTGTTCACCAGCACTAGTTACCATGGTAACTCAGTCGGGACTCATTTGAGCCATGTTGATGGAATGTAGCTCTCACTTTGATAAGCAAGACTTACTGAAATAAGTGAGGCTTTCCCTTAACCCTGCTTCCCTGAATATTCCTAAGGTGTTTGTTTGGTTGTTTATTTCCCAACAGAGATTAAACAAAGATGAAGATTTTCTAAAAACGGCCGTAACGAACTGCAGCAATCAACTGGCTCCTTCGACTTGAAGACATCGAAGACTCAGGTTCTAGCACCGAAACTGGAAACATGGTTTTACTTCCTTTTGAGTTGATGTAAAGGAAAAGAACTGTTGAAAACCCAGTTGATGACATGACAAAGACAAAAAAAAGTCAGGGTTTGATTGACATCTCATTCCTGGGATTTTCTGGAAAACTCCGCAGAGTGAAATCTGATCTGTCAGAAATTATTACAATCTGCAGAACAACTCAGGAAGTGTCTTTTCCAGCTTTTTTCTGCTGTGTGTCATGCTTGTAAAGGCATGTAGCGTGTGAGCAGAGCAAGGTGGCGTGCAGAGCCTGATGTGTGCGTGCAGCATTTCCATGGTGATTAGAGCTCGTTCATTCTGTCAAGTTTACATAAACACACACACACACACTAACAGAGAATCAGGGTCAGCGTGTCACTGCTGCCCAGAAACTTATGCTAACCCATGTTAACAGAAGTTGCTGCTCAGATGTGGTATCAGTCCTGAATGATACAATCACAAGGGGACAGTTCTAATGCCAGCACCTAAAAGAGACCTTCATTCTGGGCCAAGACAGAAGCAGAAGGTCCTGAATCCAACAACAAGCAGTTTAGGGATTAGGTTAATGTGCAAACCAGAACAACAATGTCCACTGCAGATTAAACAATCCAGGGACAGCGTGTGTGTCTACTCTGTACACAAAGCTGCCTTGGATGGAAATTCAGTCTTCTTTGATTGATGTTGCTGCAGACTAAGAATGTAATATATACCTGAGCTGTCATGATGCACTACCTTGCCCTCAAGCTGATTTAGTAGCAGAAACGCTACCAGAGACAAAGGATTTTGGACAGCTAAAGATCATGCTGCTGCAACTGTAATGAGTACTCGGACAGGTCCAAGTTTTTCTGTTTAGTGAGAAACATCCCGGCTGATATCTCATCGTGCTAACTGCAGCCACACGGTTCATTTTATCAGCAGTGACATTTAGGTCAACACGTTTCCATTCAAACTGCTTCTATTATGAATGTACTGATCAGAGCGTTTAAACGTGTCTTAATGAGACCTTTTATGTGAGCATGCTCAGAGTCTTAGGAAGAAAACCTTAATAACACAAGCTGAAAGTGTTGTTCTAGCTCCTGTTATGTCTGTTTTAATGCAACAACAGATGCAACAGATGGTAACATGCTGGAGTGATTGATGCAGCTTGAAGTCAGTAAACACTTTTTTCCAGAAAATGAGTGAAAAAGCAGCCAATGTGCAAAGAAAAACTTAGAAAGACCTTAGAAAGCGGGAGAACTATTGATGAGGACCCCTTTAAAAGATTACAACAAAGCCAACATAAAGAAATGCATGAAGGTAAATATGAGCCAAAATGCACAAGTGTGCAGGTTTGAAATTGTATAAAACAATGTTAGAACTTGTGTAACAAAAATCTGGCTGCTAAGGACCGGATGTGTGTGAACTTGTGTTTCTTACGGCCATGACTGCTGTGATATCAGAGAAAGAGTCCAGGGCAGGACAGGCCAGGATGTCAGGGTACAGCAGCACCAGCTCTCTGAGAGGAAACAGAAACACACCGAATCAAGGCACAACATTAACTGTTAAAACTCCAGATGTGGACTAGCACTGCTAACCCTCACCTGCAGGTCTTCATCTGTTTGCTCCTCAGTTCTTCGTCTTCCTCCTTATGTAGACTCAGGGTGATGCAGACCAGCTTTTTCAGGTCTGGAAGGCCGAGGAAAAACAGCGATTTCTGGACGCCTCCGCTCATCCTACACACAGTTCCACAAAATTATCAATTTTAATATCAACTGTGATGGATTTAAATTCTCAAAAAGAAGACGACTTCAAAATGTGTTGACATACTGCTTTTAAATATCAGGGTTTTTCATTTATATTAAACGAAAGAAACTTTTTATTCACTTTTAATTGTTCAAAGTGCAAAACAAAAACATCAATGGAAACCTAGCTACTGACTCCAGACAGCAACTGTTCTGCAGACTGACACGACTCTCGTCATTAGAAAAATGTTGCATGCATGGTTTCCTGTTTCTTTTGTCCTTACATATGAAACCAACTCAACTTTTTGTTCTGTGCACAGATGATATATGCTATTTTAACTGAGATGAAACAATACAAAAGAGCTTTTTGTTAAAGATGTTGGGTATTCAGGTAAAACCAGATGTTTTAGGGACACATCCAACCTGCCTAAACTTTAAATAACAACTTATTTTTTGGTTGATAAAGCTAAAGTTTCATTATAAGCCAGGATATTTTTTTCCGTGAAATAGTTTCCTGGAAATATTCCATGGCAATGGCAACACGTTTTCATAATGAGTGGGTAGAACCATGCAGACTTCCCAAGGCTCTATTCTGGGGCCCCTATTGTTCAGTATCTACATGCTACTACTAGCTCAGATCATAAAATCAAACAAAATATCTGCTCAAAATGATGCTGAGGTCTCTCAGCTGTGTATTACTGTCTCACCAGGGGACACTGGTTCAATACGGAGTTCTTCAGTCAAATTAGTTTCTGGATAAGCCTGAATTTTCCTCATCTAAATAAAAATAAATCTGAAACTGTAGTTGTTTGGAAACAATAAGCGTCAGTCAGCAATGTATAAAACGAATCAACTCTTGGTGTCATTTTGCACTCTGAGCTAAATTTTCTTATTGTTATCAAAGCAATAAACAAATCCACCCATTATCACCTGAATAACATTTCCAGCATAGGGGCCGATGGCTTAGCATGATTTAGAAAGGCTTCATTTGTTTTCAGTAGCGAGTTTTTGCAGATCTCTAAAAATCACTGTGAAAACTTCAACTAATCCAGAATGCTCGTGTCCTCGCAAAGACCAAAGCAGGAGAACATCTCACGTTACTTCTGAGATTTCTACACTGGCTTCATATGAGACTGGATTTTAACATTTAGCTGCTAGGAGAATCTGCTGTTTTTCTGCTTCTAATATCTAACAAAATGGTCAAATGTGTCATCTGTTAAAAAAGGGAAGCACTGTAGCTACCTTCCTGAGACTTTAAAGATTTATATTTACTCTTATCATGGTTTCCAATTAGATACTTTCAGGTCATATTATGACAAAGTGAGACTAATAAGATTACTTGAGTGGACCGACAGAAACTGGTTAAACCATAAGAGAAATTACATTTTGATGTGTTTCTTTTTTTACATGCTGGAATTGGTTCTTTTCTCTTACATATGCTAAAGATTTCTTTCAGTCCCCTCCAAAGACAAATGTAAATTACTATATGGTATAAACACTGTTTGCATTGTAGAGCTTCAACTAGTATTTGTATGTTTTATCTGCATCTATTTAACCTTGAACTGGATAAAAAATAAATGAAAACAAGAAGTTACTGAAAAATGAAACATTATGTTTGTTAAGTTTGTCACAATGTTCTGAATTATTAGTGCCATTAATTTCTGATACTATTTTTATTTTCAGTGTTAGCTTTAGTGCCTTATAATAAATATTAGACCATTTCATCCCATTAAATTCTCACCATAAAAACATTATGGTTAAGATTTACTAAGTTAAGTTTCACTCACCTCTTTTTGTATCCTCAAAGCTAATATAGTGTTAGCTAACAAGAAGCTAGCAAACGCTAAAAACTGGCTTAGCTAATAAAACAGAATTGCAACTGATTTTATTTTGTTAAAGAAACATTAACTGGTTTTATTTTCTTAACATTAGAACCAAGTCTTGCATTTATATTAAGAATAATCCATATTATTGTTTATTTTCTGGGAGAAAGAAAACTCAAAATAAAATTCAGAATACTTAATTATGAAGTAGCCTATTTGTCGCTTTGGTCAAAGATGAATGACGTGAAGAGCTCCCACACGCACACAAATAATATAGATTTTTAAAAATCTCCCGAGAAACATCTAGTCACAGTGTGAGGCAAAACCAAAATCTCCACAAATCATGAAATGATTCCCCTCTATTTTTAAAACATTATCTGATTGAGAAGATTATTTAATCTCTTATATACTAATACATACTAATAAATAAATCTGTCATTATTTTCTGCAAAGCAGTGACACTGCGCGACTAGACAATCTTTGACTTGAAGCTGGGCTGCTTTCCCGCCGGAGGAAGCTACTGCGGTAAAGGAGCATTTTCATCTACAAAGGGCCAACTCCTGTCAACCTTTTACAAGTTGTATCAGTCGACAGGAAGCTGGAATTAAAACAGGATCCCCGCCTACCCGCTGAAATGTACCCAGTGGGTCATAAAACACTCATTTCGTGGTGTACGTGAGACAGCCCTCTCTTTGCGTGAGAAGGTGGTTTCCTTGAAGACTGATGAACTACAATTAACTTTGGCCTCGTCCTCGCTTCATGGGCCTTAGCAATGATTGACAGGGACACTGGGCCAATCAGAGAGTGTCTTAGGTATATTTGAGGACGTTAACAGCCAGTAGTAGCACAAGAAGTAGCGGAAAGGGCGGAATCATTGGCCGTGCCCAGTTATATGACGATCGGTGAAGCGGTCAAATAAAAATACGATCTAACCGGATTTTTTAAGGTAGTTCTTTAAAAAATAAAATCAAAGCAACCATGAAAAATAATGACTACTGGCACAAAGATATAAATCAGAAGGGTTATAAAATCTATTAAATATTTTCTGCAACTAGAAAGTAATATATGTAAGTGTAATTAGGTTAAAGAATTTTCAACTAAAATCTATTTAAAGGTGTTTTCACATATTCTTGAGCCTTTATCAGTTTACTCATGTTTTATTTTTAAATTAGGTCGGCACATGAAGTGACATCCATTAAGATTATTAAAGTTAGATTTTACTCCATTTTAGTTTCTTTCCATCATTTTCTATCTTTATTTGCAACAAAGGAAAAAAATTTAAAAGAAATTGGAGAATACAGTAGATAATTTTTCAGTCCATTCAGAATTGTTTGCAACATTTGAAGATTTTTATGCACCGCATTTTGCCTTGAATGACCACTTTGACTCATACGTGCATCTGTGTATCTTTAGCACTACAGGCCTTTTGCATAGTTATCACCTCTGGTGGTTTAAAAACATTTACATCCACTTATTACAATGTAAACATTTTGAACAAACAAATATTATCACCCACATAGACAGTTGCTGAAATTGTGTATGAATACTGCATTGTGATAAATTAATAAAAGCATAAAAGTCTTAATGTAGAATGAAATGAAAAACAAGGAAAGGATACATTACATGCTGCAGTCAATTGGATCTGAGATTTACACAGGTTTGCTGAACTCTGACTCTGTAGTTGAGGTGGCGCCTGGGAGGGCAGTCAGATTTTACAAAGTGGCCCTATAAAATCTATACAATATGTTTTTAGCATTTTAAAATTGAATTAAGGTGTTCAGAAACTATTCCATAAAACAATATACTTAATTGTTCGTTCATTTTGACTTTTATTTTGATAGTACAAACAGGAAGTCCGTTAGAACTACGGTTACTTTAAAGGCAACGAGCTCATAACACTGCAAGTTTGTTGGGATAATTTCTGGGGTAAATGTCGGACAGCTTGTGTCGAGTCACGGTCTGGACACATCCATTAGTATTATATAACCTCTGACAGGCTGCGCACATTCTGCGTTTGCGGTCTTCGGGTCCGAACTGTCAGAATTTACCGCGGCACAAATGGGTGAAAAGAAGGAGCAGAGCCCCGCTGGAGTTAAATACTACAGACTGTCAGAGATCGAGGAGCAGAACTCCTTCAAATCTACGTGGATCATCATCCACAACAAAGTCTACGATGTGACCAAGTTTCTGGAGGAGGTGAGGATGTATTTTAGTTTAAGGGCTTGCAGACGGTTATTTCTTAAAGCTGACGGAAAAATCGGCCAGGAATGGAAAACCACAGAGCAGCTGTTCAGACCCCACACTCAGATAAATCCTAAATTTAAACTGTTGTGCACTGTTTAACGTTTTAAAGGCGTTTGCTTGACTTAAAATATGGAGGCATTTTTTTAATTCTCAGTGTTCAGAGCAGGGGCGTGAAAGGTTAAGTTGTGCAGCGGGCCCAGGCCCCCACTTACAGATGTTAACCTGCCTCTCAATTAACTGGTGACCTTTAGCTGAGAGCACAGTTGGTTGCTGGAATCAGTGTTGCCATTTTTGAGCATTATTAAAATGATTGTTTTATTTATATATTTATATATATATATATATATATATATATATATATATTACAATAACCATGAATGTCTTTATCGTTATAGATCAACGGGGTCTGATATGTACAGAAAAAAATTTAAAAAACGCTTTTTAACCCAAGAGGTTAAAAAAAAAGACAGTTACACCTTGAGCAGAGCACAAAAAAACATACAGTGGCATGCAGCAGCGAGAAGTTGAAGTATAAATTAAATAAAGCATTCACATTTAGTCTATTTTGCAGGCTTTTCAGCTCCCACATTATCACAGCTAACGCTAATACTGCAGACACTGCCATGTTTCACAAAGACTGGATGTTTTTATAATAAATGGCAGTTTGAGTGTTGCGTCACTCCACTTGCCCTATTGCACAAATTGAACCTGGAACTAACAGAGCCTGTTACTCATTGCCTATAAAACATCATTAAAAATTAAATAAATGAATCAATAAAATCTGTTGTATTTATTTCCTATGGCTCTATATGCATTTTCTCCAGAGTAATTTGAATTGAAAACATTTTCTACAGGAAAACAACAACATAGCAAGAGAAAGAAAGCAAAAAATTAAACTGCACTGAATGTCAGCTTTCTACAGGTATATAAGTAATATATCCTTGATATTAGTCCGGTTAATGACATCTGTCTTTGTTTCCTGCTTTGTACGGCTTCATGCTGTACTTTGTGGTGATGTTTAATGTGATTGTAGAGATTTGTGGTGTAACCAGGGCAAAACACACTTTACTATGCAACTCACACTGTTTGTTATCATTTGGCTTAAATCCAAATTACTTCCACACGGCTGCCGAATGCGGACATATTTTGAATACGAGTTCGGTTCGGGTTAGGGGGTGATTCTCGCCACTACCGCTTGGGTTTTCGTCGCTATGCATTTAAACCTCCTTATCGCAGACTTTCCTCAGCTTTAATTGCGGCTCACTCTTTCCAAACAGCTGACTGCAGACGGGCTTCCTCCACTGAATCACGTGTTGTAATGCCGCTTTACCATTGGTTGAGGGAAGAGGCAACGGCAGTGCTGCGTTTGGGGACGCTAGAAAAAATCCGGGGAATAAATTGCTTGTGACGCAGCTCGTGATACAAATGCTTTACAAACACCGTGTGTAGAAATGAGAGTGTATATGTAAATCGAGATTGTTAAGATTTATCGTGCAGCCCTACTCCATACATACTTATCCGGAAAAATAATTCAATAATGGACTGGAAAATATAAAACAGGGGTTTTAGAATATTGCATTTCTGAAGTTCATGTAGATGCATCAGATCTGATTTTTGTAAATGATCTGAATACTTATCGGTTTGTTAAGGTCATGTAAACATGCATAATTAATTGATTTTTTTGCTCTTTACTGATAAATTGGTCACATTTATTAGCAGATCTAGAAGTGGAATGTATGTGCACAATTTTTAGCCAAATAAGGATAAAGTTAGCTGACGCTAACCAGACAACAGTTGCTGGCTAACCATAACGGTATCTTTAAAATTGGATCCAGACTTTCCAAACTAGAAATACTGAAGGGGGTTTCTCAGGGTATCTGGATAAAGCCTTTTTTGTTTGCAACCTTTCCAGAATAGCAGATGAGGCTTCTGAAGGAGGTATTGTGGATTGAATGAGCAGCATACAGATCTGCAGAAAAAAAGCATGAAGCAGCATTTGCTCACAGTAAAACCTCTGGATTGTCTGCTGTATTCAGTTTGATTGCACTTTTTTTTCTTGTAATGTAGCTGGCTAGTTATTGCCTAAGAGAGGGGGGGACTGCAGCAAATGTGAACTTATGTGTTTTTTTTTACATGCAGAAACATTTCAGTTCAGATTGCATTGACAGATATTTCTTCTTTTTTAAAAATCTGCTTTTAAATCTAACATAATTTTTTTATTTATTCATGACAAGACATTTTCACTCATGCACACAGATAACGTGCACATCTAACACAAAGATAAAAACACTGTGGCAAAGTTTTGGACTTGTGACCCTTCACCATCGTCCAGCCAGCCAGTCTGTCAGAAACGTACACTCCTTCTGTCATCACAGGCGTCATGCTGTACAGAGGTGAGGGTGAAGGCGTGTTTTAGGGCTTAACTTACCAATCTGGAGACGGAGTTCAGACAGAGTTGGGTTGTTTTGTGTGTGTGTTTTTTCCCATTGAGTTGTGTGGATCCAGATGTTTTGAATTAAGCGGGCAGGTAAACGGTTAGTTTTAAAATGTTATCACAGCTCCGGCCTCATGCTGCAGACTGTAGATCATTGGCAGGATGCTGTGATCAACATCCACCTAGGACATGGAGACAATGAGGGGTTTGGCTGGGAGAGTGTTTAAAAACAGTCTTTTCACAGTTGTCAGAGAAAACTGTAATTAGTTCTGCTTTGTGCGTTAGGATTTGTTAATAAAGTCCTTGCTGTTAGGGCTCTACGTGTATTCTATGTATTTTTACATTTAAATAGTGTCAAATAACAAATTTGGCATTGAATTTCTCATGGAGAAGGAATGCAGATGATTTCTGTTACAGTGTGTGTTATTCAGTGTGAGTGTGTATTTTTGGTCTCAGCATCCTGGAGGTGAGGAGGTGTTGAGGGAACAGGCTGGAGGAAACGCCACCGAGAGCTTCGAAGATGTTGGACACTCCAGCGACGCCAGAGAGATGGCCAGCAGCATGGTGATAGGAGAGCTGCATCCGGTCAGTCGGAGTGTGTGTGTGTGCGCGCGCGTTTAAAGTGTGTCAAAATGTCATAGATAGGTCTGAAGTTAATGATGAAATGTTTGCGTTTGTGTGTCTGTAGGATGACCGACACAAGATCGCTAAACCTGTGGTGAGTTAAGCAGATTGATGGAAAATGGTGTGGTGCATTGTGGGAAAATTAGGAGGTAGGCTCATGAGGCGTTCACTGTCAGTTTCATCATGTTTGTTTTGTGTTTTACAGGAAACTCTGGTGACCACTGTGAAGGAGGAGACTAGGTACACACACCTTATACCTGTGGACTAGTTATTATGTACAGTTGGTTAACTAGCTGTTTGTTTCTCTTTTACTACCTGCAAAAAGTCCAACTAGTTAGTCAGATATTTAACAAACTGCCTCTTTGTTCAAGTTGGAGGTAAAACTGGGAGCTTGGCTACTAATTATTTGGTCACGTAAGTGGTCTAATTATTAGATAAATGCTACATTCTCAGGTAATGACTCAGCTCAGTCGGTTAATGGATTGATGGTGTGTTACTTAGGTAACTACCCATCTGCCTTCATGTGACCACCAGTCTAAAGTAGAACTTGTTAAAAGGAACTCCGGATAGTTGTGACAATGAACCTAATTCGATTAACTTTTGCTTCAGCTTTAAAAACAAGATATTATGAATAGTCCACTCTCTACAGTTTTTAATAATTTTGAACACTTAAATTCACGCGTGCGGCGCCATTGTTGTTTACGTTCCGTACGTTCTGGGTAATGACGTATAAGGGTTGTAGAGGTGTCGCGGCTATATAGCAGTATACTGGCTCAATGTTTTCTGTTCGGTTTTTTCAATGTGAAACTGAGCTCACTGACAAGGAAAACAAGGATGAAGAAATCACGGAAAACATACTTAACGATGAGGACGATCAGATGAATGAGGCAGTTGGCAGTTGTTAACCAGAAGTCTAAGTAACTAGCTGTCTGTGTCTATATTACTAGTACTACCAACAAGTAGTTTATTGGTTATCCAACTGTTGCTTCTGGTTAATGTCAGTTTCTGATAAAAGTGGATATTTCATTTTTATTGACCACAGGTTTGGCTAGTTGGTTAGTTGGTCACCTGTGTGGCTCTGTCTTTGTTAACTAGCTGTTTGTAGTTTGTTGGTTAGCTAACTCTGTTCTGGTTAATGCTGGTTATTAGTTTAGTTTAGATATATTAGTTTAATTCGTTTTACCTTCTGTTAAAAAAACATTTTAAATAATCTTTAGATTTCAAAACAGTCATCTGCTCATCTTCACCTTTAAGTTTAGTTAGTTAGTTAGTTAGTTAGTTAGTTAGTTAGTTAGTTAGTTAGTTAGTTAGTTAGTTAGTTAGTTAGTTGACAAGGTGTCTTTGTCTTGCAGCTGGTGGTCCAGCTTGGTGTTCCCGGCTCTAGCAGCTGCCATCGCCACACTGACGTACCGCATCGTTTCCGCAGACAGCGAGTGACATCATCAGACCTGCAGCTGTGATGTCAGCACCAGGCAACAGCAACGCGCCAATCATGGCCCCTCCCAGCGTAGGTCGATGTTTCTAGGCCAGACGAGACACCTCTGAGGACCAGCAATCACTTGACATTAAATCGTCTGTTTTAGGTTCACCGACTACGCTGCTGCTGACGTCACTGCCAAATACCCAGAATTCATTTCATCCTGTTTAACCAACCAATCACGTGGCATTATGATGATGAAGTCATTCATATGAGGCGTTTTGAATTAGAATCGTGATCTGAAATCTTGCACAGATGTGTAATTTGTTTTGTTTTTTTATATATATCTTTGTATCTGAATGTAACCGAGTTTAAAGTTGCAGCTAGCAGCTAACTATCGTCACACTTTAACTCTACAGTTCTGTGTTTGTGTTGGTCAGCAGTGCAGGACTCAGTTTGGGGTTTAACTTTTTAATGGAACCACACTGAAACAAGCTGGAACTGAAACTAACTCCTCCATAACCCTGCAGATGCCCTCTGATCCATCTGACCTCACACATCTGGTCCTTCTGCTGATTAAATAAAAAACACTGAAGACAAACTGGATCATCTTTGATGCTTAATTAAATATTTCTACAGACCCAATGTGGTGAAATGCTTAATGAGAATACTAAAACAAAAAGAAATTTATAAGAAAAAGAAGGACAAAAACACTTAAATTCTAGCGCAATCCATCTCTCTTCTGAATCAAACTGTGCAACAGGAACAAAAAGTGCCTTTTCAAGACGTGTGCAGAGGAGATGGGACTGCTGGGACCTTGATCCTCCTGCAGATCTTACCAGACCAGAACCAGAACAGACCCAGTCTGACTGTAACTGTGCAGCTGCTTTCTAATGCAATAAAAGTGATTAGCTCATTGTGTTTGTTGTTTTATCTTGATGCTGATGTTTCTTCAGATCATGTGACCTGGTAAAAGTCGGTCAGAAAAACAACAGAATGGAAACAAGGATGCAGGAGATGAAAGGTTTTAGCTGCATGCAAACTTTGCTGGTGGAAATCACAAATTGTTAACAAGTCCAGGTTAGGAGAGCAGTTCAGGGTCAGAAGAAACTGCAAGAAATGCCATCATCGCCAACAGACAAACATAGAAGCACTTTTATTGATGCGTAGACGTGTTTCCTGAAAACTTGTGCTGATAAACTCTGCTCCAGTTCAGACTGTGGTCAAGGTCGGCGTCAGAAAAATGGTAAAGTTTTTATTGTGTCTAAAACACTGTAACACCAACTGAACACAGCCAAAAGAAAAGGTTTGATATCAGTAAATTATTTGATTTAAGCTAAATCATGTCTGTAAATGCCAAAGATAAGACAGTTTGTCAGACAGAAAACAGGCTTTCAGCAGCAACAAGGTGATTCTCAAAGAGCTGTTAGCAGAAAACTTGGCATATTTCAGCATTGTGTGCAGAAAGTGGACAAGTGAAGGACAAAGAAATAAGCAGATGTAAAACATCTGATATCCAGCAAAGACCTGAAAGATGCATCTAGACCTTCAGTTGACCCATCTACTGTTGGCTGAAGCCTCATCTCAAATGGTCTCCATGGAAACGTGGCTGTCAAGAAGCCATTGTTAAGGAAGGGAAACAGGGAGAAAAGGCTTAGGTATGTCACATGACACAAGAACTGGACTGAACCTCAGTGACAACAGATCTGATGGAGGGATGAATCCTCCCCAGAGGCAAGACCTCAACATTACTGAAGAAGTGTGCACAGCATGAAAAACATCTTACAAGAAAACATTTGCACTGTTCACAAATGATGTAAACTAACCTGGAAACAAAATATTTCTCTTAAAAGGAAACATGTAAAACTGTATAGTCATGATGAAAAGAAATACAGGTGGTTTGTTAGCTTTTTAGCCCTCTGATGCATGGATTGTTTAAAAACAGAGACACATTTTTTCTCATGCAATATTGTACTTTTGCAGACATGTACAGCGATGCTTTTTGTTATTCTTAACCTTTTTAGATTTTTTTATTTAGGTTATTTATGTTCAGAAACCGAAAAACGGGTAAATGCTGCCATCTAGTGGTAGAAAGTCCCAAACACTCGTATTCCCTCTGATGGAAACGTTTTCCTGCTTCCAACTGAAATCTGCTTTTTAAAAACAAACTGCTGCAACCAAACTTTAAACCTGCATGAGATTTTATATACAGAAAAGTTGTTAGCTTCATCTTACCCCTTAATTTCAGAAACTGATGTTGTTGTTTACTCTGGTGACTCGAGGATCCACTCTTACCCTTGGATCAGTTTCACGCCTGAAGCTGTTTCTATTCCAAACTCTGAAAGTTTCAGTCTCCGGTTTCTCTGGAGGAGTTTTGTTCATTTTCATAAAATCATCATTTTCAGATGATTTTCTTTTTCAAGTGTTTTTATTTGCTGTTTTGTAGTCCATTCTTTTATTGTACTCACTCATTCCAATGCAGGGTCATGTGAGCAACTTTAGGTAAAAGACAGGGTACACTCTGGCCAGAACACAAGTCCTTCGCAGGGCTAAAACAGAGACAAACACACCTAGGGAGAATTTAGAGTCACAAGTTAACCTGACATGCAAGATGGATTTCAAAGAGAAAACATGCTTAACACCACCCAGCTTGAATCCCTGCCCCCCAAGCCTTGTTGTGGGGCACAGTGCAAGCCAGCACCCCACTGTGCAGCCCCGTTTTTAAATTAGTTCATGTCGTCTCGTGTCATACTTTTTACCTGATATTCACCATGCTGCCCTAACTGCTGCTGTGGAACAAATAATGATGAACTTGAACATGAACTTAAAACTCTGGCTTTATTCTAAGCATCTGTAAATGTGAATTGAAGGCTTTTTTTTTCTTTTTTTTCATTTTAGCATGACTATTTATTACATCTTTTTGCTGGATTTCTTAAGGACATCACTATTACTTTTCATCTGCTGTATAGCTTTGTAAACCTGACAGTTCATCTTTTGTCCTTCACTTCCTGAAACATTTCAAGGACAAATGGCACACCATGCTGAGATATGCCAAGTTTCCAGGAATCCCTTCGCTGATGTTAAAACCCTATTTTCTGTCTGACAAGCTGTTATCTGTTACTTTTTTCAGACACAACTAAAGAAATAATAACAAATTACGTCTTCGACAGGCTGCTGATAAAGTTTTAACATACAGTTTAATGTGTTGACATGTGAGTTATGAGCCTTTTTATGCTTGAATCATTCAGAGGTACATCAGTTGCTGAAATCTGGCTGCTGTGAAGAGAAACATAAAGAAATGTGGAGTGGTTCAGGACTTAGATTCCTCTTGGGGATGTGTGTATCAATACTCTGGAGTAGATACTTCTGCCTGATAAAATATCAGATTTGATACTTTTTAAATATAATTATACCAGTTGGCTAACGCAAAACATAAAATTTGTCTTAACCTCTGAGTTTTAGACAGAAAAATTAAATGTGAAAATCATTCCTTTCATGTCACCTGATTTCGGTAGCCTACCAGGTGTCACGATGTCATGGTAATGCTACTGTTAGTGATGATGATGTGTATTATTTTTTTGTTTAAAGCAGGTTCTTGAGCACCATGTTCTTTCATTTTAGGAAATGTAATTAATTTTGTATGCAGTGCAATTATTTTTATTATTTTAAAAATATTTAATTAAATCTTTTTTTAATTAAAAGTAACCCTCTATATATTTAATTTTGATACATATTTCTTACTAGTATTTGTGAGTCTTATTCGTATTTCACAACCTTGCAAGATATATCAATAATGCACGCTGTACAATCATGTAATTTTCTTTTGAAAGTATTTTAATGATACTTTTTGCTCCTTAGGAAGGGGTATAATCTCCCACAAACTCATGTACTGTGTCTTATTAAGGAAAATTTTTGGTTTCCTAGTTTCGTTCCTAATCAGTTTCCAAGACATTATTAATTATTTGTCTGTTTTTAAAGCTGTGTGTGTTGTTCTTGTTAATGTTTTTGTTATTTTGTTTTCTTATGGGTGCTCCCGATGATTTTCGGCTTTGTTTTCTTAGAAGGCCTTAGGATGTTTTCTTTTAAGATTATTTACAGGTGTAGCTGATGTGTTTCTAGTTTCTCCGTTTCTTCCATACAGTTGTTGCTGTTGCTTTTAATCCTTTGTTTCTTTGTCTCTTTTTTTTATCTCTACTCGGGTTCAACATAAACATGCCATTTTTTATAAAGTGCAACATGCAACAGTGTTTATCTGGCCAGATAAACACTGTTGCATGTTACACTTTCCATGGAAGCTCATCTCAGTCTGAGCTCCACCTCCGTCTTGCCTCCCTGTAAGGATATCCCTGCTGCGCTCTCCGTTACGTCGGAGTGATGGTGGTGATGACGGCGTGTTTGTTTACACACCGCTACCTGACGCACCGGCCGCACGTGGGGGGCAGCGTTATATAACAATGTTACACTGTGTAAATTTAGCTTTTTACTGCTGATAATCATCTCTGACGGATTCTAAACTTTAGATCTGCGCATGCTTAGTTTATTTTTGTTTGTTTTGTTTGCTGATAGGCTTTAAAAGCCACAGGTGAGTTAAATTAAGCTGCTTATAAAGAAATGTTTGTCATTAAATTGTGTTTTCTTTGTTGTATATGTTCTGATTTAAAAAAAAAAAAATTCCGCTAGACGCAAACAGGTGAAGGTTGACAGTTGTTACGTGACAGGGAGAGAGTAGCTGAGGCAACAGCTGCAGTTAAAACACTGCACGCGCTCTGTTGTCACCGGAGGGGGGCGGGAGTCTATACAAGCCGTCCCGCAGCGGGATTCCTGCAGGACACAACGCACACATGTCCAGCTCACCTCCTCACATCAACGGCGGTGAAGAGGCGCCGTCACCGCGCCATTCCGTGGAGAACGGCTTGGAGGATGAGGACCACCTTGACGACGAGTTGGACGCGTCTCATCTGGAAAGGTTTATGAGAGACCGGAGGAGAGCCAAGTCCCTGCCGGCGTACCCGGCGGTGCTGCTGGACGGAAACTCCGGGAGGAAGCGGGTGAAGTTCGCCGACTCCATGGGGCTGACGCTGGCCAGCGTCAAGCACTTCAGCGCGCAAGAGGAGCCGCAGATCCCAAGCAAAGTTCTATCCCGGCACCGGAGCTTCCCCCCGCAGCAGCAGGACCCCCTGAACGAGTTCTGTCACAGCTTCAGGTCCAGCTTGGACACGGACCGGCTGGTTCCCTGCTTCCCGGAGCTCCAGGACGCGGAGCGGAGAGTTCAGCAGCTGCGGGTCTGCCTGGAGAAGGTCGTCATCACGCAGTTTGACGTGCGCGGACAGATCAGAGTTTTGGGAGGCGGCACCGTGAAAGAAGTCGGGGTGAGGTACACCTTCAACGGGTGGCTGTCGTACGTGGACGCGCAGGCGTTGCCCGTTGCCGTGGACCAGCCGAGTTTTGCGGGGGAGCGGTTCATGTTCACCGTGTACACGCCGCCCTTCATGGACCCCAGCTCGGCCGTGCATTTCGCCGTTTACATGAAGTCCGAGCAGGGTGAGTTCTGGGACAACAACGAGGGAGAGAACTACACGCTGAAGTACCGCTGCATGTCCGGGGACATGCCGTTTCACAGTGCCGCTTTCCACGCCACCTGAGCCATGCCTGAGGCGCGCTTCCTTAACGCCCCAGGAGAAATCTGCACGTGCAGCTGCAGATGTGAGGAGAAACCAGACATCATCCTTACTACCGCGTCCTCTGAAACGTTTTCTCATCACACCTCTTATTGAGGGACAAAACAACTCAAAGACTACTCCACGTCTCCTCAGGTGGATTTCAGTCTTTCTCTCACGTGACACAGACTGGAAGCTTGGTCAAAACAGTGCATGTGCAAAAAACGTCTCCAGAAAAAACATGCAGATCTACTTATGACTTATCCAGTTCCAAGCAAAAAATGGTTTATTTGTAAGTATCACATTAAAAAGAGAACAATTGTGGTTTTTTTATCATCCCAAAGTGAGTCACCAAGCTGCTGCATGGTCTTTCTACTACAGAAGCCCCTGGGACTAGATGGTGCTTTTTACTTGCTTGCAGTTTGTAACCAATGACTGGACTTTTGAGGACAATTCAATAACCTAATCACACATCATACTTGTCAATAAGCAGCTTCATGTGTGCAGCAGAAGACATTTGTTTGTGTCAGAGGGATGATGTTTGTTGGGAAGATGACCACTTGGATCAAGAACATACAGATGCCTCCATAATCAAACGACCACAAGCACAAAATGACAGAAACGACTACAATATCAGAGTTTGATTTATTGAAAACAAACTTGTGAAATTTTGGAGCAGGTCAAGATAACTTGTTAATATTGTGAAACACAGCACTGGCCTTGGCAGAATGAGCTCTCTGAGCCCCCTCCCCCTTATTTCTTTATTGACACTTTCAGCCAACTCATAGTAAAATATTTTTGCAGCTTGGAGTCAAGTTTTTGGGTTTGTGTGGAACATAATAAGAAAACCATTTCTGAAAAGCTCCTGTTGGCATAGAAAATGCTGCTCATCTCGTTTCCTTCAACAACAGAACAGCTTCTTCAGAAAATGAGCGATGAGCCATGTTTACCCTCATGACATTAATGTTAGATCCTTTGACCATGATCAACACTGCAAAAATTACATTAAAATCAAGCAGAAGAAATTATAGAATTGGGTTTTTACAACAGAAAGGTGAAATTTTCAACCCTCAGGAACACTTGAACAAGGGTTGTGTTAAAGGATATATTAAAAAAATAATAGTATCATAATTTTGTTGTTTCTAGTTTCAAGCATGAACTTACTTTGAACCTGTAATACAATGCCAATAAGGTTAAAAATGTTAGGCTACATTACCAAGTTGAACTCAAATCTATTTTTAATCTTGATTTGACTAATGTCTGATCTTTTTTTCAGGGTGGTATAGACATAAATGTAGTTACTTCTGATTTGTGTTACTTTCATATGCATCCCTACATCAGATTATTACATGGCTAAATCTAGGAGGCTTTCAGTTTATACTCATAGGCTGAACACTGTCACTATAAACCCAGAGCATGACTACAACACTGTTGTAGCAGCTAAACAACTGAAGCTATCCATTTAGCAGTAGTAGATAAACAACTAAAGCTACTGATCTAGCAGTAGTAACAACTAAGCTAGCCATTTAGCAATGGCAACTGAAACCACTAAAGCTAGCCATCCAGCAGCCATGGCTAAATTAACTAAAGCTAGTCTTTTAGCAGTAGCAGCTAAAACAGCTAAACATGACCATCTAGCAGTTTTGACTGAAACAGCTAAAGCTAGTCATGTAACAATAGTAGCTAAACAGATTAAACTAGCCATTTAGCAGTGACAACTAAAAACCGCTAAAGCTTGCCATCTAGTAGCAGCGGCTAGCTAAAGTTGTCCATTTAGCTTTAGCTGTCCATCTTATTACAATTGTAACTAATTTATGTGTCTCAGTCTAATTCCCTGATTGTAATAAGATATTTTCTGTTATCCAGTGTACACTTGTGGTCTTTTAGAGAGCAGTCAGGTTCACATGAAAGCTAGAACAAATATCTTTTTTTTTAAAGCCAAAAACAGGCATATGTTGTATTGATTAAAGAAATTTATTCTCACTTTAGGACTTAATTTTTGCATCCAAAGTCTTACAATTGGAATGACAGGATGGTTGAAAGCTGTGCAGAGCAAATTCGTAAATGATCCCATCAAAACAAATTGATTAATGCCATCCATAAAACCCCTTCCTCCCCCAGATGTGTTAGTTAAAATCAACAGTTTGAGCTCAGGTCAAGAGCGTTAAAGTCTCAAGTGCGACAGAAGCTGCACTGCTCAGAAATTAAATGTTCCGGTACAGGTTTTTCAGCCTTTGAATGAATGTAGCTTTTACAGGATCTATGGTGAGATCGGGTTGCCAGATCTGTTGCTTGTTTTTTTAAAGACATACACTGTTGGAGGCTGCAAACCTCAGCATCAGACTGATCAAAGAAAGTCCTGGATGCACCTCCAGATTGGCATCAAATGCATCACCACTGGTAGAACTTAATTTGAAACGCATACTGAAACATGACAAGTCCAAACTGAATAACTTATTTGTTTTTGTTTTTTAGTTTGTTCATTATGTTTTTAATGTAAAGCACTTTGTATTACATTTTTCTTGTATGAAAAGTGCTTTATAAAGATTGATTGACTTATTAATTCATTAATTGATTGATTGATTAGCAAATATACAAACAAAACCTGCGTCTGACAAATTAGAGAAAAAAGTTGAGTTTGGCATGAAAACTTTTGCTCTTATATTGTTTCAGTGTTTAATTTAGCCTATAAGTTTAAATTTTCTTGCTTTAGGCTTACCGTCTTCATCCCTTGACCTCTTTTCTTTTGCTTCTTCTTTTTCCACGTGATTTTCTTAGACAAGAAACCGAAAGTTGGTTTGATGCTTAAAATTTGATGGAGTCTTGGTTGGACGAGTGGACAGGTGGTGTTTTTGTTCTGTTAATTGCATTTTATTCAAATCTGCATAAGTGAACAGAAAGAGCTGCTTGCATTTTGTGGTTTCAAATGAATAAAGACCAACATGCACATCTCTTCTCTTTTCTTGTTTTTTTTTTTTTTTTTTTGTTTTTTTACCAGCATAAGATAGGTGTTTCTGGCTTTTCCCCTTTTTTTGCAGAGATAAGTCAAAACATGAAACCAATCACAAATTTAATTTATAGTCAAATAACAGTCAAATACTTAGAGCAGTTAACTGCATGTGTTCACTGTTAATTTATTTTAAAGATTTAAAGTGACATGTTGTGGATTTTGTTTTCTTTTGAGCACATTGGGGTGTCCAAAGTCAATATCAAATCACAATTTCAATTTCTTGTTAAAGTAATGTTATGTTACTGTATCTCCACCTAATTCCAACTTCAGGTGCACCGTTCACTGTATCTGAGCTCTCAGGATATTTACTGTCCCCTCTCTTGTACCATAATTTGGAGCTCTGAGGGTTATTGAGCACAATATATTAAATAGGGTATTTAATATTTAACGAGGTGACCAAGATAAAGGAGAAGTTATGGGGTAATAAATCAATAGATAGTATTAAATGCAACATCCAGCAGGATCATTGTTTACTTTGGTTATCATCAGTGTGTGAAATGCAGCTTTGAACCCTTTGTAATGTAACTTGGTTTACAGATTTTAAAGAATTATATAAAAGACATTTGGAAATGAGTAAATTTATATTACAAACAAAAAGTCTTTTATTACACATGAAAGAAAAAGATTTAAATATTCTTTATATTAGAAAGTGAACACACAGACCAACCAACCAAACCCTCAAACTCCAGGACCCCCATCCCATATCTGCGCATATTCCACATAGTGGTTTACCATGTAAATAACACTGGCTCTATTGAATACATCTCTTGCATTTGTTGTCATGTGCTGTTAATAATATCAAACATTTTTTTATTTATAAAGCACTTGTCATTCAAGTAGCACAAAGTGCTTTCCACGACCAAAAACAATTTTTAAAGTTAAAAACACAAGCCATCACACACTCAAGATAGAACACTTTAGGAAACACACACACACACACACCGGGATGGGATACACAGGTAGATATGATTGACAGACAGCAGCTCAGCTCACAACCCATTCAAATGCGTTGATGGGCGTGGTTTTCAATGCCTGCAAGGCAAGGACCTGTCCATCTGCATCTGGAGGGAGGGGGGCTTTGGGGTTTTCAAAGTTTTTTCATGACGTAGATAACCTCACTTTGTCACAGAAAACATAACCTGGTTTTGCCCAGTAAAGCGCGTTTTGAGCCATTTTTTACTCACAAAATTACCTAAAATAAACTAAAGAAATTCTCATTTTATCAACAGTTTATGTAGTTTTCATCACAATTAAGTAACACTGTGTTGTTTATAGCTCAAAAAACACATTTCTGGGTGCACCTTTGAGGATAAAGAAAATACAGATTTACGTTTCGTGACAACATTTCACTTAAAAGGTTATAGCACTGTAACAGTTGCATATAAAGTGCATTACAGAGAGAGAGGGAAAAGAACATTAAAGGGCAGAATAAAACTGAAATAAAATCATTACAAACATTGTCGATTTAAATGCAAAATAAGTAGCATTGACACCTATTATTTCAAATCAAAATCGCAGCCGAAAGAGAAAAGCACTAGAGCATCCGCCCCACTATGTGAATACTGTGTTATTCACATAGTAAGTTGCCATGCTTTGCAATACTAGCGCTAATTTCACGCACTAATTTACGTTAGCATAAAATAGAGTGTAAATAAAAGCTACATAATTAATTTGTGCCACACAGCGGCTGTTTTCTCTTAGTCTCACCTAATAAATTAATTTGAAAGTAATTTCATAAGTTTATAAGGACAAACACACTATTCACTTGGCCAAAACATCATTATTGCAGCTCTTTTGCCGATATAAAATACCAAACGCTGCACTGTTGTTTGGCAATCTTAGGGAGTCCAATATGATTGTTAAGGGACCAGGAGGTAGTGAGCCTCAGACAGTGTTACACAATTCAAGGTTGTACATCGTCTTCACTAGTCTAAGGACAAACTATCCATGATTAAGACAGACCTGGATCCCACATGTGATAATTGTAAGATAGCTCCAGCCACACTGCTGCACATGTTTTGGTTGTGTCAAAAATTACATCTAGCCCAATCTTTGACACTTACACTAAAATAAAAGGACAAACTATTCACCCAACCCCTCTGATTTCATTGCTCGGTCTGATTCCTTCAGAATTCTTTCTGAATAAACTTGTTTCAAACATGTTTACGTATTCTTCTCTGATAGCCAGAAGACGTATCTTCACCAAGAAGAAGGACTTTCGGCCCCTCTAACATTTCAAGTTTCTCTTTTTATTGTCAATTCTCTATATGTCAATACATATAGAGAATCAAAATGGTTGTTCTATCAGGCCATGGTGCTGCTAAGTGTGTTATGTTGAAAGTATATCACCCAATGACCCATTGATCTACATGTATGTTGTAAATATTCAATACTATTTATCTACTTTCTATTTGTTCTCTTTCTTTTATGATTAAGAACAAATATGAATATGTCTGACAATAAGTTCTGAAGCTAAGAGGTGAGATGGAAAGTTTCTAATTTATGTTTCTGATTTACATCATGAAGAAGCAGGAAGACTTGACTCTTTTAAACAAATGTGAGGATCTTCATCTTTAATCTAAACTGACAGAAGACTCCAGTACATGAGAATCTCTCTGTATGAAGCAGGACCAGGAGTCTGACTGTCCTTTTAAACCTTTAAAAGAAGAAGAAGAGGAGGACAAGGGATCACACAGAGAGTCCTCACTTTCCCTTATTGTAAACCTTTATTCTTTATAACATTCATTATATATAATGACACTGGACCTCTATCCTCCCATTGCTGTTTTTTTATGCTGAGACCAAAGTCCAAGAATCCTCTGAAATACATCCTGTCCACAAACCTGACCTCACATGTTTGGTTTGTCAACACTGGGCCAGGCTCAGACAAACAACTAAGCTGGGTTCTGAACGTTCACCTCACAGACTTAATGACGGTAATATCACACAACACGTCCACAGCTTTGAGTATGTCAAGACCATGACAGCCACCTGCTGCCACCAGATTCAGATCCAAGTCCTGATGTTCAACAGATACTATCACATAACTTCTGTTTCACTCTGAGATACCAAAGTTTCAGAGTCAACTTCAATATTCAACACTACGGCATATCATGGGTTTTGACATATGTGTGTTTGCCTGGATTATGCATTTGACAGAATTAAATTAAAGCTCCCATATTATGAAAAATTCCCTATCTCAAGGTTTTCTGACAGTCATATGTGTCCTCATAGCCTCTGTATGAGGCCCAAAGATGAGACAATTCTGTCTGCTCTCTCACTTGCTTGCTCCACTTTTTATTAAATGCATGCTCAAACAGGTAAGTCTGAGATCTTCCCCTTTGTGACATCACAAAGGGAAATAACCATTCTCCCCAGTAGTGGATACTGCCATTGACTCGCCCCCCGGCTAGCTGAGCCTGCCCTCTAAAATCACAGAGAGGGCACCAGCGAAAGCTGGATCCACTCCCAGGGAGGGACATGTAGTAGGCATGGACAGGCACCACTCATGAACATTTAAAGGTTCAGATACAGAAATGGCCCATTTTCAGTAGAGCTCACGATAGCCACATTTGGAATGTCTGAAATTAAGAACCAGGCTAAATTTGGGGTAATACACTTTGAAAACAATGTTGTTGGACCCCTGAAACCCATTTGAAATTGTTGAATAAAATGCATAATATGGGACCTTTAAGGCCACACATCACTAATACAATGACAACTTGTTTTAGTTTCAAAGCATGTAACTTATATTTCATGAACTCTCTACGCTAAAAACACATACAGTCTTTTGCCTATGTTCTGCGTCCTTTATGTGCGTATTTCAGTCTTTTTTTTAGAGAGCTTGCAGCTGCGATGCCAGATGTAGCAAACAGAGCAGTACCACCAGAAACCATGGGGGCAGTGTTGAGCACTTTACGAAATAAAATAAAATAAAATAAAATAAAATAAAATAAAATAAAATAAAATAAAATAAAATAAAATAAAATAAAAT
>JBAMHW010000020.1:20262651-20283688 GCA_037177495.1 Rhadinocentrus ornatus | reverse complement strand
ATTTCTCTCCTCACCATCTAGAAGCTGTGAGATTGTAATCCTGCTTTCTGTCTGTTCACCTGATGCTGATATTCATCCGTTATTGTTCCTTCTGTGTTTAGAATGAAGCAGCTTCACAGCTTTAAATTCATCCTGCCGACTTTTTTACCTTTTAGTTAGTAAATCCTGAACATTTCATCCCTCTTTGTCATAAATATTTGATTTTATATATATTGAGAAATATTTTACCCGTTTAAAGAAAAACTGCAGCTAAATGTGTTTATGTGTTTAGGGCAGGGGCCTGCAGCCTTTACAATACAAAGAGCCATTTTTCCCTCAGCCAGCTAAATGAAACTCCTTTAGAGCTGCAAATGCTACGAGTCCTTTTAAAAAAGGCAACTTAATATATACTTTTTAAAATAAAGAGCCAACATAGGATTTTTGTTTTAAAATAAAGAAAAACATAAAACCTTTATAAAAAAAGAGGATAGACAGACTTTATCCTAAGGGATGTAGATATTTGAAGAAAATGATGCAAAGAAAAAACAAGTCCATAATTTCCAACCTAACGACAAGAAAAATAGATTAAAAAATATTTATATTAGCCACGTAGCTAGAGCCATTGTGGAAGGTTGGAGACCCCTGATTTAGTGTTAGTAAACCAAAATTTACTGCATTTTCTTTATATAGCTGTAGGCCTTCTTTTAAAGGAAAAAGACATTTTGCGATTAATCGCAAAATGCCATGCGATTAATCGCGATTAAAAATGTTGATAGTTACCCGGCACTAATATATATATATATATAATTTTTGTTTACAATTTTTGTCTAATAGATCGTGATGAACAATTAGATAACTAATAATAAGAACTAATTAAAAGCCATATTATTAGTTTATTTTTTCTGACTCATCATGAATATTGTTGCTATTTTCATTCACATCTGATCAGATACATTAATTGTGATCAGACACATAAGGTAGAGACTAAAAACAGACATTGTGCTGCCCAATGACTTTACAAATCCACATTTTCTGTTGCTTAGGAGTTATTTTTGCAGCATTGCATTATTGGTACATCTGTTGTTTGCCTCCAGTGTAAGAAGGAGGTTCAAGGGTGTGATACAAATAACATTACTTTTTTTTTCTTTTTTTTAAATAAAACTTTGGATGAGGCGTATCTATTATATGCAGGCACAGATCTTTCAAACTTGCACTAAAATGTTGTATATGTTGTATAAGTCGGTTGTGGAAAGTGCAATCTGTAAGAGAAGAATGCAGCACAAGCCATTGGACATACACAACTGGTGCAAAATTAAATATTTCCTTTCAATTAAATAAACAGTCTGTATTAACTGACTGCACAACATTGATTTACCAGCAGATGTCAGTCAAATGCTCCGTGTTACTGGAAGCCTTGAGGGCTAAGTTTATTTTCTAAGGTTAAAGATCAAAATCAATGAGATATGCAGGCACAGCAAGGCAAGGCAACTCATTGACGAGACGCAATTAAAAACAGAAACTGTTAGCCAGAGCATACACAGCATGTGTAAAGAGAAACACAAGTAGAAAAAAACAAACAAAACACAAACATAAAAGAAAGTCAGCTATTGCACATCGTAATTGTAATACAAAATTCAACACACACAAAAAGGTTTAGCATAAAACAACAGTTGAAAATACAAGTTGGGAAAATGTTGAAAAAAACTGCAGATGTAAATACCAGTCTCTTATAAACCCACTAATACTATAATGATGGCAAGGGATATTTGTTTATTTATTTATTTATCATCCAGGCACAAAAGCAATGTAAATGTTTCTTCGACTGAATTCTGTACTTAGTTAATACCTGAGTGTTGACAGTGATTTATTAAGGATAATAAAAGTATTGAGGTCCAGTTAAGTTAAACTAGCAACAATCGGAAAAAAACAAAAGAATTTCAACATAAAATAAAACCTGTGAATTTAGCAGTTTTTTAATATTCTAAAATTAAGAAATTAATAATATTTATAATAATAATAATAAATAATAATAAACACTAATTGTGAATATCTTGTTAATTTGTAATATTTTTAGTAGATGAATTTATTTAAATTAGAAAAAGAGTTTTTTGTTGTTTTTATTAAATTAATGCAACACGCTTACATAATTGAAATTTGCATGTTTAAAGTTGAATAAAAGTTCAGTATTCGTTTAGTGTTTTATTTAATCAGCTTGTTAGTTAACACCATCTAGCTGCTTTGGTGAAACTTATATTTTATTTTTCTGAGACGTTTTTCATAATCATAATCAAATCATTAATTTGGGGTATGTGTAAAATACATATGTAAATAAATTGATAATCTTATTTATTCATTTGTTTATTTATTTGTTCGTTTGAATTTGAAAGTTCTGCAACTGGGTACCGGAAGTACGTCATCTCATCGCGGCCAAACTGTCACTTTAAAACTTCAACCACCTGTTGTTAACGGAGGACTCTACACAAAAAAAGTTAGTCGGCTCGCACACACTCACGTTCACAGTCAGACGCAGGCACAAGTTCCAGTCAACATCACATGGAGAACGGAAACGGTTCGGCCCGGTGAAACCGAGCTGGACAGTAGAACAGTACCGGGAAGGATTTGGGATTAATACATTTTTTTCTCTGTGGTGGCCGTCGGAATCTTTTCCACTTCTGGATGCTTTTTTCTTTGGGAATGTTTCAGTTTTCAACACCAGGTGTGTAATAATTTTGCTTCAATTTAGTTAATTTAAAGGACATTGTTGCTTATAAATGAGTCTGGCAGTCATTTAGAAGGCTTCGGTCACGCGGGCATGCACTGTATGGACCTTTTCCCAATTCGGTCTTGTTTGTTGGCAAACCTGCCTTTGTATACTTTAGGTAAAGTTACATTGAGCCATTTCTGTATTTAACACGCGAGTTCTGCAAATGTTAAATACACAAAATACGTTTTTTTCCCTCAACACTCCAGATTTTCCTTTACTTCTGCTCAGCAAACTGCAAAGAATTACCACAATTTAGCCATAAAAAGTCGACAGTTAACAAAAAGTGTCGTTTTGGTGTATTTTACCGAAGCCGAATTATCTACCTTCCCCTAATAAACAAAAAGTGTGGCTAGCAATAGAATTTTATAAATTATTCTGTATAGTAAAGAAATATAGTTATCAGAAATGTAAAGGAATTCTCGCGTTGTTTACGTACGTGAAAATATTTTGTTATTAAATATGAACTTAGAAAAAACAGACTGTCCACTTAATTTAGACACGTTTATAAAGCAGGAATAAATGTGTGATGTGTTCAGTTCCCTTTTAACCAACCGTGAGTGAAAATCTGTTCATTAAAAGACCCCTACACAGCTTTAAATTCCCTTCATGTGAAATAATGTAGGCAAACATCCAGCAGCAGTGTGAAGGAATTGTTCATTTACATATCTATTTCCTGAGAAAGATCACAGCAGATAATGTTGCCAATTTAAAGCGGAAAGGGGAAAAATCCACATGTTGAACATGCCACTAATTTATTCTTGTATTTAGTGGAAAATGAAAGAATGATGCAACTTTTTGTTGACTGATCACATCCTTCTGCCCCTATCTGTAAGAGTCAGCAGTGTACTGATGTTGCAATTATATCTTGTAAAAGATTAATGTGTCCTCTCTCCTCGACAGCATACGTTTGGTTTGCGAACGTAACCGACATCAGGATTTAGGTCTTATAAGGTGGAATTAAGGAAGACATGCTGGCGGCCATGCTGCGCCAGAGTTCTGGCAGAGGATCAGGAGGTGGCGACAGCAGTGTTGGTGGAACCAAGCTCCCTCTCGGTATCTCCCGGCTCTCCAGTTCCAGCTTGGGTTCAGGAGGCTCCAGTCGTATCGCCAAGAGCGGTTCGGTGAGCTCCGACAACCTGGATGTACCCGCCTCTGACCTCAACTACATTACGCAGCTGGTCAGCGATGTGCGCAAGTTTGCTGATGTCCTGCTGCACCTCAAAGAGGTGTTCACCTCCAAAGGTATGATGGAAAACAAACGCACCGTATTATTGGTTTTTTTTCTCCTGCTGAAGAAGACTGACGCACACCAGCTATATGCACACAAAACATCTCTGCATCCGACCAGTTAATGAGCTGTTTCCACAACAGGTGACTACAATGGATGTGGGCTGTGGAGCAGGGATATAGAGCAGAGGCATATTGAGTCCTTGTTGTGATTTGTTGTAATTTGTTTGGCTCTTAAACAAAGCAAAAACTGAGCTTATGGAAGTGTTGAGGGAAACAGAAATGCTGAACAGTGTGGGCCCAGAGAACAGGGATTTATAACAGAATGTGGCTGCGGGTCCGCTCTTGTGTACACACTATTGCTTTCAGCTCAACCTGCACAGTCCATGTGTACCTGTGTTGTCGCACTTCAGCCTTGACTGCACGGCCAGTCAACCTGCCTTATCTCACTTTTTACTTTGCTTCTTATCTTTCTTGTAAAGCAGAAAATAATGCCCATTTAGCGGCATCTCACAAAGAATAATTTTTTATGTTGAAAATTTTTAACACATAAAACCAGAGCAGCATTTAAAGAGATAACTCCCTAATCCAATAATTGCTGATTCTGTGTTTAGAAGGTGATGAAAGGCCTGACGTTTTAATGACAAAGAACTGCAGACGGAGATGAGTCTGTGTGCATGTTTGTGTGGGTGGTTGTGACACTGCTGCTTTGGTATGTTCAGCTCTGGACCCAAATTTGTACGTCTTTAGACCTGATGAGGAAACTCAGAAAGAGATAGTCAAGTAGCTTGTGCATTAGCACAACCATGACTCCCAGGCTTGAGGAAGAAGGAATCCCACCTCTTTACTTTGGAGAGGTCAGAAAAGGTTCTTTGACCTTGCAGACAGGGCTGCTTTTCAGCAGCAAATCATCATGTGCTGCAGATTTTAGGCTTTAAGAGAAGAGTTGAGAAATTTACCCTGAGTCTCCATGGTGTCTCTGTCTGACTGAAGCAGAGTGTAATCAGATACAGTTGGGAGTTTCATATTGTTTAAAAATGGATTAAAGATGATCGGCGCTTGGCAAGCGAGCACAGGTTCTTGCATAGCTGTCATTCTAGACATTTTGGCTTTGCTGCTTGGCGTTGAGAAACCGGTTTATAATGCCTATTTTCTCAAAACTGTAATTATAAACTGCAAGTGCAAACCTCAGATGTGAAACATCAGTAGCTGTCAGTCCACTGTGGTGCTAATGAAACTCAGGCTGCAGGTCGGACCCCCATTTTCTTCCAGAACTGCTTTAATTCTTGGTCTCATAGATTCAACACGGTGTTTGAGACATATTGACATGGCAGCATCACACAGTGACTGTGGAGGCCACTGGAGTCCAGTGAGCTCATTGTCATGTTCTAGAAAGCAGCTGGAGATTATCTGAGCTTTGTGACATGGTGCATTATCCTGCTGGAAGCAGCCATCAGAAGATGCTTCACTGTGGTCATAAAGAGATGGACATGGTCAGCAACAATACTCAGGTAGGCTGTGGTGGTTAAACCAGGCCACGTTGGTACTAAAAATACACCCCATACCATTATACCACCAGCAGCCTGAACCATTGAACCAAGGCAGGATGGGTCCATGTTTTCATGGTGTTCCCACCTAATTCTGAACCTAGCATCTGAACGTGGAGCTGAAATGGAGACTCATCAGATCAGCAATTCTCCATCTTCTATTGTCCAGTGTTGGTGAGTCTGTGTGAATTGTTGCCTCAGTTTCCTGTTCTTAGCTGACAGGAGGCACCCGGTGTGGTCTTGTGCTGCTGTAGTCCATCTGCTTTAAGGTTGGACGTGTTGTGTGTTCGGAGATGCTGTTCTGCAGACCTTGGTAGGAACCAGAGCTTAGTTGACTTCCTGTTGCTTTTCCATCATCTCCAACCAGTCTGCCTATTCTCCTCTGACCTCTGACATCAATAGGACATTTTGGTCCAGACAACGGCTGCTTACTGGATATTTTCTCTTCTTCAGACCATTCTCTGTAAACCCTAGAGATGGTTGTGAGTGAAAATCCCAGTAGATCTGCAGTTCCTGAACTACTCAGACCAACAACCATGCTACGTTAAAAGCCACTTAAATCCTCTTTCTTCCTTATTGTGATGCTCAGTTTGAACTTTGTTAAGTCACCTTGAGTTGTTGCCTTTAGTGTGTGGACCTAATAAAGTGGCCAGTGAGTTTAGGTCTGGTAAACCCTGGCTGCTTTCTATAGATGGAGTCCCTGAGATTCCAACTCATGATTAGATGGTTTACTTTGGTAAATTACAGGAAGGGGCAAATTTGGGTGAAATTTGTCTCATTACAGTGTAGTAAAGACATCTGTCAGCCAGTGAAGAAAGAATAAAAAGAAAAAATAATAACTTATTATGTTAATTCAATTCGGATTCAAACAAATGTCAAAGTTTTAGTAGAGAGCTCTAACAGATTGTTGGGAGTTGCTGCATTGTGCAGTGATTGGATGGGATTCACCCCCCTCTCCCCCTCTAATTTATGGCCATATTGTCTCTAAAGCACATCACAATAGTTCAAAACCTCTCATTACCCTAAAGGCTCCCCCCCCTCGACAATTACACAGAGCCAATAATCACGAGTAATAGTCACCTCAGAGCTCTGTGCCCCTCGCAACAGTGCCTTCATTCACAGTCAGTGATGTGAGACTGACACCCATTGTCCCAGGAGGATCTTCAGACTAGCATGCTTCTGCTATCCGGCAGCTTCTGCAGAAATGTTTCTTTCCCAAGTCAAGAATAGCTGCACGATTGATCCCTCGGGGGTGAGGTGGGGGGGCTTTTCTCAGCAAATGTTTTATTTTTCTACCAATGCATGTTGTCCTTAAATGGGCATTGTTACACAGCATGATGCATGACAGGATTTAGTTTTTATTTGTCTGAGAAGAAATTGTTTACATCGTTGCAGCTGATTCTGGCAGACATTTCTGTTGATTTTTAACCCTTAAAACTCTGCTAGGTCGCCGGTACTACAGCTTGTATTGTCAGTAATCTCTGAAGAGCAGTGGTGTGTAGCTCTGTGGGGTGAATCATGATCGCTAGCTTACTCTTTAGGTGATCTACAGAAGTTTTCCAGGCATTTATATTCCGTTCAGACTCTGTATCAGCAATGAGTTTACACCATTATTTATCACATTTTTATCATTAAAAAATAAGATGACTATCACTACTATGTTACTAAGAAATCTAAATTTTTCACTTAGAGTTACTTCCTGCCAAATGTTTGACCAGTCAGAGCTTAAATTGATTACTAATAGAACCGTAAAACCAACCAGAACAAGAAAGCTGAATTTATTACTAAGTCTGTTGATACATTCATTTTACATCATTTTAGTCTCATAATCTGACAAATGAGGCTGTCCTGAAAACATCATGTCTGGATGTCGACTGCGATTAAAAGAGTTTAGTTTCTACATACAATAATAGCACAAAATATATATCTTGGAGTTTTAAAGGTTAAAGTTCCGACCCTGTCCTGCAGCCACTTTAGGAGGACCATGTCAGTGATTGGATGGGGTCATTATTTTAAAGCTTGGTCTGATCAGGGGTCACGGACCCCTTGAGCTGCAAAGGTGGTCTCTGTGGCTTTTTGTGTCTGAGGATGAATGGGGCCTCTAAGGCTCTCCCCCATAAGACCAGCAAATATTTGTCACTTGCACGTCTTCATTCAGCCACTAATAGATTCCACACTGTTTTGGAGTGTCTGGGCTTTTCCGGGATTCATGTCAGCATCTATTTCAGGATTGTTGTCGGCTGTCTTAGCAGTGCAGGTGTGTAATCAGCATTTTTATGCTCTGATGACGAATTTCATGTGTCAGCTGCTGTAAAGTGAAAACTGCAGCGGTAAGCAGGTCAGTGTAGGTGCAGCGAGCCAGGAAATCTTTATGAGGCGAGTGGTACACTTGATGACACTGAGCTCTGAAAATGTCTTAATTCTGCAACCCACCGTAGAACAAATAACTCATCTGCTTTGATTTAGTTAATATTCAGGAAACATCCACTCCGATTTGTTCCTGTTAGTGGAGGACTCCGATCCTGTCAGCCTTTGTGTGAGTCATGAGTTCAGGATTTAGAGGCTCTACTTCGAGTAACTGTGTGGTTTTGGGTTTTAATGATTAACAGGTACTAACTAAAAATATTCCACAGGTGTTATGTAATGTACAGTGATGACTGTCATAAGGTGACACTAAGAAGCCGATGTGCTTTTTAAAGTTGTGTTTTTCTTTTAATCACAGCCTTGTAACAAAGTGGTACAGCTGATGGATTCATCAGGTGTAAATGTGCTGTAAAGACGTGGGAAAATAAATGTTTTCATTTTTTTAGAAGCCAGCTGAATGTCCTGCGCTGATGCAAAGGCTGTGTGGGAAAGTAATCTGGTCCGGGTCCTCAGAGAAAGCCTTAATGCTATTTTAGCGAGTTGTATTCTAAATCACCCCTAGTGAAATACCAGCCTAAAATTAGTCCTCCTCGGGCTTTTCGTGAACTTTTCCAGACTTTCTTAATGGCTGCTGCTAGGCTTTGTTTAGATAGTCTCTCCCACTGGGTCTGGGATCCACTGTAAAGCCCTGCAAGCTTCTTCTTGCCTCCAAAAAGTTCCTTTTATGGTTCTTTTACTGTTCCCATATGTTAAGTCACTGTAAATTGTCCAGAGTGCAAGACAACAAGGCTTTGTGGCTTCTTAAATATCCTGTTTTGCTCACGGTTTCAAAGTCTTCTCACAAATGAGATCCTTTGGAGATCTTTATTTAATCATATCAGACGCTTATCTTGCTAATTGAGCCATCCTTTTAGGATTTATTACATTATCTTGATTGTTTTGGGGGATCCTTGTTTAAAAGCCCAGATATTTTAGGAGATATAATACTGTTAGATCTTTGGATTGTACCCCCACCCCCCGACACACATCCCTGGATTAAAGTTCAGAGTATTGTGACATATGGCAGGTCTATTTATCCCCTCATCCTGAAAAAAACACTGCAAGAACTGACCAAAAAAATGCAGCTTTTTGCAATACACACTGGAATGATGTGAAAACCGTGTATCCGTCTCAAGTTTTAACAGCCCGACTGAGCTGGGACATTTCTAAGTTGTTTTCATGTTAAACCTCCCTCTCTGTGAGAGTCTCTTCTTCTTTTCCTCTGGAGAGATTTATGGTTATGGGCACTGCTTTGTTCCAGGAGGCAGTCGATGTCTGCGACACTAAAGTTTAAGCTTCAGGATTCCCACAGAGCCCATGAGAGGCTGAGGATTGTGGGATCTTACAAGGAGGCTTTACTTGAGAAAACTCAGTATGTCAGACTTCTTGTGTGTTTACATTTGAACTTTATTTCTCATTAGTACTTATATTACTCAGAACAAATGGTAGATTGAAACAGGATCCATTTGTTTGCCTCTTTACCCTCCTGGGTTAAATCTTGACCAGAAAGAGCAAATTTATCCTAAGAAGAGGAATAATCATCCCCTGAATTTGGACTTGCGTTGGAATAAAGGTCAATGGCATGAGGTGAAGCAGTGTTTTTTAAAATCCTGATACGCTTTCCTGCACGTGTAGTCCATACAAGCATTCATACAACCGTGTTTGTGATGTTTATTTGTAATTTAGAGTTTCCAAAAGAAATAAAATTGCATGTTTTCTTTGGTTGGCAACTTAATTTAACCCATGGTGTCCTGAAGCAAGAAGCGTATCGGATCAATGTTTTCCAGATTTACAAGTTAAATTTTTTAAAAGTATTGATGAACAAGCTGAATAAGTCAAAGCTGAAGGTTTATAATTTCATGTTTCTGTTTCTAGTTTCTTCAGAGGCCGAGGAAACAAACCCTTTTACAGTTAGAACACTTATATACTTTTCTAGATTTTTCCAGGTTGTGTTGTTCATGAAGACTCAAGATGACTGACTGGTATTTTCTGACCCACAAGAAAATAGTCTGAGTACTTACATTCTCTAAGAAGTACTGACGATAGACTTCTCTAGCTCAAAACTGGTTTAAAACCAGTGGAGCTGACAGCAATGGGGGGGACATAAACCCCTCTAATTGTCTCCACCAAAAAGCCGTACTTGTTGGTTAGAAGGGTGACTTTACGAGCGGGGCCGTCACGATTGAAGATTTTCTTGATACAATTTTTGTTAGAGAACTGATCACAAATATCAATCTATACCAACTTTATTGATAAAGCACTTTTAAAGCAACCACAGCTAAAACAAAGTGCTGCACATAACAGAAAACTAAAAAAACCTTAAAAACATAAAACAGATAGTCATAAGACTTATTTATTTATTTATAAGAACAACTAAAATCCAACACAGTAAAACCAATTAAAACAAGTAAGATCAAATTAAGAAACAAAGTCTTGCTGAGTTTGAAAGCCAGAGAAAAAGTTTGAAACGTGGAAGTGAAGGGACCTCTCTAATGTGCAAGTTATTCCACAGTTTGGGAGCAGTAACAGAGGTTTGTCCCCTCTGAGCTCCTACCTGGACCTCGGTACCTACCTGAGGGACCTAGAAAGCAAGTAGGGATGAAGGAGCTCAGAGAGGTAAGGTGGGGTAAGACTATTTAAAAACAAAGATAAGAATTTTAAAGTGTAACTTGAAACTACACAAGCAGCCAGTGAAGTGAAGCCGGGATGGGACGATAAGCTGTTTACAAGCTCCACTTAACAGTCATGCAGACATAAGATATTTTTTATTAACTGACTGCGATTAATTGAGAACTCAAGGAATCATGACATCGCTATTTCGGAGTGGCCGCACAACTTCTTACTATCATCTATCACCATGGTAACCTATGGTAGAAGCTAGATCTGCTCTTAAGCTGATTATTTTGGAGGTATGAGATCAACGCTGGTAAACGGGAGTTTTCTTGGAAAATGTAAAGGAAAAACGGCTTTTTTTAAGTAGTGACGGGATACTTTTCCATTTAACCATCTGGTAAACAAGTTAACTTCTTATACATTATATTGTATTGTTAAAGTACAAAAGCCCATGTGCGTGTTGAAACAAAACTGACATATTTGTTTGGGCTCCTTTTTCTTTTCTTTTTTTAACATCCTGGCTATAAAATGTTATTGAAAAGTAATTAAAGTCACCAGATCAATTAAAAACAAATGGATTCAGTTCATTTTTCTGTTCTTTTAGACTTTATTTCCTGACAGAGCCTAAACATTTGTAAGTAAACCTGATGACTGTGATTAATAATTAATTTCTTCTTCTGCATCTGAAACGAGTTTCTTTTACAAAGTTAAAAATGGGAATATTATTTGAATTGGGATTTGTGTTAAGTTTATTTATTAGCACATTATCTCAGTGAATTCTTTTCCTCGTCAGTTTTGCTTTCTGGTTTTGTCTTCAGCATCTGTTTTTAGCTTGGATTATATTTCTAAATAGCTCATATTTATTTAGGATCATTTGTTCTTTCTGTGAGGAAAAATGTGGCTCTGATCCAACATGAGTAAGAAAACTTGAGTTGACTTGCCCAGTTGTGTAGCAGCATTATAATAACTCACATAACACCCATGCTTTTCTTGAGATCTTCAGGTGTTTTCCTTCATTTTCTTTATTTAAGAAATTAGAATTATGTTTGTCCCAGTACCTTTTTTCATCTCCACCCAGTCCAATTTAATATTTTAACCAAACCATGCATCTTCTGGAAGTCCACAAGTCCTGTTTCAACTGATCCATATCCTGTTTAAGTTTATAAAACACCTTGACAGTTATGAAAATAACTGTTTTTAAGGTCCTTTTTAGTGCACAAAGCTCATTCTTTCAGGATTAGGATGCTACTAAAGCTAAACAGTGCCCTTTTGTTCTCAATGCAGAGCTTGTCCCCCCAACCTCAGCCCCCTCATCTTGCAAGTTCTGTGTCTTGACAGGTGTACGAAAGGGGGTCCGTCCTCTCCCAATTCTCTGCCTGCTTTACACAGCTTGGGAATAACTGTAGTCCCTGCAGCCAAATGCCCGACCAGTTTGGCTGCAAGCTAGAGTTTGCACGGTGGGGGGATTGTGTCTTCTCTCTAAGAAAGCATAGCTGGAATGCCAGCTTTCAGAGCTTTGCATCAACAGTGGGCGGTGGTGGCAATGTGGGGGGATATCTAGAGAGAAAGGTTGCCTGTCTTTCCTCACGCTGACGGACAGCTCCAAAGAGAAATGAAAGAGAGGGAAAACAAATTCTTTGCTCCACACGGGGTTTCTCATTTATATGCAAAGGCCTAAAGGAAGAAATATGCAGGAGTAAAAATGTCCAACTAGAAAAAAATCCTAATTTTCTAACTGCATCAGTAATTAAAAGCTGGGAATTTGTCATTGATCATCGTTATTCATCTGCATCTACTAAAGTAAAGTTAACCAGCCTGACAAAGGCAGCCGCTTCCAGAGTGAGAACAAAAAAGCCCCCTACATAGGTGGAAGGTCCCATGTGTCTAGCCTAGGGGTCTTTTTTTTATTGTTGATGTGGCTCTTTGTGCGTGCAGTCATGGGAAAAATGGCTTCAAAGTTTAAGCAACAGGGAATGCTTCAGTATGAGCACAGAGGTCTTAGAAGGCAACATTCCCCTGCCTTTTACCAGCTGCATGTAATCTGCTAATCCAGAGAGCTGCCGGTGGTCTGTCGACAGAGGTGGGACAGGGCCACAGACCACAGGAAGTGTGTCCGTTGTAGTGACCCAGTAAAGTGTTAAAGGTTAAGTGGACATTTTACTCAGGACAACCTGCAATAAGTGCTGCTTTTAGATGCAATTTGGGGTCATACCAGTGATGGGGCCTTTCAGGGATTCCAGGGCTCCAGACTAACTTTTTTTTTTCACGAGGAGCACAGTACCCTAACTTAAATTTTTTTTTAGGAGCGCAAGCAGAAAATTTAGGGGCGCACACTGAAATCGCCCATAGTAAATATTCACATTTCCTCTCATTTTCACTGTATTAGTACTTAAAAAATAAATTCAGATATCACAATGTTTTCAATTCACATTTTTTGTGCAGCCGTTGACATAACATTTAAAAAAACACCTAACTGGCTTCACTAATACAAAACGAGTAGACAGAACTTGTCAAGCAGAAGCAGAACGGCAACTTTATCACCATCATCCCCCATAGGGCATGGTGTGACTTGTCCATGTAGTTCCTGGCAATAAACAGCTTCAGGGACTGATACTCCTCTCCAGCCACTGTTCTTAACTCCTCAGTAAGAAACGTAGCTATTGGCTGTCCTAAAAGTTGCTAGAAGTCGCTAATTAGCATAATCCGCCTAATAAATATAGCTGTAATGGATGCTGCCATAAAGAGGGATGTCGTGGGGAAGGCAAAAATTGATTAAAAAAAAAAAAAAAGACAATCTAAAAATGTTTAGAACAGCAAAAAAAAAAAAAAAAATAATAATTCTGTCAATATTTTCTTTATTGTTAGTTTAGTTTTTTTAAGTGTATTTTTTTTTTTTCATTAGGCGTCAGGAACATGTCACAACACTTAACTTTTTAAATATTTTTATCCACACTCTTTATATTTAGACGTTATTCTGACGGTAAGCCAGCGCAGGATCGTCCAGCAGCAGCTTTGTACGTTTTATTTTCAGCCTGGTCATGAAAAAGAGGCGAACGTCGTCTGCTCTGAATACAGCTGGGAGCTGCTGCTGCTGCGAGAAGACCAAGCCTCGTATGAGTACTTTTGGATGGGGGAGGGGTTTGAACTACGTTCAATCACGTCATTCTCCAAAAGTCTCCAATAAGACCAGAAAATGTCGCCAGATTTGTTAATAGTCGTTTTTTTTTTTGTTGTTTTTTTTAAGTCGCTAGAGGGGTCTAAAAACTCGCTTAATATAGCGACAAAGTTGCTAAGTTGGCAACACTAAGGAATAATGAATTCCCCCAAGACCCGTCTCTTTCCACACATTAGCCAATCAGTCACAGTGGCCGTTCGTCCACGCTCACACGCACATTGGCTGTCGTCTTCTTCGTTGGTGTTCATCTCCTTTTCTCGTATCGAAGTTAGTTTGAGTTGGCAAACCAGCAGCTAACTTACACATTACTGTGAACTACTGGGAAGCAGAAGTTTTGTTAGGGACAAAAATAAATTCAATTATACCTACTACAAGAAAAAGACTAGCAAATGAATTGGTCGCCATTGCACTAGTAGATAAAAAATTCACTCGAACTGTCTTGCATTTTAGTCACAAAATGCGACCATTTAGTCGCAGTCTGGAGCCCTGGATTCAGGTGCAACCATTTAGTTGCACGTTGTGATCATGTTTTGAGGCAGTGCAACTCCATTTCATGTGGAAGGGTTTCTTTTTCAGAAAATGCAACAATTAAAAATATTTTTAAAGAAATTTCTTTCTCTCCAAAAATAAACAAAATATTACAATTTGGACCGATATGGACAAAACATAGTGTGCTTTCTTTTTCAATATTGATAATAGCCCATAGAACATTATATACCATTTTTTTTTACTAATTTTAAACAGTTTTCAGCATTTAGCATCTGTTTACTTTTCTCCTAAATGAAATCTTAATAATGTTTGTTATGTTTGTTATCAGCAGTGAAGCAGAAATAGAGACTGAAATAGAAGCAGTAAAGACTCCATATTAGCCAGCAGTGACTGATTGACTGTTGTCCAACACAACAAATGTAAGTTTGTGAATAAACAAATAAAAAAATACAGGACAAAAATGAAAAGTTGCTGTACCCAGCCCAACCTTCATCTAACGTATATTCTGTGCTAGCATCCATTACAGCTGTTGGCTTGTGTTTGTTCCTCTCTGTGGAAACTGGTTGCGTTCTGCTGACATTGCAAAGGTTGTTGATTGGCTAAATGGTAAATGGACTGTACTAGGGCTGGACAATAATTCAATATCGATATACATCTCAATATACTTTTATTCAATAACGGTAATGTGAGTTTTGAACACATTTCCGATATTTTGGTATACATACAGTATAAGATTACAGCGTTTCAGAGTGATTCAGTCAGTGATTCAAGCTGAAGAGAAAGAGCTGTAACACATTGGTTAAGTGATGACATACTCTACAGACACTGAGTCGACCAAGCCCAGCAGCAGTTGGCTGTGCTCAGCGCGAGGTAGAAGGCAAGGCTAGGCTAAGCTCCAACAATGCTAGTTTTAGCTAATGCTTCTGACCGTAATGCAAACGTTACTGAACAAGCTTCTACGAGCGAAGAGAAAGCAGACAAAATAGTTGATAAGAGCGGAAAGACTAACTCGGTGGTACGGAAGTGGTTTGGCTCAGTGTTGCCAATTTAGCGTTTTTGCGCAGACCACTCCCCCGTCCAAAAGCACTCAGAAGAGCCTTGGTACTCACGCAGTAGCTCGCAGCTGCATCAGAGCAGAAGATCTGCTCTGTTTCATCACCAGGTTGGAAATAAAATGAACAAAGCTGCTGCTAGCTGATCCCGCGCTGGCATTTCTTATTAAGGAGTTGGCAACAGTGCATCTGAAGCATTTCATAAAATATGTTGAGTCAGAAGATGTCTTTGATTTCTTTGAAGGCTAATTTTGTCTTGCTGAATACAAATAAAAGGTGAACATTAATTAATTGCACAGTTTTAATTTCTAAAATGTTATACTGGAGGAGTTTCATAGACTTGACAAAATTATTTTTCGGTTTACAGCATTTTAGGCAGTTTTTCCTGAGGCTTTTATGTTGTTTATATTGGAATTATAATGTATCGACTAAAATGAAGAAATATATCGTGACAGAAGTTTTGGCCATATCGTCCCGCCCCAGACTGTACTTATATCGTGCTTTTCTAGTCATGTTAACCACTTAAAGTGCTTTACACTGCATGTCACATTCACGCAAACACTCATACAACACTTCTCTTGTTACATACTAAGCGCTTTGCTCTAACATTCATTTATTCCCAGATAGACACATCGGGAGGCAACATGGAGTTCAGTGGCTTGCCCAAGGACACTTTGGCATGTAGTCAGAAGAAGCCTGGAATCGATCCACCGACTTTCAGGTTGGCAGTCAACTGCTGCCATGTTTGTCAGTCTGTCCCAGGGCAGCTGTGGCTACACATTAGGCAAGGGCGATTAATCGAATTTTAATCACAATTACGATCTGGGTTTTCAACCATCATAAAAATGAAACGGTCTGATTATTTTGCTCCTTTGCAGTTTACTCTTGTGCTGTTTTCAGCTGCAAATCGAGCAGCACTGGCATTGCAGCGCTGCTCTCTGCTGCAGACTCCTTCCACAGTTCCAGCCGCTTTGGTTTAGTTCAACTCCAGATGCAAACACCTCTCAAGTTATGGGCTGGACACACGGGGGGCAACGTCGCTCCTTCTTCATTAATTTTCTATGGAACTTGCGCGGACTTGCCTCCTCCAGCCAAGCGACAAGCGATATTCGTGCTTGTGAAATGTTGCGCTCGTTCACGTAGACGTGCACACGGGGGTTTACGACGCGACACAAGAAAATAGGAAAATCTTTGAGTCGCGACTAAATAATCCACCAGAGACAGAGAGAGATAACAAACGCTATAAACAAACATAATTTTTTTTTTTCTCGCCAAAGACCAGCGCTCAGTTAACACAGTGAACAACCCGGGATTTAAGAAACTCATCAACACACGGCATCACTGCCATCTTGTCACTATTTTAATTGCATGTCTCTCCCTGCCCTGTATGATGAGTGTGGTGAGGGTGTTGTGAAGGACGTGTCTACAGTTCAATGTTTCGCCACCGCTACGGACCTGTGGTCAAGCCGCACCATAGAGCCGAATATGGCGCGGATTTCAACGCGAAAACGAAATGTCTCCAGTCTCATCTTTTCCACATCACACCGGGCAGAACATAGCTGCTGGTCTGAGAGAAACAATAGCTACTGGAACCTGGTGGAAAGAAACTAGTCTGTATTACCACAGACAACGCTTTAACTTTTGAGTACCAGTTTGTTGTTTAGTTGATGAGAAGAAGAAATGCCCAGCTGTGATATGACTCAATGGGACACATTGAGAGGTTTTGATTGACATTAGTCATGGCTTTCCCGTTCAGCCTTCTCTGCCAGGAGCGGCCTCTATTCGATCAGACCTCTGCAGACCTGGCTGTGACACGTCGGCTCATTTCACACTTGCATTGAGGCCATAAGCGACCTCCTCAAACGTCTGAGGCATAAATAATACACTGCTCCCATCATTTGCGATGCATGACTGAGCACAGCGAGGGTCACAGCAGGAATGTTGCCAAGTCATTTTGTGTCAGACCCATGTGGAGGTTTGGTGCTTCGAAGAGTCCAGATATTGATACCACTTCTAAAAGTAAACTGTAAAATCTAACAAGTTGGCTTTATCAAAACAAAAAGAAGCAAAACTTATGCAGTTAATGTGTTATATATGCTAAGTTTGTTGTAAGTGCACGAGATTGTGGAAGAGACTTGATGTGTTAAATTCCACAAAACTTTAAAAAGATGAGTCACAAAATCTTGGTCTTGTTTTGAACACATGATGCTTTCAACTAGGGGTGGGCGATATAGGCAAAATAAATAAATTTAAATTTTTTGAGACTATATTGTGACGATATCCTTTAAAACGTGTTGGGTTTTTTTGTTGTTTTTTTTTTTATAGAAAATGCTGTCAAACTCTAATTGCTTACCAGGACATCTATGGAAAGACAAGTGTTGCAGAGAAATTATTTGCAGAAATAGTGCAACAGGCTATAAGGTGTGTGGGCATGTGAGTGTGTTGCAAATGTCTGGATAAAGCTTTTTACAGAACTAAAAAAAAATTAAGAAAAATAAGAAAAGATTAGCAGATACTTAACCTTCTGGAGTCGACAGACGCCTCTTACTGGACTCATTAGAAAACTTTTTGTGTCTTTTGAATTATCATTCAACCAAATAAATTAAATAAGAAAATGTATTTTCAAAAAGTTGCATATAATGAATTACTTCTAATCGGTTGTTAATAAGTCAACAGCATTTTGCAACCATCCAATATTGATTAGGACCAATGGAAGCCTGTGGTGCACATCTGCCTAAATTAGCTGTTGCTATTTTTAAGGATTCTGCACAACAAAACATTGAGTTATTGTTATAGTATTGTGCATATTAATGGTTAATGCTTCAGAATGATTTATTCTTTTTTTTTTTTTTTTTTTTTTTTTTCATTGAAAGCAAAAAAAAAAAAAAAAAAAAAAAAAAAAAACCGTTCAAAAAAAGTTGGAACTTCATCCATGGCATTACTGAAAATGATCCATTTTGAAAGTGAAGACCGTGTCCAAACCCAATTTTTTAAATTAGTCTGAAAATGTTTAGATTTATTGAAATATTAATTTTTTCCTGTCAAACGGAAGTCTTTCTTAGGAAGCCCATCTCCAACATTATCTGCTCCCGTGGGGCATCGCGGTGTTTGGTCGCTGAGGTGTCATTTCAATGGTGAATGATCTGCCAATGTTTTCATTATGGATTCCCCTCCACCCCTTTGCTCCCACAGCTCCCGTCCCAGCTTCCAAACAAGAGGCTGGAATGTTGCGTTTCCATGACGCTAATGAAGTAAAAACCTGGCAATGTGTCGCTGGCAGCCTCTGAGCAGCTCCTGATCTGCGGCCTCCTTCTCATCAGGATCAGAGTCTGATCCCCATGTAGCCTTCATTCACCAGGGCTTATTATGCCCAGGAATGTCCCCGCTGAAGCAGAAGTGTGGGGTGGAGGGGTAAATTTGGGACAAATCTCAAAAAGAGGGCACTATTCCATCCTCCCATCCTCACCAAACCCCCCTGTTAGTTTGCAGCAGAAGGATTTAAAAAAAAAAAAAAAGTAAGTACTATCACACGTGGACAGAAACACGGCAAAACCTCTTTCCCATGAAAAAGGGGAAAAGCCGTGTGTGATTTATTGTTCCATAAATGCTTCATGTGGCAGGTCCAGGAGGTGACCAGCTCCACTGTTTGCTATCGGCCCCAACGACAATGGTGAGATTTGGGCTTTCAAACAAATCCTCACTGCACACTTCCAGACTTCCTTGAGAAAAAAACAGAAATATCTTCCCAGCAGCACCTTTCCTTAATCTTACTTGTCTTTTTTTTAAAGCCTTCATCAAATATTTAGGTACTGAAACGTCTTCTGTCATTTCAGAAATTTCCCAAACGCTTACTGAGATAAATGCTCCCATAACAAGTCTTCCTGTCTTTGTGCTTCATCCGGGATGGCAGTTAAAGGGTTAAATAATCAGTCTCTGTACATTATCCCTCGTCCCGCTGCGCTGGTGGATGCAGCCTTAATGTCTTGCTAATTAGCCTCCTTTTAGGATTTTCCACCACGCCACACAACAGCCATTGACGACTGAAGCCCATGGAGCTTTGCAAAGGAAGACCCTCTGTCTCACGAGGCATTCATGGTTTAGGTTTGCCCTTAATAAATTGCCAGATTGATGTCCTCAGGATTCAGTTACCGGGCAGATGAATGGGGATATATGGCCTGTGTAGGGAAGATTTAGGCTATTGTGTATTAGTTGTCATTCAAAGGATAATATCCATAAATGGGATCTAAACTAGCTGGGCCAATTAAGAGCTTAAAGGTTGAAGAGGCTCTTTATAAGCTTTAACCCTTATTAAAAATTTTGTGTTGGGATCTCTGTAAGGATTTTGGGAGGTAAGGACTTGTAGAAAAACTGGGTTCTGAGTGTTGAAAATGGTTATAAAGTAAATTTGTTTCGCATTTCTTTTCTCATTTTATTAGATAAACACAAACCTAAGTGGGACTTTGGTAGAAAGCATGTTATATTTGTCAGCTTTCATACGTTAAAATAATCCGGCGCGCTGACGGTGGTTCTCTCCTTGAGGTTGTGTGAGAAAGGCTTCATTTTTCTGCTTCACGGGGAGTTGAAAAGCAGAAGCAAAGCTAAAAGCTTACATGATCAAAAACCCACCAGGTGTTTGGCGCTGGAAGGACTTGAACATGGCAAATGATGAAGATGGATGAGGATGGTTGCTATGGAGAAGGATGAGACTCCCGGTCCTGTGGAGAAGCTTTTGGAGAGTTTGAAGCTTCGGGGTACGTCGGTTTTGAGTTATTTTTGGTGTAGTGAATAGCATAGAATTTGTACCTTTGCTGATTTAATAATGCTTTAAGCAAATAGCTGATTTTATTTCTGTGCAGGGAATAGATGCGATTGATTTATTGGGACTCAGTCGGCTCTGTCTCTATGCAGAGATGACTTCTTATAGCGGCTGGTTAGCTCAGTTGCGAGAGCATCAGTCTCCCATGTGGGAGACCAGGGTCCCCTAGGGGACGAATATTAACACCTTCCAGTCGGGTCCTTAGGCAAGACCCTTACCGCTACTTACTACTGCTGTAAGTCGCTTTGGATAAAAGCGTCAACTAAATGACTGTAATGTAATTTAATGTTATATTGTGTACTGATTATAGTGCCAAGAAGAGTTAAACAGGTTTATTTATTTAAGGTTTGTTCCCTGCATGAGTTCAACCAATCTCATAGTATCATTTTGACAATTCTTTATAGAAAGAATCTAGAATACAATTGAAAGACTGGAATAAAAGAAAATGCAATAAAACGTTAAAAAAGTCGCATTTAATAAATGGAGGTTAAAGGTCCCATATTATGCCCAAATAACTTTCTAAAGGTTTTCTAACAGTCATATGTGTCCTCAAAATTCTGTCTCATGCTCATGCTTGGTCCACTTTTTAGCGAATGTGTGCTCTAACGGGTGAATCTGAGATCTTTTCCTTTGTGACCTCACAAAGGGAAAAATAACATCCCCCCGGCAGACGATACTGTTATTGACCTGCTCCCCGGCTAGCAGAGCCTGTCCTCTAAAATCACAGAGCGGGCGCCAGCGAAACCTGGATCCTTTCCCAGGGCGTAAAAAGACACCACTCATGACCATTTAAAGGTTCAGACTAGGCCTGTCGCGATTTTTTGCTGTGCTATAAACTTTCTCAGAAATTTTTGCGATAAACGATAATATTGCGCAAAGTAATAGTGTTGTCTACGGCTGCACAATATATCGCAAATTTACCTTCATCGCAATACCAGCCTTTGCAATATACATATCGCAACAACTGTCTAA
>JBAMHW010000020.1:20220172-20234647 GCA_037177495.1 Rhadinocentrus ornatus | reverse complement strand
CTTGCAGGAACTGCTGACACACTCCAGCCACATGAGGTCTAGCATTGTCTTGCATTAGGAGAAACCCAGGGCCAACCACACCAGCATATGGTTTCACAAGGGGTCTGAGGATCTAATCTCGGTACCTAATGGCAGTCCGACCACCTATATAGTTTATATTTATTATTTCAGGAAATCTAACCAGCTGTAATTGTTTTCAATGCACAGCACTTCACTTGATTATAGTCTGAATTTTTAGGTTTTAACTCATTAAGATAGCTCATTTTTGCAATAATATGCGTGCAACAGTTGCTGGATTATGTAGTGAAATGAAGCTGTACAAATGGACGAGGGGAAAAGGCGTTAGTCTGCACTTGTGAAAGGGGATTAAATCAATCTGCTTAACTATTCACGAGGTCTGGAAACAGGCAACATTAGCAGCTACAAGGAACACTCAGGAGAATATGTGCTGTTATTCTTCTTTATTTATTGCACATCCAACTACAGGGCAGGTTTTCATCTAAGGTAAGTTCTCCTGTGTTCTGCTCTATGATGAAAGTTGTAAATTTAAGACTGTTGACATGAAACTGCATAAATGTGAGGCTGCAGCTAAAGTTAATCTTATAGTTAAATATAAAAATGTCTAAATGTTCTGGTAGAGACATTAACTCCATCGAGTCTTTAGTGATGGCTGCATATTTCTGGCTGCACGGTTCTGTGACCGTCAGCCTGGCTGTGAGGTGTCCTGAGCTCATTAACCTCAATACTGAGCTATTGCTAGCTTTCACCAGATGAATGGAGGCAGTAATGACCTTCCAAGCTTTTCTGTGCTCATGTATCTGTAAACAAAACAAAACAAAAAGATAGTCTTACAGAACTTTAAAAGAGTCTTTAGAAAAACGACTGATGGGATCTAGGTGTGTTGGCCGGAGAAGGCCCCTGCGGGGCTGAAAAGGAGGCGCCATGGGGGCGGGAGGACAGCTCAGACTCCTGCTGTGGAAGAACTGGACCATCCGCAGGAGGCAGAGGGTAACTTGTCACATTAGTGATGCTGCAGTTACCAAAATGATGTACATTCTTCATCCTTTTGCTTTATTTATTGCAAACTTCCAGGATTTAAGCAGCTCAGGAGTTAAAAAAGTTTGTTTTAACCAGATTCGTTTCTTCATGGAGATCATGTGGCCGGTCATGCTGTTCATGGGACTGGTGTGGCTCAGACGGGTGAACCCGCTCTACCGTCAGCATGAATGTGAGGACTTCTAACACGTCATTTATGGGGAGTTTTCTGTCCAGACCAAAGCACAAAAAATCAAACAGAACCTCTTCTTCTTCAGGTCACTTCCCTAACAAGGCCATGCCTTCAGCTGGCATCCTGCCGTGGATCCAGGGAATCTTCTGTAACGCCAACAACCCCTGTTTCCAGTACCCGACCCGCGGAGAATCTCCCGGCCTGGTGTCCAACTACAACAACTCCATGTAAGCACAAGTTTGACTCTGACTCAAGATAAAGAGGCAGAATTAAGATCTGCTTTCAAAGCCTCCACTGCAGCAACTATCTGTCTGAAAATAAGGAAATAAACACTTAACTTGAAAAGATTCAGTCTATAACCGTTGAAATAGTCTGCCAGTGCATAAAGATAATTATATGTAAGATTTCCTGAAGTAAGAAAATATTTTAGACTTTGGACAAATGAAAAATATCTTAAAACTCTTACTCAAGTCCTTTATTAATTAACAAAGCCTTAAAATGAGCCTGTTAACACCTACATTTATATATAATTACATAGAAACAAAATAAACACAGGAAAACACCAAGAAAATAGTTAAATACACTTAAATATTAAATTAACTATAAAAAATTAAAAGATACAAACAAATAAAATAAAAAAACATAAATAAGAGTCAATAAAACAAATAAATGAAATTAGTTAAAAATAAATAAAAAAATTAGAAGTGTTTCACCTGACGATGTGCAATAGTAATGGAAATATGAAATATAAATAAAACTAATGAACATTATTGTTGAAAAGAAATGCTTATAAATTGACAATAAAATGAATCAATGAGTAGATTAAATTAGAATTAAATGATAAAGCTTTAATAATATAGAATTAAATAAATAAAAGACCTGCATTAATCCAATAAAATATTAAAGCATCATCACCATGACATCAAATTGGCCAAATTCAGGTGTTTTTTTTTGGGGGGGGGGCTCCCTCTCAGCTCACATCCTCTGTTCCTACTTCATACAGAGAAAACATAGAAAAGTTTCTTGTTATAAAATTTGGGCATCTTGGTGGACAACAAGTTCTCTTTCAGACTGGTCATCGGAACCAGATGCATAAATAATTAAGAATTAAGACTTAATCTAATAATAAAACCCAAGCCTGTTTTACCTTTCTTGCTAGAAAAAGACAGTAAAGTACATTTTTTGGTGTTTTAGACCATTGTGACACTATTTAAACGCATGTTTCAACTTGACTGTTTTATCACTGGTCCACGCGTTTTATCTCTAATTCCTTACCCAACACATAAACCTGATCCTGAGGAGAAAGCATCACTGGTTAATTTTAGTCTGCCGGATAATACTGTTATATTTGAGAAGTTTCTTAACGCCAATTAATAGCTTTTATATTGTCCGTTCATCCAGACTGCTGCTGTTTAACAAAGCTAAACCTTTAACTGAAGTAGGAAGATCTGCCCTCCAGGACACCTTAAAGCTCACATCACTTGCTCTTTTGGTCAATTTAAAGCTTCATTATGAAGCAATTAAACTGAAGTAAGCAAGCGCTGCTATTAAGATGATTTTATGTGCTTTGCATTTGTTTTGTTTAACTGTTTTATTGTGTGCTGAGTTTAAATTTGTAGCCTGCTATAGCATGCGTTCCTAGGCCTACCTTAAAAAGGAGACAGAAGTCTCAAGGAGCTTTATTGTCTGTCGTAAAAACTGAAATTTGTCTTTGATGCGGCTCCATCACATCCAAACAAGAAATAAATGAAATGCACTCTCTTCTGTTCCTGCCTAGTGTATCACTCTTAAAACAAGATCAGAAAGACTTTTTGGCTGAAAATCAGATTATAAGACCTGGTTAGACAGCCATTTCTGCAGGATCATTTGTTGTAGATGGAGACAGAATTAGCCTGTCCTGTAACTGACCTTTTCCTTCAGACTGTCACGACTCTATTCGGATGCTGAGGAGCTTCTTTTCAGTGACCCGGACTTTCAGCAGGTCGATCGCCTTTGGAGGGAACTTAACGCCATGAGTAGCTTCATGGACACTCTGCGCGCTCATCCTGAAAGGGTCTCAGGTCAGTGCTCCGGGTTTTCACCAACATCCTGTCAAAACATCTTAGTCAACAGGAGGGAAACCTGAGGTAGATTTATTCTGGGCTGTTTTATTGCTTTATTATGGCTGGTTTTTGCTGCTTTATGTGAACTTTGAAGGAGCAGCAGGTAACAAAATCAAGGGTCAATGATTGAAAGGTTTTAGACAACATTTCTGATTATAGTTTCTATTGGTATTTAAGGACTTTACCAAATCAACTGTTGTGTTTTATTCTCTCAGAATGAGCCATTTATGTCTAATTGCGATGGGTTCACATCATAGACTGTACATAAAAGATGGACGGAGCCTCTGAACCAAAGCTCATTGGGCGTTTCCCACCGTCGCCATCTTGGCAGCGTCAAGCGTTTAGTCAATCCTGGGAAAATCCAAAAATGGGAAAAGAGGTGGAGCTGAAAGGGGGACTGTGAAGGTAGGGGTGGATGATTGACACCCATCAAACTCCGAGCTGCCTGTAGCTAAGAGCTAACCGAGCTAACCCAGAGCTAACGGTGGCTAACCAGCTAACAGAGGTAGGCAAGCTAAAGCTAACGCGCTGTTAGCCAGCTAAAACTGCGTTTGTGCTACACTCTCCTTTCTTGCCGAGGATTTTGGATACCTGTCAATCAAAAGGACACGCCCCTAATTATAACGAATTTCAAGATGAGTTAGAAAAAAAATTCACCCCCCTCACAGTTGTCATTAAGGTGAACTTGACCTGTTACTCCTAAAATGGGTTTTTGTACCAGGCTTTAAACATGTTTATTTCTGCTGTGAAGTTGGTCTTTTTAACAAGGGAGTCTATGAGGATTGACTCGGTTTTGGAGCCAGCCCCTAGCGGATGAGGGGTGAACTGCAGTTTTTTGCACTTCAGCATAGACTTTACATTTTACCATCGGAGGTTGCATCTTTGTCCACATACATGGTAACTGCCATATTTGTGCTACCATTTTTACGACAGTGTCTCTGAATGGACAAACCTTGGTTGATAAGTGCTAGAGCACTGTTTGGGACGAGTAAAATCCTAAAAGAACCATAGAAGAAGACAAAGCACATCCACACAACGTAGAAGTAGTTACCAGTAGTGCAGTCATCGCTGCACCACTGAGTCCAATTACAGATAAAATCATGTTTATGTCCGGAAGAATTCTGGCCACTGACGGCCACCGTCCATTCACAACTGTGCTTGGCATTTGAAGTCATTTCTATGCCCCTTTTCCCCACTAGATGGCAAAAATTCTTACAAACTGCACCTTTAACCCTTAAAACTCCAACGATAGTGTGCAATTAGTGGGGTAATATGTGATGCATACCTTTAGGTGATCAAGGGAAGTTTTCCAGAAATTTGTATCCCTTCCAGGAGGTTAACAACCCTGCCACAAAATGTAGTGTTTTTTCGCAGCCTATTCATTAGGGATTCTTATTGGTCCTGGTCCTTGAGGGCCACTGTCCTGCGGGATTCCTGCATCAAGTTTTCCTGCTGCAACACACCTGACACGAGTCGATGGAAAAATAACAGATTTGTGCAGAGCTTGACATCAATTTCTGCACAAGTCTGAATCTGAATTATGTGTATGGCAGCAGGGAAATTTTTAAAACCTGCAGGACCCTGGCCCTTGAGGACCAGGATTGAGAATCCCCAATCCCCAATCAAACCCATGAAAACACGATCATTTTTCACATTTTCATAAAAAAGAGACTACTGTCACTATTATGGTTGCAAGGAGACTTTTATTTTGACCTGGAAATTATAATAAAGCCAGTTGAACTTTCTACCAATTAAATAGCTTGAATTGATGGTAATGTCCAATCAGGAGCAGCCAAAGATGAAATAGTGAAAAGAAGAAAAATAATGCTCCTCTATGGCTGGAATAAAGTCAGCAAGATGCACGGTGGTGCCAGAAATTGGCTGTGATGGAGTTGATTTTGTGAGGATAGAGGTAAATAGTAGCATAAATAACTGTAAATGAGGAGAAAGTGTAAAAATGTTAATGGTTTCTGTTGTGTGTTTGTTTCAATGCCAAGATTTTTTCTCCTGAAAGACAAAACCTGAGAGAATGATGTGCAGATGAGAAAAGGCCAGAACAGCAAAATATGTCTTGGAGCTTTAAGGGTTAAGTTAAGTTAACCTTTGGAAGTCTGCTTCCAGGAAAAAGTGTAAGATTTTGATCTGGTAAATCATGTCGGCATCCTAGTTCACACACTTTACGCCGTCTGGACGGTGTAACACCATTATATCATATGATCTTAAAGCAGATCCTTCAAGTAAGCTGCTTAGTTTTCCCACTTGTTTGTTTCACGAAGGGATGGCGGCTCATGTGCCATTTATTCACTCTACACACACTCCTTCCATCTTCAGGGACAGCACCTTGACTGGTTCCTGTTCATGAACACGTGGGCAGTATTTTCTATAAACATCTTTCTCCACTGACAAAATAAACCTCAGCGATGGGAATAACACGGAGCGTCATCCCGCCTGAGAATAATTATAACCGGCCGCTCTTTCTGCTGCCACTCTCATGGAGAACTGTGTAGATGGACTAACAGAGATCCTGATCCACATTCCTCTCGAGTTCCCAGGAGCCCAGAGAAACAGAACAGAGTTATTATGAGAACAAAGTTACGTAACTGGTGATTTTGACTCTTGGCTGCTCATATTAAATAAACAAAAAGTTGTCCCACTCTCCATGTTGTCTCCATAGATGCATCACTGGGTGAGTTCTACTTTGAATGGAAGCCAAAACCTGCACTTTGTCTCACAAAGTGAACTTTATACAAGTACAGGCAGGCAGCTAGCAGTGATGGGACATCGGAGGGGTGAGGACTCTTCCTCCTGAGCTCCTTTTCCGTTAACGAAGCCCACTTGTTGCCACTTGTTCAGGATGTGCGTTTGTACAATCCAGATTTTTCCAGCTAAACCAGTTTTTTTTCACAGTAACACCAAAGGAAACTCATCAATTAAACTCAACAGCGCATGAACTTTTCCATGCCTCTGTGTGTTTGCAGGTCGGGGAGTGAAGGTGGAAACGATCCTGAAAGATGACGAGACCTTGACGTCATTCCTGCTGAGGGACATTCCTCTAACAGAGTCTGTGGTGTACTATCTAGTTAATTCCCAAATCAAGCCTGAACAGGTACTTTTACAGATAAACACACACAATAAAACCAAGGATTCACAATATAAATATACGCTCACTGGCCACTTCATTAGATATAACTAGTACTGGTCTGGACCTTAATTTTTTGTCTCAGAACTGCCTTAATTCTTGGTGTGATAGATCAAGGTGTTGGAAACATTTCTTAGAGATTTTCAGAGATCCATATTGACATGACAGCATCAAGCAGTTGCTGCACATCCATAATGAGAATCTCCCGTTCCACCACATCCCAAAGCTGCTCTACTGGACTGAGATCTGGTGACCGTGGAGGCCGTTGAAGTCCAGGGAACTCATTGTCATGTTCAAGAAAGCGATTGGAGATAATCTGAGCTTTGTGACATGGTGCATTATCCTGCTGGAAGTAGCCATCAGAAGATGCTATCAGCTCAATTTAACTCACCTGTGGCTTTTATAGCAAACAAACAAGGCATGCGCAGATCTATAGTTTAGAATCCGTCAGAGATTTACACAGTGTAACATTTTTATATAACGCTGCTCTCCACGTGCGGCCGGTGCATCAGGTAGCGGTGTGTAAACAAACACGACGTCCTCACCACCATCACTCCGACATAACGGAGAGCGCAGCAGGGATATCCTTACAGGGAGCCAAGACGGAGATGGAGCTCAGACTGAGATGAGCTTCCAGGAAACGTGTAACATGCAACAGTGTTTATCTGGCCAGATAAACACTGTTGCATGTTACACTTTATAAAAAATGGCATGTTTATATTGGACCTGAGGGGGGAAACAAAGGAAGAAGAAGAGAGTGGAGAAGAAGCAAAGAGACAAAGTAACAAAAGATAAAAAGCAACAGCAACAACTGTATGGAAGAAAGGGAGAAACCAGTAAGCCGTAAGCTACACCTGTAAATAATCTTAAAAGAAAACATCCTAAGGCCTTCTAAGAAAACAAAGCTGAAAATCATCAGGAGCACCCATAAGAAAACAAAATAACAAAAACATTAACAACAACACACACGCAACTTAAAAAACAGACAAATATTCAAAAATGTCCTGGAAAATGAAGCGGAGGGAAACTAGGAAACCAAAGATTCTCCTCGATAAGACACAGTACACGAGTTTCTGGCACATAATACTCCTTCCTAAGGAGCTAAAAGTATCATTAAAATACTTTCAAAGAAAAATTGCATGATTGTACAGCGTGCATTAAAGTGATGGACATTTGGGGTGTTTATTCCATAGTTGGGACTAAGAGGCCAAAGTTTGCAAAAAAAAAATTCCTTTCACCATTACACCAGTAGTAGCCTGAACTTGAGGCAGGATGGATGAAGAATTCTGAGCCTAGCATCTGAATGTGGAGACTCATCAAATCAGCAGTTCTCCATCTTCTTTTGTCCAGTGTTGGTGAATCTGTGTGAATTGTTGCCTCAGTTTCCTGTTCTAAACTGACAGGAGGCACCCGGTGTGGTTTTCTGCTGCTGTAGCCCATCTGCTTCAAGGTTGGACATTTTCGTCCAGACAACTGCTGCTCACTGGATATTTTCTTTTTTCAGAACGTTCTCTGTAAACCCTACAGATGGTTGTGTGTAAAAATCCCAGTTCAGCAATTTTTGAAATACAAACAACCATGCCACGTTCAAAGTTACTGAAATCTGGTTTCTTCTTCATTCTGAAGCTCAGTTTAAACTTCAGCATGACGTCTTCTCCAAGTCTACATGACTAAATGAGTTTTTGTCCTGTGATTGGCTGATTAGATATTTGCATTAACAACAGTTTTTAACAAGTGGAGCTGATAAAGTGGACCATGAGTGTACACCACTTTAATCTGGAGACATGAAGACAGAATACAACTTAGACCCACCCTTCAATAGTCGGATGTTTTCAAAGTACCACAAAAAAAAAACAAAAAACATTAAAACACAAAAAATTTGTCTACATGAGACATCATGGCTCTGTTGATCATCTGACCATCTTGAATTTCAGTTTGCTTTTGGAGTTCCCGAACTGCATTTAAAAGACATCGCCTGCAGCCTGAACCTGCTGGAGCGATTCCTGATCTTCCCGAACCGCAGAGGAGTCTACGCCGTCCGCAACGCCATGTGCATCCTGACCCCACAACGGCTGCAGATCATCGAGGACAAGTTCTACGCCAATGTGGACTTTTTTAAACTCTTCCGGCTGGTTAGTGTCGGTCTTTTCTTGAATGTGCAAAGTTGATAATTATATCTTATATATATAAGCAAATTCCCCCAACTTGTCTTCAACACAAAACAATTTCTGCACATTCAAAACAGCAAATTGGCAATTATCCTGTTTGTTTCTAAAAGAAAGAACACATAAAGATGTATTTGGATGCGCACCATTTGGGCTCTGGCCATACTTCTGAATTCATTTGCAAAATAAGTCAGAGGACTGAGCCAAATGTTGGCTGGATGACTTGAGATTACGCTGAAACAAAGCCGTGTCGAATTTGGCAGCAAGCTTTGTAAAATAGTTATAAAACACCACAAAGACTCATTTTAAGTCACAGTTCACAATTAATTTATAAATGTATTAGACTGGAAAACTGGACATGTTAAAAAAGAGAAAATATTTTCCCATTTTTCAGGTTTTATGTTTCAGGACATAGTTTAGAAAAAGGTCTCTGATAAAAAGCAGTGCATGATATTTTACACCAAAAAACAGACAAACTAAGTCCAGCTTCAATGCTTTAATTGCATGTATTCACATGACATTGGTTCGGAATAACATGATGTGGTGGTTAACCTAGTTCATTGTAGACCAGAGCATGTGCAGCGAACATGTTCTTGATCTCTGGAAAATACCTTAAATTTGTATTGTTTTTAGCTGTTTCAATAACTGAAATCGTAAAAGTGAGAGAGGTTACTTCAGGGTTCCTCATGCAGTCATAAAAAAGTAAATTATATTATAAAAGACGTAGAAAAAAGTAGCTTGCAACTTTTATTAAGGTCTAAAGAAGCTGAGTCACATTATTCTGTAAGATTCTCTAGTAAGCAGATAAATTGGTGACAGGTTAGAGTGTCAGGATTGGGTATAAAAGCTTTGCACACTATGTGTAACAAAGTGGTGGTTTATTTAGCTAACTGTAGATCAGAGTCTGTGTTAACATGATCTTGATCTCTTATGTTTGGGTTGTTCAAATCATTCATGAAACAGATTGAGGTTACTTCAAGGTTCCTCATTAAGTCATAAAAAATGGTGGAACGAGCTAAAGATTTAATGAATAAACATTTAGAAAAGTGTAATTTTGTTTGGATCTAAAGGATCCAAATCATTGCAGAGTTTGCAGTGATCACTTGGTTAAAGGTTAAACTTCACTTCAATTAGTTAGGGTCCATCTTTGCTAGTTTCAGCTTGTTGTGACTAAATTAAAGCTTATGGGAAGATAAAAGCTGTAGCTGCTTTTGGTTTTACTTGTAAAGACTGCAGTTGCTAAGCAACAACACCTGAGTTGAACTCATTTTAACTTGAGCTCATGATGAATCTTTATTCACCAGGATGTCTTAACAATCTTTATAATGGAGTCAACATAAACTGGGTTCCTACAGGTTTTCAATATTTCACTCCGACACACTTGACTCAACTTAAAATGATCCAACCGCCTATGCAATTCTGCACAATGACTCAATAATTTGAGTCAGGTGTGTTGGAGCAGGGACACATTGAAAACCTGCAGAACGGCGGCCCTCGTGCGAAGGAATTATGTAGCTGTGATCAGATAGATAGACCATGTTAGAGTGAAACAGCCGGTCATGCACTGGTTACAATAAACACCCGTAGCAACAACAACTGTTTTTATCCATCCACAGATGAAGAAGTTAAAGACTTTCAAACTTTTCCATGCTTTCATCAGCATAAAGGAAGAGGAGCCCCATGCTGAACAAGGCTACTCATGAGGGCCACAATCCAGTAGGTTTTCCAAGTATCCCTATTTCAACACACCTGACTCAAATAAATGAGTAATTGTACAGAACTTTGCAGGCTGTTGGATCCATTTTATTTGAATCAGGTGTGTTAAAGCAGGGATACACAGAAAACCTGCAGGATTGCGGCCCTTGTAGGACCGAATTGAGTAGCCCTGATTTAGAAGCTCATCTGAAGCATCAGATAGTTTCAGATATCAGAGAACTACAATGACTGATATTTTTCCAATTCAAAGCTTAAAGGTTTCTTGGATAACATATATGACATCACTTTTTAAAGGTAGTCACATGGTTTGTTTGACCACCACATAACTTTCCAGAAGTACGTAAACCTGCATAAGTCATGGGATTGAAAACAGGCAATAGGAATTAAGAACGAAAGTAGTTACTGATCAAATCCCTCTATATTAAGTCTTAATACCTCCATAAAAGCAGATGAAGAAGCAGCACCAACATGAATTTGTTTATGGCATGTTGATGCTGAGGCAGGATTCCTAACCTGGACACCCTGCAGTCATGCAACAGGACAATGATCCCAACATCAGCAACAGATCTACAACAGAATGACCGGACAAGAATAGTAAGGAAATGCTGTGGTGGGACCTTCAGATAGCTGTGCAGGAAGAAATACTGCTAACCTCAGTAAACTAAAACAACATTGGAAGGAAGAGTGGATCAAAATGTGAGAGACTGGTAGCATCATCCAGAGAACCATTGCTTCAACTTATTGCTGCTCAAGATGCTTCTACAAGCTGCTGAATCATGGGATGGACCCAGTTTTTCACACAGATTCTGAGTTTTAGTTTCGTACAATGAACAATGACACAGGATTTATACTCTGACGTGCTGGTTGCAGCTTTAAACCACCGTGAGTTTTTTTTTTTCTCCCTTTACTCCAAAACGAGCTGTAAGATTAGCACAAATTCCTGGTTATTCAGCTTCCAGTTTGCATGCCGTTTTTAATTCACATCCGTTCCAAAACTGACAATCAGATGTAGATGATGGTCAGCACAATAGACAAACAGCTGTTTGTGTTGTTATGACTCACAGGGCGGTGCAGACGGCTCTCGGGGAAACTCATAAACAAGCCATTATTTTCCACTTGTGTTCAAAAGAAAAAAAAAACAGCATTTAAAATTAGCTGTTCGTTTACTACAGCCTTGCATTCAAAGATAACTTTGATGGTAATTATTTAAAAAGGAGAATAAATTACCAGCTGGAGTTTAAATTAAAAGATTAACAGAGGTCATGTCAACAACCTGTAAAGCATTAGCTGAGCACCGACTTGACCTTTTTCTATTATTAGCTCCGAGTAGAAGCTGCTGTTTTTAGCAATCACTGAGAGTAAAGATAAGCCACGATGAGGCAGACGACAACAGAAGCTGCCTTCTTCCTCCCCTTCATCCAACACAATCCCATGGAGCTCTGCCATGAGAGCTCAGTGTGCATCGTGTCATCTGTTGTTATTTACACTGCTCTCAGGCTGCAGATACAGATGTGAAACAGGAAGGATGTTTCTAATGTTTCCTTAACCTTTAGCCCATTGTGAGCTTTCTAGAAGTTCTTGAATAAAAGATTGTATCTTCTGATGTCTCCATACGTTCATGAAATGTGTTAGTAAAGCATCAGGGCTTGTTTTTAAGAAAATGTGATGTAAACTTTTCACATTTATGTATCAAAGGCATTTTCCCACAGCTGTAGAAGTTTAAAGATGACTAAGTACTAATTAAATCCGCTTTTTGTTTTCCTTCAGCTTCCTCGTGTCTTGGACAATTACTCCAGTGGCATCGACATTCACATCTGGGTCCGGGTCATTTCTGCTCTTTCAGACAAACTGCGTGAGGTGAGCGGTAGCCCCATTCAAAAGTTCACTCTTTCCTATTTTTGGCTATCAGGAAACAGTTGCTTCCTCCTGCCTGAATTTTTACGCAAACAGACAGCAGTGGTGGTGATGGGAGGGGTCTCTCAGTGTGTATTAGGAAGGCTAAATACAGAGAAGATGGATGGATTTTCCATTTATCCTCTAACAAATAAGTCATTATTATGGGATCTTCTAACAGAAACAACAGAGAGACAGGAGGAGCTAGTAGAGCTAAAGGAGAGGCTAACACGATAGCTGCTGATTAAAGAATTGCTTTATTTAAATCTGTGCACTTTTTTATTTTCATTGTGTTTTTCCTAAGTTAGCCATTCTCAGCTCTGAGTACTTAATAGAGATCAGGATGTGTAGGAACTTTAGACCAAGTCTGATTTTTAAACATGGTTATATTTGTGGTGAGTGCTTCTCTGGGACATTAATTGTAGCTGGCAGCCGGACATCCTGTTGGCGAGACAGTTGTCTCTATTAAAAGGATGGTGAACATTTAAAACAACTTTGTCATTTCTCTTCCCGTAAATCAGAAACCATCTGAAGGTCAAGTACAAGCAGCTAACGGCTGTTCCGACTTAGATCCTGATTAAATGGGATTATGTAGGATATGCTGTTTGAATAGAGCAGAAGCTTTATAGCCATCGTACAGTTGGATGCAACAAAACTGTGTTTAGCAGCAATCTCCCGCAGCAACTACATATCAGATGTTCATATACACAAAGAACTATCTGTTAGGGCAGCCATGTGCATATAAATAGATAAATATATTGTTTCCTCTGGCAGTCTCTGCACTGCCAGGGGGAAGAAACTGTCTTTGGGACTGTTGGTCTGGGTTTTCATGACTCTGAACCTGCCAGAGGGAAAGGTGGTGAAAAGGGAGGTTTGGTTTATTTTTCATGGCCCATCGGATACGACTCAAGTAGATCTTGTCCCAGTGCAGTGGTTCCCAAACTTATTCCAAGGGGCCCCCTTTTCATCGACAACAGTAATGTCAAGACCCCCCATCCTGTCACAACCGTGTGCACTCCCAAACTTAATGAAATGCACTGCAAAATAGTTGTAGTTTCTCTGTTTGGCAAAGAAACAGTCTTTAGTTTATTGGCTACTACTTCATTTTTATAATTAAAAACCACATCAGTGGGTGAGAGAAATAATAATTCCTCTGCTGTAGGATGAGTCTTATTAAACCAGGAAGCTCTGCACCTTACTTTATTTGACGCAAGTTCAGCATTTGACAAGACCAGCGATCACCAAATCCGGACCTCTTGGACCAGTGTCCTGCAGGTTTTCAATGTGCCCCTGCTCCAACACACCACTTAAATTACCGAGTCATTGTGCAGAACTTCATAAGCTGTTGGATCCATTTAATTTGAGTCAGAGGTGTGTTGTAGCAGGGAAACCTCAGGATGTGGCCCAAGAGGAACAGATTTAGTGATCCCTGGACGCTACTCATTCTGCTTTAGTAAAACAACTGCTATTTACGACAGCTAAGTAGTTTATTTTAGAGATAATCAACTGACTTTTCATTGTGTTCAAGAAGAGAAGTTTCTTCATACTGTCAGAACGAGACACTGTGGTCGATCTCCATTACCCATCCAGACCATTACCATTACTTGACCATTACCTGGTCCAGACCAGGGCAAGATACTGTATGTATATTTGTGTCTTTTCTTTCTTGATTTTGGTTGCAAAACAAACAAAGAGAAGTTTCTGATAAAAATACTTTACTTAAATGACCAGTGCAAACTTTGGGATGATTTGATTGTGTTCCTTTTGATCATAACAAAAGGTTAGCGAGCCACTTTTCTCTACATCTTTTCATAAAATCTTTGGCTAGTTCTCCCTTTTTTGTGATTTCACAATAAAACCTGAAGTAACCTTGATCAGTTTTACAGCTGGTGTGATTGGCACAGCCCAAAACAACAAAAATCAAGACAACATTCACCACAAACACACTTTTCTACAATGAGCTAGTCATGTTATGCATGTTATAACTAATGAGGTGGATGTATATATATATAAATTCCCTGTAATTTATCTTATTTTGTACAGCGACCTTAAAGGACCTGAAAGGCACCCACAAATAAAATGCTCTTTTTATACCCAATCCTGACACCCTAACCTGGCACCATGATTTATTAAATAAATCTAATAAACTGTACATAACATCCATCCATCCATTTTCTGTACCGCTTGTTCCCAGTAGGGGTCGCGGGGTGAGCTGGAGCCTATCCCAGCAGT
>JBAMHW010000020.1:20194966-20210322 GCA_037177495.1 Rhadinocentrus ornatus | reverse complement strand
ATGTACACTCTAATTTTCTCCCGGTTATTATTTCTTTTTCTTTTCTTGGCTATTTTTTCCTCCGTCTCGCGGACAAATAGTATAGATGGTCCTCCATTTCAATGTAAGCTGGCAAGCTGAATCATCCACGGTTGTCTTGGCTTGTTTACAACAGTATCGATCCCTGTGGAACTCCACAATGTCCAAACATGAAGTATATATATTCCCCAACTTTACAAATTGTCTCCAACTTTCCAGATGTTTGAAAGGCGTCTTATTATTGTTATAAGAAATCTGATTCTACTTTTATTTTTTTTAATTTTTTTTACCAGAGTCTGTTGTCCCAAGTGGCATTTGGATTTGGGACTGAGTATCTATCACGGTACGAGGAGCAGGGTATGGGTCTGCAGTGGGACAACATCCAGACCAGCCCCCTGGAGGGAGACGAGTTTTCCTTCCTCACCTCCATCTGCATGATGGGCCTGGACACTGTGCTGTATGCAGTTCTGGCCTGGTACCTGGACAATGTCTTCCCTGGTCAGCGTGTTGGAAATAAACAAAGAATCTGGTTATATCATCAAAAAAAAAAGTGTTAATTCTTTGTATTTTATTGTCATCACAGGACAGTATGGAATTGGTCGTCCATTTTACTTCCCCTTACTTCCCTGTTATTGGCTCAACAGTGTGGCTCCAGCTTCAGGTACATTTACTAATTTTTATTTTTCAGGTAAAACTGATAACACTGTAGTGGACAGTTAGATTTTTGACACACTGATTCTAACTCCATTTCTAAAAGAGAATGACAGGTTGGAGTTGGATAAAAAAGGCTTTGACAATTTGGCAAACAAAGGACAAGGAGACCAGCAGAAAAAGGCAGAGGAGGAAAATCATGAGCAAGACAAGACGATAGAGGACGTCCCCTCGTGTGAACACCAGGATCAGCGTGAGATGTTCGGGAAGGAAAACCAGGCTGAGCCTGAGAAAAAACAGGAGAATGATGGTATGATATTTGCTTGTTGTGCGCTAATATCAAGGCTAAACATGGTCGAAGGAACTTCAATCCAAGGCCACACCTTCTCTCAGCACTCTCTTGTTCTTGGTGTTTTCCATCCCAGTCGAGCTTCATTGTGTGGGAACTTGGTGTCCTTGTTTGTGTGTTTGCACTTGCTGGCATTTGAGAACACACTGTTTGTCTTTTTACTTCATGCTTAGTTAATGAGCGATGGAAACTTTTTTTTGTTATGCTTTGACCAGTCCAGTCGCATGATTTGATGTCTGCTTTGCTTATTGCAGCAAATTAAATTTCTGTTACTTTCTGAAGGCAGATTTCTAGACTGAAGCAGACTTGTTTTTGTCGTCCACAGAGCACACATTCTTTGAGCCTGAGCCAACAGATCTAGTAAAGGGAGTTTGTATCAAAAACTTGGTGAAGATGTTCAGGAGCTGCTACACCCCAGCGGTTGACGGCCTCACCATCAGCTTCTATGAAAGCCAGATTACTGCCTTTCTGGGCCACAATGGAGCTGGAAAAACCACCACCATGTATGTCGTATTGACCCCAGTGCTTATGTATGCTCAATTCTCAACACTAAAGTCTATTTTCTGTTGCTACCAGGTCTATCCTGACAGGAATGTTCCCTCCGACCTCTGGGACAGCCGTCATCTACGGCAGGGACATCCGCACAGACATGGACAGCATCCGTCAGTCTTTAGGAATGTGTCCTCAACACAACATCCTCTTTCAGCAGTATGTAACTCCTCCACATTAAACCCAAAGAGATTTGGGAAAAAACATTGAACACTTAACTTTGTCCCATTCCTCCCCAGTATGACTGTTGCAGAGCACATCCTCTTCTACTCACTGCTGAAAGGTCGCCCCATAGCTGAAGCTGAGGAAGAGGTGGAGAACATGCTGCAGGATCTGGGTCTTCCTCACAAGAGAAGCGAACTGGTCCAGAGCCTCTCAGGTCTGTTTGAAAGCAGGTGCATTAAGAAATGTACTGATGCTCATTATTCTGCAAACCACACACACAATGTAACAAACATATGGTGCACTAATCTAGGGGGCATGCAGAGGAAGTTATCAGTTGCACTGGCTTTTGTTGGTGGTGCCAAGGTGGTGATCCTGGACGAGCCCACCTCTGGTGTGGACCCCTACTCCAGACGCTCAATCTGGGACCTGCTGCTTAAATACCGTGCAGGTAATGTTGACAGCACTAGTCCTGAAAAAGGCCTTTTTTACCTTCAGGGATAAAATTAATTACTTTATATTTTTGCAGGGCGTACAGTGATCATGTCCACCCACCACATGGATGAGGCTGACCTACTGAGTGACCGGGTGGCCATCATCTCTCAGGGTCGCCTCTACTGCTGCGGTTCCCCCATCTTCCTCAAGAACTGTTTTGGTGCTGGCTTCTACCTCACTCTCGTACGCCAAATGAAACATGACAATCCCAAGGTATGGCTCAATCAGGGATGAATGCTTTTTTTTAAATTATTTTTTAAGTATTTACTTTTCTTAACTTTAGCATTTATTGGGCACAGAAAGGGTTAAAGATAGATTTATCTTGCTGCCAGATTGTTTTGTCTGAGTAAAAGTGCACAAATACATTTTGGGTGAAGTGTGCTTCATGCTTGATTGGTTACCTTTTTAAAATCAGCACACTGACAGGGTGCTGGGAAGCCTGATCAAAATCTCTTCAAAGAGTCACCTGAGGGGGGAAAAATTCCTATACAAAACATGCACAGTGTAATTTAAACTCCATAATGAGTATACAGTATACAGTATGGGTGGAAAACACAAGTGGAACATGGTATATATTTTTATAAATACATGTTTACATTTTTCGTGCGCTGTTTGAATGAAACTTGTAAAATTAATGCAGCAATAAAAGACATGGATAGGATCATAAACAGCTTTGTGGTGTCATTTACAGATTGGCTGCGACTGCACACAGGACTGTTCCTGTAAATGCTCAAAGTGTTCGAAGTTTAAATCAGACCAGGAAGAGAGCCAGACTCCAGACAGACAGATGGATGGTAAGGTCATGGCCACTTCCATTATTCTGGCAATTAACCTCAGTGTCTATATCAAGTTAATGGTCAATCAATCTAAATTAGTCATTCCATTAATATCCAATATTATTAATACAGAAGTATATTGAATTGTAGTTAATATTCTTACTTAATATTCTGTAGCTGGAAGCTGTATTCTCAGTCTGCTTAATACTGTGCAGAGCCGTGGTTGAAATACCACATTCTTACACCTACAGGGGACATGGAGAGCATCACAGCCTTGGTCCACCATCATGTTCCACAGGCTCGTCTCATTGAGGCCATTGGCCAGGAGCTCACTTTCCTGCTCCCGAATCGTAACTTTCAGCCTCGGGCCTATGCCAGCCTCTTCAGGGAGTTGGAGGAAACCCTCTTGGACATCGGCCTCAGCAGTTTTGGTGTGTCTGACACATCATTGGAAGAGGTATGTAGTAATAAACCCTTAAGAAATTGATTATTTTTAAAAAGAAATCTAGCATTGTAGGGACTTATTTATCATAAACACAGTCTCTGGAGATGAAATATTAAAAGGAAATTTGATATAAAGCATAAAAGAAAGAAAGAAAGTCTGTCAGTTTTACAATTGTGGTATAATCTGTTTTCTTACAGATCTTTCTAAAAGTTACTGCAGATGGAAAAACAACCAACAAGAAATGTATTCAAGGTACATTAAGAAGAGAAAAAAAATCTATTTTATACCTTCCTATTCTTATCCTATTTATTGTGTCTGAATGTGGTGATGTTGTAGCTCTTGTAGCCTATTTTTCCCATCTACCTGTAATCATGTGTGTTATGTCCTTCATATCTTTTCTTTAACCCTCTCTCAGATAAAAAATCATTGCAACAGCTTTCTCGAGCTAGTCTCTGTGGATTTAACAGAGTGTCTGTTGATGTGGAAGCAGGACAAGGTGACAATGGCTTTCAGCCAATCGCTAACAGCTCTAACTACTGCTGCTAACTTTCAGCTAACGGCTGAACTCTGACTAGTACAGCTAACTTTCAGCTAAGAGCAAACGCTACTACTGCTAATTTTCAGCTAACGGCTAAATTCTGACTACTGCTACTGGCTTTCAGCCAACTGCTAAATTCTAACTGCTGCTTCTAACTTTAAGCTAACAGCAAAATACTGACAACAGCTGTTAGCTTTCTGCTAAAAGCTCTCAACTCTGCTGCTGCTACTTTTCAGCTAACAGTTTGAACTATTGCTACTAGCTCTCAGCTAACAGCTGTGACTGCTGATATCTTTCAGCAATCATTCTGACTGCTGCTACCTTTCAGCTAACAGCTGAATTCTGACTACTCCTGCTTCAACTAACAGCAAAACTCCGACCACTGCTGCTAACTTTCAGCTAATAGCAAAAACTCTGACTATTGCTGCTAGTTATCAGCTAACAGCCAAACTCTGACCACTGCTGGTAACTCGAGTCAATAGCAAAAACTGACTGCTGCTGCTACCTGTTATTTAACAGGACTGACTGTCACTGCTGTTGTGGGACAAACATAATCTTTTTGTGAAGAATAATTAAGTAAGTAGAGAAACTAATTGCCATTTGAGAAACAAATGGCCCCATTTGTTATTTATAAAGAAATAATAAAAACATTTTATGAACAAGAAGCCTGTTTATTGAGCATGGATTGGATTGCATGAAAAGTGGTTATTTTAGCTTGTTCCGAGGGAAAACCTGGACATCAACAGTTCAAAGGTTCACAAACTTATCACAACAACAAATAATAAAACAAAACAAAAGAACAAAGAAAGTGAAAAAAAAATACTAATTTAGGTTTAATTCAAATTAGATGGATTTTGTTTTCCCTTGTACTAAGCTGCTTTCCCTCTTTGTGCTAAGAAATTTAACATGTGGTTGAACCTTGCTATATAAAAGAATAATAATAAATAAATAAATAAAAAAAAAACATAATGATAATAAACAACTTATTAACAAACAAAAAAAGCTCCCTATTTAAACCATGGGAAATTATTTGTTTAAATCTGAAAACAATATTGTTCCTCATAGCAGCGTAGTGTAGAGAGCTTCAGCTTGGGCTTTTTGCCAAGTGCTAGACCAGTTTAAATATAGATCCACAGTTTAATTGGAGCCAGTATCACATGGAGAGGATTACTTTACTCCCAAACCTAAATAATCTTTCAAACGTACTTTTAAGAAGTCCAGGCACTTCAGTAGCTGGCTTGCTTCATCTTTCTCTCTTTTTTCTTTTTCTTTCTGCGCCACTGATGCAAACTAATTTATGCTAACTTGATTTGGGTTTGTCTTCCAGCATCTAATGGCCAGGGCCCATGTGATAACTCTGAGGGTAGTGCCGGCAGGGGGTCTTACCAGGTCAGAGGCCTCTGTCTGATAATCAAACAGTTCTTTGCTCTGCTGATCAAGAGGCTACATCATGCCACACGCTCCTACAAAGACTTCATAGCCCAGGTAATCTTCCTGTGGTATTTCACACCATCAATATAAATCATTTTACAGCCTTTAATATTGTTAATAATATAGGATTAGATTAAATATACATTTAAAGTTCAGGGTTGGACGCCTAATTATCTATTTTACAGTTCTTTTTTTAAATTTTATTTCTTTCTTTACTGAAACAAGAAGAATCTTTTTATTTTTGTCCCCCACAGGCCTCCATATAGGTATTTAATTTTTGCTGGTTTTTAAAGTGCAGTTATGTTTTTGTCTTCGGTAGATCGTGCTCCCAGCCAGCTTTGTATTTCTGGCACTGATGTTCACTCTTATCGTCCCACCTTTTGGAGAGTATCCCAGCCTGACCCTCACCCCCTGGATGTACGGAAGACAGTACACCTTTTTTAGGTGGGCTTCAGCATTAAGGACACTTTGCTCTTTAATAAGATTTTGGTTAAAATAATAATAATAATAATAATAATAATAATAATAATAATAAGTTTAAACAAATTACAATAAGTTAAAACGAAATAGAGTAAATTAACATTTTTGTAATTCTGTGTTGCAATCTATCCATTGCAGCAATGAGCGTCCCATTGATGCTCAGATGAGATACTTTGCTGAGGTGCTGCTGGATAAGCCTGGTTTTGGGACTCGTTGCATGGTGGATGAACCACTGGAGTAAATTACCTTTACAGTTGTATATTTATTTATTTTTTTGGTCCTCTGTAATATTTGACAACATGGTTTGTTTGTTTTCTTCTCTGCCAGAGATTTCCCATGTAACAACATAACCACAGAGTGGGAGATGCCCTTGATGAACCCTGCTTTGATAGAAATGCTGGAGAGCTCTCAGTGGGACTCCTTTAGACCATCTCCAGCATGTCAGTGCAGCACGCCCAGGAAACTCACAATGCTCCCTGTTTGTCCTGAGGGGGCCGGAGGCCTGCCACCTCTACAGGTTGGTTCACTCTCTTTTGCATCTTCACGTGTCTTAAATCTACTGCAGCTGATTTAAAATGTACTCTGTTGTTTTGCTCATCAGAGGATCCAGTCAACAGGAGATGTTCTGATGAACCTGACTGGTAGGAACATCTCTGACTACCTGGTGAAAACCTACCCCACTCTAATCAGAACCAGGTAAAACAGTTCAAACAAAAAAATGCAGAATCCAGAAATAAAAACTTTGATAAAATGCATAAATCAGTACTGTTTGTAGTATTGCACTGCAATATGAAAAATAATCTAATCTCTCGTGTTATCTCTCTACAGTTTGAAAAGCAAATATTGGGTGAATGAACAAAGGTAATTTTCAACATCTATCTTAGTTAAACACTGGATGATTAGATTCGTATTCAAATATTTATCTCACAGTCATTTCTAGGTATAGTTTATTGAAGGATGTGAACACATATCCTGGTGCAGTTCGCCCTCTAGTGGTTGTAACAGTGTAGTACAGTTAGTGCTACACAAGCATGTGTTCTCCCTGTGGTGTCCAGGTATGGCGGTATATCAGTGGGAGGACAGCTTCCTGTTTTAGGAGTACAACCAAAGACCATCCAGGATTTAGCAGCTCAGCTGGGACAACTTCTCAATGTTACTGGGGTGAGGCTCTCGAACCAAACATTGTGTGTTTTCTTAGCTTACATCCTCTGTTTTAACACATTCTGTGATATATTTAGTAACAAGCTCTTTAAATGTTTATTTTTAGGGCCAACACTGCAAACAAACCCTAAAGGATGTAGGGATGTTCCTTAGGTACATGGAGACTCCAAACAATGTCAAGGTCAGTCCAGGAAGAGCTTGTCTGCTGGATGGGGTAGCTGATGTATAAGGCACCTGCAATATTACAAATCATCAGTTGTCAAAGTGCTTTGTTTCTTTTTGCAGGTGTGGTATAACAATAAGGGCTGGCATGCCATGGTATCTTTTATGAACGTAGCCAACAATGCTATTCTTCGGGCAAACCTGCCTAAAGGAGCTAATTTGGATCGATATGGAATCACTGCGATTAACCATCCTCTGAATCTCACCAAAGAGCAGCTCTCTGAGATCACTGTGTGAGTTACTATCAGCTAAATAATCCTTTTATCATATTTTACTGCATCCCTTTTTGCATCCTAAGTGTGCGTTGTGGTGTTTACAATTATCCAATCTGTGATATTTCTTTAGTTGTATAAAAAATACAACAAAGTAATTTGTGAAAAAAAAAACAAATAACAGATTTCTTTGACTATAGCTGATAAAAACTCTTTCTCTTTTCTTTCCCCAGTCTGACCACATCAGTGGATGCAGTGGTGGCCATATGTGTCATATTTGCCATGTCATTTGTCCCAGCCAGCTTTGTCCTCTATCTCATCCAGGAGAAAGTCACTCAGGCCAAACACCTGCAGTTTGTCAGTGGTGTCAGTCCACTGGTGTACTGGATGGCCAACTTCCTATGGGACATGGTACAGTGGACCTCTTACCTTGTCGAGCATGCTAGTTTAAAGTGTATCAGTCTGATTTGGATCTTGAGCTGTCAAGTGGGTGTTTACTGTGACTTTCTGCAGGTGAATTACTCCATCAGTGCAGCCATGGTGGTGAAAATCTTCATGTTTTTTGATAAGAAATGCTACACCTCACCCACCAACCTGCAGCCCCTTATTGCCCTGCTTATGCTTTATGGGTAAGTTGTCGTCACTTTACTGCTTTAACTGCACATGTCGACAACAAATAAAACTGCATCTGTTGCAACTGGATTATTCTTTAGTCTTAAAGAGCAAAGTGTATACAAATGTATGCGCTGTTATTAAATGTCACATTCTAAACTATAGTCAAGTATATAAAACAACAAAACCTTTTTCTATTTCTACACTTTCAGTAGTTATCAGTTATAGTGAGATGAGAAGTCTTATGTACTATGTTGTATATGCACTCATATATTCATTTGCTTCATTAGCTTTTAATAACCTGATTTAAACATTTTTACTTCACATTTTGTCTCTTCAAAATTGTTTCATAATGTTAACAAAAATAATTTATACTTATTAAAGCCGTTCCCAATTTAAATACAAAAAATATATTTACAAAGAAAAAAAGACATTTTTAAATATGAAATCCAAAATTACATTACGTCTTCTACATTTAGTTACTGTTAAGATGAATTCCACATGTGATTAGCAAAATAATAAAATCTAATAGGAAGTCTTTTAGATGAAGCTTTACATTTGGCATTGACTTGACAGAGCTTCTTGTTGATCTTCCCTTCTCCTAGCTGGTCCGTGACACCCATGATGTACCCCATGTCCTACATCTTCAGCATCCCCAGCACAGCCTATGTCTCTTTGTCATGCATCAATCTCTTCATTGGCATTAACAGCAGTGCCATTACCTTCATCCTGGACCTGTTTGAGAGCACCACAGTAAGTCAGGGGGGATTTTCTTTTTCCTTAGTTCTGTCTCAGTCCATGTTTCACCTCACACTCATTGTGTTTGTTGGGTTGTTGTCCAGGCTTTGTACAAACTGAATCAGGTGTTAAAGGCAGCTCTGCTCGTCTTTCCTCATTACTGTCTGGGCCGAGGTCTCATCGACATGGCCATGCACCAGGCTGTGACTGATATCTACGCTCGATTTGGTAGGAACAGAAGCCATTTCTCAAACTTGTATTTAATCATGTAACTGTTGCAGGTTCATGATATTTTGGTGGTGGTCAAATAAACCATGTGCAAACAAACTCTAATGCAGACCGAAGAAGCAAATTCAGGTCTACCTACAAATGTTGAGCCTCTGTCTGATTCAGTTTAACCAAATGCAGGAAGCAGAATACAACACAGGGCAAAACATTGACCTGTGTTGGACAATAGCCAGAAGAAAAGGCTTCCAGTGACACGTGGCAGAACGCAGTAAAAGTTCTGATAGAAATATAGTCAACCCAAGACCGCTGCGATTTGTTGCAGCTCCATGTTTTAAATGTGGTGGAAACAGAAGTTGTTTTGTATTAACCAGCAGATGAGCAAGTTTTCTTCTTTGTTTTGTCTTATTATGGGTGCCAATGCAGCGCATTGCACGCATATTACTATCGCTTTTTCCATTTCCGCTCAAAACTTTGGCACCTGTCTCCTCCTACAGTTTTGACTCCACTCCCACAAAAGTTATGTCAACCTTCAATGGTGTGCTATGAATTTTCTTGTACAAAAGTCTTAGGGTGTACGCGTACATTGCAAAGTACTGCAAATTTTAGTCCCATAGGAATGAATGAGATTTGGGTCACTTTGGAAGCCTACAACTCAGCCATCATTCAAACATTGAACGGCTTATGACTGATTGAATCACTGGTTCGAAGGGCATTTTCATATCTTTTAAGTTTTGGAAACAATTGCAGTTTAAGTTTTAGAAAAATTACCAAATCCCCAAACCCTGCCTACACTCTCTTCCACTGTAGCTTTTTTTCCACAAGAAAGAAGTTGTCTCACATCCTGAGTTTTTGGTCTACAGACACAATTTATATATCAAAATGTAGCTTATTAAGTTGGCTTCAAATGAACAACAGCTCATTTTGAGGTAGGATGTACAGATTTTGAGATAGGTCTCCCACTGACTTCAGTTTTAGAGGCTGTCTCTTCTAGTGATGGGATGTTCAGGATCTTTTCAGAGAGCCTGCTCTTTTGCCTCGGCTCCCAAAAAAGAGCCGGTTCTTTTGGCCTCCAAACGGCCACAGAGTCGAATTTTCCTCCCATTAAAGTCTCATTACACCGACTCTTTTCCTTCACTGACTTGTCATGTTTTAAAATTGCTGGCGTTTAAATTCTGTTTGCAATAGCATTAAGTAAATTACTTTTCCATGGTCCTGAAAGACTTCCTGTGAGGTTTTAACCCTTCACCATCAAACAGGAAGTACCTCTAACTCTGCACTCAGTTGAACAAACCAAGTGATATTTGGCAGTTTCAATTAAGAGTCCCGATCTGAACATGTTTGCACATGAAAAACGACTACAGCGTCACCTAGTGGCCACCTTGATTTCTGCAGATTGTCAAATCATGCTGATTAGAGTCCCAGCCTCTACATGATTGAACATGAAAAACAAGTACTGCTCCACCTAGTGGCCACGTGGGATTTTCATGTTATAAGATTCATGGCCACGATTGTATCATTTTCATGTGATCTCCCTCGCGCTCCTTGGTACCTTTTTCCGCCGCCGTGGCCATGGTTGCACAGCTGGCCTGCCGAGCGCAACGATCGGCAGGTGCATTGGCACCCATCAAAATTTCTTGAAATTTTCCAGTTCTTTAGTAACTGTTGATGCAGTGTTGCCTCTGGCAAGGATGGGAAAATGTTCAAAAGATCTTGTTGGTTTGTTTGTGAAAGTGCACTGTGAAAGCAGACTCGGACCAGCTGAATGTTGCAACCCCGAACTGAAATGAGTCCCAACTGTACCGAGCCTAGCGGACTATCCTGGTGTAAATGCACACTGTACCCTCTTCCTCAGAAAGACTGTTAGACCACCCTGATTAAAGTAGAAAAAACATTTGCTCAATTTAAAATGAGCTCGCATGTCGGTTTCTTGCTTAGCAACTGCAATCCTGACGAGTAAAACAAGAAAGCAGCTACGACTTTTATCATCCCTTGAACTTTAATTATAGCAACAACTTTGTAAACACTAACAGAGAGAGCGTAACCAACAGATTTTTACAAACTTTTAACTAAGTGATTGCTGCAAACTCTGACATGATGGGACTCAGCTCCTTTTGATCCCAACGAAAGGCTCACAAGACCCTTTGCTGGACGTCTTTTCTTAAAATCCTTGGCTTTCATTTTGTTTTGAATACAAGAAATACTTACACAAATAGACTTTTCAAGGAATGCAGAATCATTGCTTGTGTTTGACAGTGGGTACCAAACATTTAACAACTGCAAAGTGGAAACCATTTCTTAAAACTACCCGGGCATCAAAAATCCTGCAGCAGTGTCCAGTAATAAACTGAAATGTCAAAACTGAAATAAGTAAAGTAAATCTGACTGCCAGCATAAAATGTGGAAGCAAAACCTACAGGTGTGCTGTGTTTGTAAACTTCCTCAGGTGAGGACTACAGTCCAGACCCCTACAACTGGAACTTCCTGGGGAAGAACTTGTTCTGCATGGCTATCGAGGGATTTGTCTATTTCATCTTAAACATCCTTATCCAGTATCGCTTCTTCCTGGATCATTGGCGAGTGCAACAGAGCTTTGATAGTGATCTTACATAGACTAAAACTTGATTTGCTAAGTAGTCTTTTTTTCACAGGATTCCAGATGGCCCAAAGCCTCACATTTTGGATGAAGACGTAGATGTGGCTGAGGAAAGACAACGAATCCACCAGAGTGGAAAAACGAGTGACATTTTACGCATAAAAGACCTGTCCAAGGTGAGACATTCCCTCTTAAATGAATGTTTAAAAACAGAAACAAACCCAAATTTAAAAGCAGCTGTTTAATTTTGTTCTTACTTTGCCTTACCAGACGTACACAGGAACAATCATTCCTGCAGTGGACCGAATCTGTGTTGGAGTATCACCTGGAGAGGTTGGTTTAGCTCTGGTTAAATGTTTTTTTAAGCAAATGAAACAAGTGTGAGAATTTCTTTTCCTTCTCATCATCATCTGCAGTGCTTTGGTCTCCTGGGGGTAAACGGAGCAGGGAAGACCACAACGTTTAAGATGTTAACTGGGGATATAGATGTCACTTCAGGAGAGGCCTCAGTCGCTGGTCACAGGTTCATAATTTCAAATTAACCCATAAGGATGCAGCCTTATATCATTAGAGGTGGTGTCTGTACTATAATTCAACTCCTTTTCAGGTTCAGCTTTGTTTCCACTCTGTTGTCTCTGCAGCATTTTGACCAATATACTGGACGTCCATCAGAACATGGGTTACTGCCCACAGTTTGATGCTATAGATGAGCTGCTAACGGGCAGAGAACATCTACACCTGTACGCCCGCCTCCGTGGGGTCCCAGAGTCTGAGATCAGCAAGGTAATTAAGGGTTCATGTTAGGTGTCCTGTAGGGTACCTGAGCACAGAAATCGAGGCTAAAGCTAATTTGCAAAATTGCTTCAGTAGATGTTTGACCTCCTATGGCTGCTACTGTTGGGAATGTACAACCAACGTAAGCAAATATTAAAGAAATTATATCTCAAAGCTTGAGGTGATGGCTCAGGGGCGGTAGATCCAAACCTCAGTGCTATGACTGCTGCCTTTATGACCAGAACCCATAAAAGAGGTAGGAAATGGGAAGTGGAAATCTAACAGTGTAACACAAGGCACATTTTGTCCTGATTTTTAGGTAGCAGAATGGGCCATTCAGAAGCTGGGACTCTCAGAGTATGCAGGTCATAGTGCTGGGACCTACAGTGGAGGTAACAAGAGGAAACTTTCCACTGCCATTGCCATGATTGGATGTCCTGCTCTGGTGCTGCTGGTGAGGACAAGCCCAATGAAACTAGGAATTAATGGGAGTCACAGTTATGAGAATGACCAGACAAAATTCTTTTGTACAAATATCAACATCTTGGTTATTCCTGTACTTTAGGATGAGCCTACTACAGGTATGGACCCTCTCTCTAGACGTTTTCTGTGGAACTCCATCATGAGTGTAATTCAGGACAGAAGAGCAGTGGTCCTCACCTCACACAGGTAAACTATAGATGGTATATAAATGTCTGTGTGTGCATGCGTTTGAAGATGTAAGCATGCAATGTAATTGCTGTGATTTCAATTTGACAGTATGGAGGAGTGTGAAGCACTGTGTACCCGCTTAGCCATTATGGTCAATGGATCCTTCAAATGTCTGGGAACCATTCAGCATCTAAAATACAAGTTGGTCATTTAACTTCTTTTCATATTATGATGAACATTGAAATACACCAAAACTTGGACATAATCCAATAAAAACTCTATACTGATCCAGATTTGGTGATGGCTACGTGGTGACCATGAAAATCAGAGCAGCTAAGCCTGGTTGTGCCGTGGACCTGAACCCTGCCGAAGCTTTCATGGAGAGCACTTTCCCTGGCTGCATTCAAACAGAGAAACACTACAACACCCTACAGTACAAGATCTCCTCCTCCTCGCTTGCAAGGATCTTTCAAATGGTCCTGGCTAACAAGGATAAGTACAATATAGAAGACTACTCTGTGTCACAGACCACGCTCGACCAGGTGAGTAAAGGGTTCGCAAAAACTTATTTATTTTATACATATTTCAGCCCAGTTTTTTTTCTCATTAAATACTTTGCATATAAATGTAATTTAATAAACCTTATATCATCCAATTTTTTTCCCCTGCAGGTGTTTGTTAGTTTTGCCAAGCAGCAGTCAAGAGACGATGACACGATTGTATTGCATCCAAAAGCTGCTGGATCTCAGCGTTACATTAATACACACCCATCAAGTCTTTAAGGAAGTAAACTTTCTTCAGTGAGCTGAACTGGATGAGAGCTGTTGGCTTTCATACCACTGGCTTGTGTAGTTTCCTGCACTTTGAGGACTACATTGACAGAAACAGAAATATATTTCCGACATAGATAAGATCTGTGAACTTATCCGTTTTGGATACTAATAAACACAGAGGATGAACTTCTATTGTTAAACGTTGGGTGTAAGAAATCTGCACTTTCAATCTGGAGAAGCCTTTTGAATGGGTGTTTGCCCATTTATTTGTGTTATAAACCTAACCATAGAGCAACTCAAAGAGAAAGCCCTTTACACTGATTTGAAGTAATAATATTGCACATGCTCTTCTTTGCTTTTCCAGTTAACAGGGTTAGTAAGCATTTATGTGCCTGCTGTATGTTCCACGTTCTGCTCACCTTGTAGGCCTTGTAAACTAAATGAAACAGAGATTTAGATATATGACTTTTATATATTAGGTTTTTAGATAGCATAGATCCTTTTGAATTTATTTATGTATTTGCTTCAGATGCCAAGCAAGATTGTCTTTAATTGCCTTTTTTAAACGTGAAAAAAGCACTCAGACAAGCATAGCTTTAGCACTTCATTCATCTCAAGCATCACAGCTTTACCAAGATGTTGGCAATATGCTAGTGCAATACTGCAGATAATTATTCCAAAAATGCAAAATCTCCCTGCTGTTAGACATTTCCACATGATGTGACATTTTGGTTTTCATGTATTAAATTTTCTTTCTCCTTTACACGTCATCGTATAAATGTTCAACTTTTGTCTGCACATCACCAGCACTTGGTGTCATTACAGGAAGATGACACAAAATGTTTCTATAGGAAACATCATTTCAAATAAAGTTGGATTTTTCTTTAAGATGATCGGCTCTATTCACTTTTCTTAAAAAGTTTTCAACTACATTTAGTAAAACCTGAGATTTATTGTAGCAGTTATACTGTTTTAAATATGTTACCAAGCCTCAGGCGAATTACTTCTTACTTTCCTTCTGTTAGTTTGCTTCTACAGGCACTTTTCCACAATGGTGACTATGTTGTTTTTCTGCTGTATAACTTCAGTACTGCTTGTTTTCGATCGCGTAACTTCTGGAACGTTTGGTGCTTTAGAAACCTTCTACACAGCCAAGCGGAAATAAACATGAAAAAACTTGGAAGCCTATGACTCCTTGGTGTGTGAATAAATGAAAGCTGTTGGGTTCACAAGTTCACATTTTTGTGTTTTTATAGTGTTGCTAATGTTTGGTGTAAAAAAGAAAAATCTAAACTGACCATTTAATTATATTATGATTATGATATTAGGATTAGATTCTACAGTACCAGTCCAAAGTTAGACTTTAGGGTTTGATGACACGATGCCCTCATTCACGTACTCTCCTCACAGCTGTCTGCTGTCTCACTCGCAGTGTAAAGCCATCTACCCCCCCTCTGTTTTCACATAATGGTATGGTCCTATATGTGATTTTATATAT
>JBAMHW010000020.1:20157995-20176962 GCA_037177495.1 Rhadinocentrus ornatus | reverse complement strand
ATAGATAGATAGATAGATAGATAGATAGATAGATAGATAGATTTGGCCTACCTGTTACAACTCTCCCCAATGTGTGTTACAAAGGACCACCATGTAGTTGAAATTCTGAGTTTGGGTAGTTTATGTAAAAGTTTGAGAACTGGAGCACAAAATTTCAGTGAGTTACAGGTACTAAAGTAAATATGTGGCCACCCACAAAGTTGTCCAAAACATGCTGGCTATTGAGAAGGATTAAGAAGCACTGCTCTAGTTGAGTAAAACAATAAAGTTGCTACAGCTTTTATTGTGCCATAAGCTTTTATTTACCCAAAACACAGCAGGAGCTAACTGGGAAGAACCCTGGCCAGCTGAAGTGGTTGTCTTTAACAAAGTGATGACCTTTCACAGCATTTCCCTCCTTGCTATCCTTGGGTCTTCCTTTTCCTATGACTTCATGGGAAACCCTGAAGTAACCTAAATAAGTTTCATGATTTGAACAATTGGAACAAACAAAAACAATGCAAGCTTAAGTTTTTTTTCTGGCTACCAATAACATGTTTACACACATTCTGGTCTACAAGGACCTATGGTGAACGCCACTTCCTGATACGCAGAACTACTGAGGTGAATGCAACTTCATGTGAATACAAGCAATTGCCAAATTCTCTGGAAAATGAGAGGAAACTGCTTGCTGGTTTGAATATATGTTTTTAAAATTCATCTTCCAGTCTTTAGACAAGTTATATTAAAAATAAAAAAAGAAACTCCAGATGGTAACAAAGTATAGATAATATTGAGAATTATTTTAATGCTGCTAATTACTTAAATTACATACTTATAGGGATATAGTTAAACCCACTGTTGAAAACCAACCACAAAAGTAAATGTTCCCTGCTGTTTCTATAGGCTCAAATACAATACTTCATCACATTATTGCTTCTATTCTTAGCTATTTCAGCTAATTTATTCATATAAAGAAAAAAAGTTGCATAGTGCGTGTCCCCTTACATGCTGCAACAGTTCATGCTTTAGTCCTTGTCATAGAATCAGTGGGATGATTGCCCCCCTCGCTCTAGGATAGTCTTTAAACTCTCTGACATATGCTTTGTGTTTGCCTTTGGCCCAAATGCTCATCTGAATGAACCCAAGTAGTGTGTATACTGCAACTGCAAGACAAAACATACAACAGAAGATTCCTGTATTCCACCATCTTTGTACAGCGGGCATGCTCACTTGATTGATTAAGAAATTTCGTGATATGTAATTATGTTTCACACACAGTAGGTACCTGGCAGACACTGGGTCATAATGGAAAAGCTCACCCAAGCTCCAACCTGCAAGATTAGTGAGATGTTGCAGGCAGGGAGGTAAATTTGCAATAATTTTTCATAGTTGGTGTAAAAATAATGCTATAAATGTTACCTCATATGTGTAATTTGGACAGGATACAAATAAAAACAACCATGTAAAGGGGTTCTTAGTTGGCACAGGAAACCTTCTGCCTCTGGTTCCTGAGGTAACAAGAGAAAGAACATATTAAATGTGTATAGCATAAATATCGGTAGTACTTACACATGTTATATATGTATATTTTTTTGAGTGTCTGCACACATAGGAGACAATGTGCTTTAAATTTTATTACAGTTCAAAACAAAATTATGCATTACTAATGTATAATTGAAGGACAAGTGAATGGCTAGAATCAGTATATTTCTACTGCATTAAATTCAGACGGGACAAAGCTTTATTATTTCATCATTATTTTAAGTTAAGAATAAAAAGGTTCATCAACTCACCATCTACTCTGATGTTACTCAGACTCAAATGAATGGAGAAATTTCCCATTTCACAGATCTAAAAGAAATAAACAAATCAGGAGTCTGACTGGTCTGGTGTGAGTAAGATAAGATAATATAAGATAAGATAATCCTTTATTTTTTTTCCCATAGTTGGGAAATTTTGGTGTTACAGCAGCAAAGGTGATAGACAAAACCAGTGTAAAAGACAGCATTACAGATATAAAAAAAACAAAAAACTGTACAGAACAAAAACTGTATAAAAAAGTCTGTATATAACAAATCTATTAAAAGTCTATGTAAAAAAATTAAATAAAAATTGTATCAGTATGCATACCATAAATAGAACTACTGCATAGTTGACTTGCAATTCTCCATATGCTGAAAAAAGAAACATTCTAGCATTGATTGGTTGCAGAAAATAAAACACACACAGAACAGATAAAAAATATATTTGTGATTTTAGCCCACCTAGTTGTGGGGTACAACAGGTTTGTGAGAACAAAAATTATGTTTAATGGTTCAAAGGTATTTCATGAGAATTTAAAACTGCCATATTACCATGAAAATTTGGTAAAAGTTGGGATTTAGCCAGAAATATTTTTGCTTCTCACAGAAAATACCATGTGTTTATAGTAGTTGCCTCATGCATTTCAGCAAGCGCTTCAACTTGTACACAGGATTAAATATTCAGGTGACCATTAGAGGCAGTGTAGCGACAAATCAGACCCGATGTTTTGACTTTCGAGGAAAGAATAAGAATGATCGAGGGACCACAAATATCATCAGAAATACTAGAGCTATGACATTTTCTGTTGTGCTCCTAATTTCAACCAAATATCTGATTCCTTCCTTCGTTGCTAAGGTATATTTCTGATCTTAGGAAGGGGGCTTGAAATGCATGATTAAGGAGAGACCCATACAACAATAGAGAACAAGAACATGTGTGTAAGTGTCTGTACAGGCTTACATGGAGGTGTATAAAGAGGGTGGTTGATATAGTAAGCCAACCATGCTGAGAAACCCCAGTAATAGGCACAATTCTGAAAGAAGAAACAAACAATCCTGAATTATAACAATAGAAAAAATGTCAAAATTATTTCAAAATCATTGATTTTTTAAAACTATACTTATCCTTATAACAGTAATCCTTACTATTTTTTTTGCATGAAAGCCACATTGCATAGACTAACACAATACAATAACTACTTTTACCCTAAAAAGCTAATTTCTGGAGAATATATATAGCCAAGCTAGAATGCTATGGTGGTGCTATGGTCGTATATGGTTGCCAAATACTGCAACAATGCAAACAAGCAGCATGTCTTTATTCTTTCCTTTATCTTTTCTTTCTTTTTAATATATGACTTTCTGTAAGGAAAAAAAGAAAAAGCTTTGTTCCATATATCGACTGGAGCAGGATGTATGAAATGTCAAGGTTACATATTTGTTATTTCTAATCACCCTCTTACTTTACCCATACTAGCCTGCTGCTTATTTACCTGGTGTTCTACTCCTAAAATCTGGCAACTTTGAGCAGGTTGTAACATTTCCGTGTTTAAAATCTATCATGCCATCTTTTCTTTAATTGTTTGCAATAATATTTTTAATATATATTTCCTGCATGCATTTTCACGAATCATTAGTTACAACACAAACCACAAATTAAGGCCGTCATGTCCACAAAAGCATGGCTATTTTGCAAAATAGTTTTCACAAAAGCACGATCTCTGTGAGGCAAACTCATTTTACTATTTTTTCTCATTGGCTTTGCACTATTTTCAGGAGAATGTCTTCTACTTTAATTCTTTCAATGTTGAAAAGTAAAATAAAAGCTACATTGGACATTTAATTTTAATTTGAGTTAGTTAAGTTTAATATGTAATGTAAAGGAAGAGCTAAATTCCTGGTAATTGTGTACTGCAGCTTTAAGAACTTAGCCAGGTGTGTAGCGGTTAAACAGCGGAGTATGTTTTTTGTAAAATACAAGCTGTGAAACCTCACTGTTTTTTTTTTGTTTTTTTTTACAAGATCTTGGATATTTAACTTGTTATCTAGCAGTAAAGTTCTTGGGACTGGCATATTTTTGTGACACTTGAGGAATAAACCCTTTATCTTTTTCAAACCAAGATCGAGTGGGACTGGATAATTAAAATGGTATGAGGGACACGTGTAGGCTAACACGGCTAACAGCTAGTAACAGTACTTTAATAGCAAAATATGTAAGTGACTAACTGTAAATAACATGCAAACATGTAAAAATTCCTGTTAAGATTAGAACAAGAGTAATCCTGGCTACATCTGCCAATGCTATGTAAACAAAGGACTTAGCAGTGCATAATGGGTTGATAATCTTACAAATGACAGCACACAATCGAACACCGTGAGCCAAAAATCTTTCTCGTGGAAGCCGTTTCCCTCAAATTAAATTTTAAGTGCCTAAAAACTGTGTTTGCATGTAGATGAAAAGAAAATTGTGTTAATCAAAATACCTGTGTGCATATGAATATAACACCGCTTATAAAGATGCAGCTCTGTGCTCTCTTCATTGTGGTCTTTCAGTCCTTAGACCAAACTAACAGCAAGATTTAGTTTTATATTTCTTTATTGCATCATTGTTTTTGTGGCAAAGCTCCTTCTAGGGAAGAGCACTCCAATCAACAGAGGCATTCACAATGTGTATTCATGCTGAATACTTATTCTTATAAATAGCTAAGTTCTTTAAAACAACTACCGTGGAAGAAAGATTAGGAGGCCATGTAAAAATGACTGATAGATATTTTCTTTCTCTTCCAAAGTAGTCATATGCTCACCTTGACAATTGTCCTGAGAGGCATAGTTCCATGGGAGAAACGATGCACAAAGATAGTTTCTATCAACCTCTTCACATAGTGGAAAGTATGACATACACAGGCCAGTCTGAAAGAGAAGGAAAAAGTTAGAGCTGTAACTGGATTATTTTCAAGCCTCTAACAGTCGTGTACAAACTCTCAAGAATATTTCTGCAGCAGCTTTAACTTTGAAAATAGAAGATTAAGCTCAAACGTGATCTGACTTCTGAGCATGTCTTTATTTTATTTATAAAGCAAAGACAGTTTCAGAGCAATCAGTGGCAACACAATAAAACAAAAAGCAACTTTCCAAACAGTCTTATCAAGCTTATTAGGGAAATTAGTCAAAGAACATTTACACTTTAAGGATAGTGACCTTGCATGAGATAATTCAACTTCTTACTCTGATTTCATTTGACTGACAGTCTTGCAGAATATTTGTAATTCCATACATAGTGAGGGATCACTCCTGGAGAAAAATTATTCATCTAGACAATAAATCAATCTCATGCTCAGTAAGCATGCACTTAGCGTGAAATGCTTTGCTGGCAGCCAACAACTTGAAAGCCCGTCATGAGCTTGTAGCATTTTAACTTACCTGACAACAGGATGGGGGCTGGAGGTGAAGACATATCTGTGAGAGTAAATGTACGGCACTCGGAAATAGAAGAGGAAATAGGCAAGAAGAGGCCCAATGTACTCTGCAAAAAACACCTGAAAAAAAAATTTTGCAGCCTTATTCATATGAAAGTCCAGTCTTAGAATATTCAAGCCATGTTGAAGGTCGGTCTTTTCACCGTAGTCCAACCTAACTGTGGACCAAGATCTTTAAAATACATGGTAGCGGTGGTGCCCACAGGTAGACTCTGCAGGATCTCATCATCTCTGAGGGATTTTCCTTCTGAAAAATAAAACAACACCCCTCTTCATGAAAGCAAACTAAGCATCGCTGATAAATGTGTGATACTTTTACTACCAGAGGAGAACGCTGGCAAGGTTAAAATCAAATTCACAATAATATGCGTAGTGTCAAGAGTTGCGTACTAATAAACTTAACAAGCAGTGAGCATTGTGGTTTTCAGAAGTGCTCCAGCTTTTCTTTCTATCCTGAAAATTCATTGGGCTGCAGCCACAGATAATATGCTGCACTAATTAGATGTCATTTTTAGAGTATCCTCAAGGGTAACTGACCCAAATAGTGCCTGACTACATTAAATCTGTGCCATTTTTAGGAATAAGGTGGGCCTCAAAGTCATGCATGGGCTAAAAGAATATATTTTCATCCAATAGTCTACCTTCAGTGGTTAAACTAGTTATGTAATTTCCCATTAATATTATGCTTACCACTTGAAATGCGAGACAAAATATATTTTCCTGCTAATTTTGTCTGCTCTTTGGGTACTGTGATTCCTAAAATTGTAGGTGTGTATTGTATATAAAAAAGTATGGAAAATACTGAACAACCTACTGGACATAAACACTCAGGATGCACCATCATTCTTAGAAGTAGATGGTAACTTCCTAACAAAACCAAATGATATAACAAATTATTTCATTACATATTTTTTAAGCAAGGTTGAGAAATAGCTTACCCTTTATTGCTAGTGACAATTACATATATAGCCAAAGATGGAAAAAAGCCAAAATACTGCCACTGCTTAAAACAGGAAACTGCTATTTACAGGACTAAATAGTCGCATAAATTAGTATTTTATCTGTATTATGTAAATGTATGAAAAGTAGAATATATGAACAAATTATGAACTATATTTTAGAGAATGATGTAATAAGTAATTATCACAATGCATTTAAAGAGGGGCACTCCACTGCTATGGCTTTATTTGATGACTCAGGGAAGTTGAAAAGATGGAAAATGGTTGGTGCTGTTACACTTGATTTCTCTGCAATTTTTGATATAATTAACCACAATATATTACCAGAAAAAATGGAATGCAATGGGTTTGACTTGTCCTTATTGTCATGGACTAAGACTAGAAGCAAATAGTTTATTTTAATGGTTGCTTCTCTGATGTGGGAGCCGTAACATGTGGGGTGCCGCAAGGGAGTTGCTTAGGGCCATTATTGTTCACAATCTTTACAAATGATCTGCCACATATTTTGAACAGATCCAGTACATCCCTGTTTGCGGATGACTCGACCATACATGCCTCCTCATCTACAGCTAATGATTTAAATAACATTTTATTGGAGTAGTTAAGAGCAGTGGAAGACTGCGAAATCTGCTACAAAATGGTGTTAAATACATCAAAATCTAACAGCATTATATTTGGTTCATACTTGTGAATTACCCACTGTTAAATCTTAAAATAAACCAAGGCAGCATAAAGCAGGTGCAAGAGACCAAGCTGCTTTGAATAGTCATTAATGTAAAATTGTCATGGAAATCACATATAAATAATGAAATGGAAAACGGTATTTCTGTCATAAGAAGACACAGGACATGTTTCACTTCAAAGGCAACTAAATTAGTAATTCAGGTATTAATCATATCTAATATTTTTTTGCCCAGCAGTATGGTCAAATACAACTGCAAATATGATAAAAAAAAAGTACAAACACAGAGCTTCACGCATTGTTCTTAGTTGTAATTGCATGACAAGTGTTGCTAATGTGCATGAGAATCTGGGATGGCTCGGGATTAGTAACAGACTCCCTCATTCATAACTGTTATTTATTAGAAACGTGTCTATGACAAAATATCCTTATGCATTATACTAAGAACTTTGTTACAGCTATGATTATCATAAATACATCACCAGACATGCGGCTGGAGGATGTTTTTCACTGCCAACAGTAAAGTCTAATGCTGGTAAAATAACTGCTGCCATGTACGAGTGGAAGTTATTCCCTAAGCACATCACACAAACAAACAGCAAAATAAAATTCAAACTATTAACTAAGTAACATCTTTTGAATCAGTATGAATGTTAATTGTAGAGCATCATAATAAAAATCAATTAAACAAACAGCCAGCTGAGTGTGATTGTATGAAGTGCTGGGAACTGAAACGAGTTTTTACTTTTCATCGTTGGTTAGCTGTTTTAGTTTGTTATTTTAAGAACCCCATGAAGAATAGCTGCAGCCTTGCTGGAGCTAATGGGGATCCTAAACAATAAGACCAAGTCTGCTTAAAAAGAGAAATCCCCAAACTGCATAAACTTAACATTGTTCCGTTAACTTGGGGTGGACGAACCCTGCTGAAGTGGAAGGAATTCCAGCTAATTTTTCTTATACTATACCAGCTCTAGTCCAGGCTGTTTAGTCTGTGTGAGTTAAGTGCAGTGTGAAAACAAACCCGATAAAGATGCAACTCTTTTGACATTCTCCACCCAATCAAACCAAGTCCCCAGATTATCCTAGTGCGAATGTGCCCTAAAGCTTAAAAAGCTAGAGGGAACTTGAGTCAGATGTCACTTGCAGACGAATATGCTAGCAGTACTACCTAAAGCAATAAAAGCAAGCTGCGGATCAAAAGTAACCAATGGCATAACAATCCATTCAGACAAAAACATGGCATCGCCTGTGAAGAGTACTGAGGAGAAAGACACAATCAAGACACTGGATCCAAGATTGAAGATGGACATTAAAATATTTTCTTTTGTTTTTGTCCAATGCACGATTTTCCTGACAATGGCAGTGACTATCCGTCATTCTTCTCTCAATAAGTGGAAAATGAGATAACAACCAGCCATGCATGACAAAAAAAACCCAACAACTCATCAAATACAATTAGTATAACTAAAACAAAGTTGTGGAGCTATGGTGGGGGCTCTTGTCTAATTTCTCTGCCTCTAGTCTGAAGCTCAGACAATAAACAAACAAACAAATAAATAAATGAATAATTATTAAAAAAAAGTAGTTGACATCCTCTGACAAGGGTTTTCTGAATTTCACTCTAAAAACCTATAAGCTGAGGATTTAAATGCTGTTCATTAGCTGAATCTGACCCCACTTAAGGCTCTGACATTCCTCTACATTCAACTCTACTACAAAATCATCAGAACATGTCACTGTGAGCCACTTGGAGATAGTAAAGAAAGTAAGAAATAATAAATAATGACCACATTTGGAGCCACATTCTCTGGTTTAATGCTATTATGTTAAACTTGTGTGGTACATAGAGTAGATACTGTAATTACAACATGGCTACTTACTGGGATCAAGTCTCAGTGCCTGTCTTGCTGGATACCAGTGAGGATCTAAGCAGATCAAACACACAGATAAATAACAAACACACATTCACACACAGGTTGGTCAGAGCTGGCATTACACACCGCTTTTGGCTTCAAGCTCTATTATAATTGACCACAATGGAATAATCTTTAGCTATATTGCCCTGATGGATGTTGACATCCTCGGGCTCAGCAAACGTTTAGTAGCATTTCTGACCAGAAACAAGCTTATGACAGAAAACAAAACTCCTTTAACAGCAGTAAGTTAAATAATGGTTTTCTGTATTAAGTTATGAGTCTCTCAAACGGTTGCTCAGTTAATTGAGGTTTGCACCATTGGTTTCAGCACAGCTCTCTCAGCATTTCAATCGGGTTGAGGTCTGGACTTTGGACATGTCATCTCCTTGATTCTTTTCTTTTTCCAGTCAGTTTTTTGAAGATCTGCTGCTGTGTTTAGGATCATTGTCCTGATGCTTGAGCCACTTTAAGCCAAGCTTTAGCTGTCAAACAGATGGACTCACATTAACTCTGGGAAAATCTGGTATCCAGAGAAGTTCATGGTCCTCTCAATGGCTGCAAGGTGTCCAAGTCCTGTGGCTGCAGAACAAGCTAAAATGATCAATCTTCTACCACCATGCTTGAATCTTGGTATGAGGTTTTATTACATATTAGCATAAATTTGGTCTCTGTCCAAGGGACAGTACCAGAAGTCTTGTGGATTGTTCATTTGCAGCTGTACAAACCTGAGCCGTGCTAACCTGTTCTTATTAGAGAGGAGAGTTTTCCTGCAACCCTTTCAAACAAACCATACTTGTTAATTCTTTTTCTAAATGTACTGTTGTGGACTTTAACATTTAACATGATAACTGAGGCCTGGAGAGTCTGAGATGTAGCTCTGGAGTTTCTTGCAGTTTCTTTTAGCATTGCATGGTCTGACCTTGAGCTAAACTTGCTGGGACATCCCCTCCTGGGACAATTGGCAGCTGTCTGGAATATTTTCCACTGAACACTCTATAATGGACTTAAATGATTAAAAAATACCCTATAATTTTTACCAGATTGACAGGCAGTTATACTTGGTTTGTTCTTCACATGAGCTTGAGATGGGGGGGATCCAACTTTGACTGACAAGAACACACCTAATCAAAAAGAGGAAACGGCCCTACAACAGATAAATAGCTAAGAAACAGGTGAAAATCTCAGACGACACTTTATAATGCAACAGTTCACCTCATTTTAATGCATGTCTAATTTCCACAGCAGAGCAAAGCTAAAGCACCAGCGGCACCATCAACACAACCAAGAACAGCCCACAGCTCTGATTGTTCCACTTATTTATGATACTGCCCACAAGTGGCTGAACATGCTTAACCCATTGGTACCAGAGGTCCCGTGGGCGGGACATGGCAACTTATTTCAGACCAATCGCAAATGCAAATTACCTTAGAAGCCATTCTGTACTTCAGTAGCAGATGATACTGCAACAAAAATGCTCCTGTTACATCAGCAAGGGTCCCGTAGTCCAGTAAAATAGTTGGTCTTTTATCCATTAAAACACCCTTTTGGACGAAAATGAAATGGGAGCTGTGAGAAGCTGTATGTATATAGAGAAAACATGGAATCTATCATTGTGTGCGTTTAATACATGGTTTGTAAACTATGTCAACTAATGTTTGTGTAACAATTTGTTGCCTTTTTGACATGAAAGTATTAGATTTGTGAGGCTGAAGGTAAAAATTTGTGTGGAGAATTTGAATGTTTGTGAATTTGTGCTTGTATAAATTTATTTTGTGAGTGTAATTTAGATACTTGTTTGCATTTGAACATACATTTTAAAGCAACCAAGCTACGCACAAAAATGGTTCACACAGCTTTACACAGCAATACTCAGACACACAATGATAATGAGTCGATTTTTTCTCCATATATGCAAGACCTTAAGTGTGTCTGCTTTTTGTTCAAAGTCAAAGTTTTTGTTCAACATAATAAGCTTTTTATTATCATCACAGGTTGTGTTTTATCCACTTCAAAGACCTGGTTACAACCAGCTGATTTGATTTATTCATTCATTTTAACGAGTGTAGTACAAGACTTCAGTTAGACAAACTGCAGCACAGTGTGGGACTATAATAATGATTGGAAAGCACTCACATGATTTGTAAATGAGGTTCTTTATGTCTCCTATTGTTGAGTGAGGCTCCACCTGAATGGAACACAAATATAAAGTAAGTAACTTTGTGATGACCACAAACTTCAGGGGTTTTACTTCAGAGTTTTGCTGTGCAGCTCAACACTAATCAACCCTTTAGAACTTCATGTAAAATTCTGTAAGTATACCTTATCTAAAAAACAAAGCTGCTCCCTTGTCTTGGCATCAAGGATCACCACCTGTAGAAGAAAAGAAGAACCACATATCACACAATAGGTCAAATCTCTGTACTTTGCAAATCAAGGTTTCATAATTGCCCAGCAACACTTAGAGAGAAAATCATTGATACTTCATGTATGTCAGTTCAGTTTGCTGCTTCACAACAATCCACATGATTCAACTACTTGTTTACTTATGGAGAGTGAGGATGCTCAAGAATTAGAGGAGTTGTGTTGCTCTCTTGCACATTTTTTTCATCTTAATTAGCCCATGTCAGTGGTGATGTACGGCATTTACAAGGAGGGTGCTGGGCGGACCCACAATCTGCCCTGAAAGCACTCCATACTGTGCTGCTCAGCAGAGCTGTCCCAGCTAAATTGGTTCCTTTACTGGACAGTGTAATAACCCACTAATGGATACCTAAAGATTTGCTGAGTGCACTGTCAAGAAAGAGAACGAAGATGAAGAGGAGCCACACCATCTGCTGTTTGCACAGCAGAATATGCACTTAAAACATTCACTAAGTCCAGATCAACTCAGTTCGCCTGTACAGCGAGACAAAATGCTCAGCTGCTCCCTTCAGTCTTCTTTAGGAATATTGAAGTTGATCTAGTCACATACTGAAGTGTCTGCCAGTGCATGTTGATGTATTTGCATGTTAATAAAGAGGAAGGGTATTAGCCATGTGTTGTAAAGCACTGTGGCCTTGTAAACCTGATTTTCCAACTCCCTCTTTTATAAAATGATTTGTGAAATTAGCAAAGGTTGTCTTGTAACCACGGCTCCACTTCACTTTAGGTAAAAGCTGATGAATATAATGACTGAGCTTAAACCACAGGGTCATTACTTCATACACTGAGTACAGTGGCTAGTGTTAAAGCTAATTAGCTGCATACATTAGCCACCTTCCGCTCCAGATCTTGTATTGTCTCCTCCTGAGATCTCAGATTCGATTTCTATTCTTGGTTAGATCTGATCTCGTTTTCTAACTGTTTCTTTAAATTTTCCAGCTCATCGAGGTTCCCCACCAGGGGTTCCACCTGCCTGAGCTCACTCTGACCTTCTGGGTTTGGTGCTTTGGATGACTGACCCATTTCCTCGATGATGTCTTTGTATTTCTTCAGCTCCTGTTCATAATGCCTACTGAGACAGCATTCTTATTCTCGTTGCTGGTCCATCTCAGCAAACAGCTTTCAGCTACTTGGATATCATGACGCACTACGGCTGAAATTGACTTTTATATAACCTGAGGTGAAAAAAACATAAAAAAATCCATCAAACACAGAATTCAGACTAACTTAGTGTGAATAATGTGTAGCAGCATCACTGGTTTTTATTTGATGCTTTGTGATGCTATTTGTTAAAAAAAAGATCTATTTATAAGTTAGAACTTGCTAAGTGTTGCATGTAATTTCACCGAATAATGAACATTAGGACCTAATATTCAGGGAAAGCTACTTTTACAATGCAGACAAATCTGACTATTATTACCATACGTGACCAATATCAAAATTTTTTATTACACCCTGAACCGCACAAATCTGATTGTGTCAAATCAGTTCCAGACAACTTTCATATGAGCTTCTAAATCAGATGCATATCTGTTTTGTTTTTTATAAAGTTACTTAAATCTGAACGATCATGTCACATTTCATCCCACTTTTACGTTAGTGAAGTGAGAGAGACGTCGAAATCTGCACCAAAGGAGGTAGGACACGGCCAGATTAATGTAAACAATGGACAAAACTTTATTATATCATTATTTAGTCAGCTGTGACTCCACAACATCTTCAAAACTGATGAGCCTAGCTGACGTGCAGCATCCATATTTACTTATGTTAACAATGTGGGCTGTGTGACGTCACGTCTTCCATGCATGTAGGTCACTTCATGGTTACACGCTGTTCACACTGGAGTCTGATGGAGCTCATAATTATAATGCGAACATGATGCTAAGGTTTCTGTTACTAAGGTAACAGATACTAAGATAACTGTTAGCAAAGATTTAGCTAATGGTGCTAAAAAGCTATGCAGATATTCCACAATGACTTGGAGTTGCAGGAAAAGTTTATTGAGTTAATTTTCAAAATCTACTTGGTTAAAAAAGTATTCCACAAGGTGTAAATTGCTAAAAAAAAATAGTTTGAGAAAGTTTGAGAAGTATGTCAAAAATTAGCTTAGTTAAGGTAACTGCTTGCAAAGATGGAGCTAATGGTGCTTAAAAGCTACACGGAGTTTTCAGAAAGCATTTTGAGTTGCAGGAAACATTTTATGAGTTACTTTTGAGTTTTTAAAAGATTTTCTTTTAAAAACAAGTTAAGTTTTTCATCTTCTTTATTGTAAAAACATATTAGTAGCCATTATAAATGCAAGTTTCTCACAAGAACAGGCTACTTTGCTTACAGTTTTGCTGTAGCAGCTACTAAGAGCATCCACTTACAGCAAATTACTCAGCTACGTCTTCATTAGTGCTCATCAGAGCCTGTGAGATAAAGCCGAAGTCAAGAGAGAAATCACGAGACACAGGGCTGCAGCTCTGTGCTTATCTGGCATAGCAACTCTGACTTTGTAAACTTGCCTGACATTTAGAAACACAGGAAAAAAAAAAAAAAATTCAACCTTATTAAGGATTTCATGAAGTTTACTTAACATCTTATCTCCAAATATTAGTCTAAACTAAAGGCTTGGGAAATGGTATAATTGAAATAATCAAATTTTATATCAGTAAGTGTCAGTTAAAATCTCAGATCTGAGAGTAACACGATGCTTTGACTTACCTCAAAGAAAGTGGTCCGGCTCATTCTGGTGGCCTGGTCGCTTCTAGGTACAAAAACAAGGACTGAAACCATCACATAAAACCATTCCTCACATGCACAGAAATAGCTCCTCTACTTTCCAGCACAATCTCTGGACTGACCCTTATTCGTTTCACTTCTCTCCTCTTCCTCTTCCTCGCTCTCTCTCTCTTTCTGTTTTCATCCCAGACAGTGGTGGGACACAGGATCCAGAAACCCTGCACATACTCTAACTATTGCCTTCTGCTTCTTCCCCCTGTTTGCACTTCTGTATCTTTTTATTTTTTTTATTCTTAGTTAAAGGTCTTGGCATTAGCCGACTCAGGGATTGACCTGCCACAGATCAAGCTGTTAAAGAGCAGTGAAATGTGCAAGAACGCCAAAGGTGCAACATGGAAGCAGCCAAGAAGATGGCGCACCGTAAAAATGGCTGCTGCCTCAGTCTGCCTGATCCTGTTTACATGTTGTTGTTGTTGTCTACTCTTAGATGGGTTTGTACTGGAAAAACATTTGTTGCACCTGTTGCAATGACAATAAAGTTTTCATTAATTCATTCAAGAAAGAAAGAATGAATGAAAAAAGGAAAGAAAGAAAACAACCCATTTAAAAAGTGCAGAAACAGCAAACAACAATAAACTTAAATCTAAAAAGACACATAATTAACATAAATACAATTCGATGAAGGAAAATCCAACAAATGCCTTGTTATGGCTTGAAGCACGTTGCTTTTAAGCTGCAGTGTTGTGTCAGCAGAAGTTGAACAAGTAACTAAAGGAGGACTGAGTCCAGACTGAGGTTGTCCTCATACTGTATATTCTTAACTCATTAATACACTTATTTGTGGGTTGCAATGTGTAAACTTTGCACAAGCAGAAATTTTTAATTGTTTATTCCTCCCCTTTAATAATGCCAGTTAGAGTTTTATTATACATGGTTGGAAAGCCTGATTAGTCACCTTTACAACGGGTCATAACTCATAAGGATTGTGCTTCTGTGGTATGAGCAACAGCACCCCCCAAAATCCCCTGCATTGTTCTCTTGCTGCTGTTCAACTTGTTTTGGGTCAGTTGGTGGATTGGATGATTGCACACTCCCACAGTAATAAGAGATAAACAACACATATTGGTCATTTTTACACTTGTCAGGGACCTCAGTAGCATGTGGAAGATCCATACGCAGCTGTTTGGTACCTCCTCCTGATGCTGGTCACCTGGTTCAGCTCAGTTTATTGTCACCTTTATTACACACCTTTAGCATGTAAGTAAGCCAAAAACTGTTCTCTATTTCATCAGTGCTCAATATAAAACATGCACATTGTACAATAGCACCTAGTGAGAGAGAGAGAGAAAAAGTATTTATTAAAAACACACTGGAAGATCAAAAACAGGTTAAATTTACAAGCAGCATAGGTGTGATTAAAGTGCAGTCAGGACAGAGGGAAAAGTGTGTAGTTCATGTGTTTCATTCCCTGGTGCTAACTAGGGGAACTGAGGGCAGTTTCACTGATGGCCTGATGTAAGACGGTCTGGATGTCCTGGCCTGTATGCTCCGGAGTCTCCTACCAGAGGAAGTTAGCAGAAAGAGACAGTGAGATGGACGAGCTGTCTGATGACATCCCATTTCTCAACCACCATGGTTATGTTGGTCACTGTAGCAAGTAAAGCACGGCCAAATGTTCAGGTGGGTTAAAGTCTGGACTCACAGTAGGTCATTTTATCCTCTCCACTTCCAAATTCTGGAGGAACTGTGTGATGATCCTGGTTCTGTGGGGGAGAATGTTGTCATCCTGGAGGACGGCGCTAGGTCCCAGATTCTGGAGATATGGGATCACCACTGGCTCCAGATTCATTTTAATGTCTTTCTATCAATACAGTATCAATCAGGTGCTGGTCATACATCTGTGTGAAAACTGCAGGGTATTCTAGCACGTTTTTCAGGGGCTATACCCTCATAATTAGCTGTTTATTCCATAGCAGCACCATCTTTCCAACTTATAGCAAGTTAAATATTTTTAAACAGGCTTTCCAATTGTTATAAATTAAAGTAATGAGTCAACTAGTTTTAGTAAAGGAAATTTAGTTAGCTGAAACTATAAAAAGTGTACTCACCAGATTTAGTGCAGTTTTCTGTACTTACATATTTCATATCAGGTGTTGCAAGTTTGCTTCCTCTAAATGTCTGTTTTTGATAGCATCTTCGTGTGTTTCACTATGATGAAGATGTTTATTGATGATTTATTTAATAATTTATCCTCTCACTGGGGGAAAACAACTGAAAACCACAGGAGGATGAATTATGAATGATTAATGCTGTTTGGCCTTTCAGAATATAAATCCTGTTTTCTTTGCAGGCTTTGAGGGATTTCCTTTTGCCAGACACTGAAGAGTATATTCACACTGCTGTTGATGCTTGAGGGGATTCAGCTTGTGGAGACAGGAGATCACGAATACAAAGATGGACCGGATTCGAAAGGCCTCAGGCAAATGTGAACCATACCCATATCAGTGAGGGATGATATACAGCACAATACCTGCTGTCTTTTATAAGTTCTGCTCAGTAGGAGCACTCAGCAGTATCTTGTACTGTTATCCTACTGGTCTGCATGTAGAGATAAATGGGACACTCTGGGATAAAACTGTAGATGAATCGGATGCATCTTTCCACTGTCTTTTCAAATATGACCCACAATTGCACACCGGTAGATGTAGTTCATGCATCAAGAGGGCCAATAAACCATTTCATCCTGTAATATCTACTATATGTGGACTCCGGCCAATTTGAGATTATCTAATGCTGTTGAACCTTATTCCACATGCAGCGACACTGCCCCCTGCTGGTCATTATCTACTCCTATCACAGCTGTATTTACTAAAACAGCAAGCTGCTGTTTGTTCTTTTTTTCTTTTTTTAACTTAACTCCTAAGTTAGGTAATTTAGCTACATAATAAAACCACAAGATTATGTCTTTGCTTTAATAAATTCATGTAGGAAAGAAGCTCAGTTTCTGTTTGTGGCCCTTAAGATGAAACCTCCATTTGGAAGAGTTTAACTTTCTAAGTTGCAGTTATAACTGGAATCATTATAAAGAAGATTGGTTTTCGATTTCTGCTGTGCTGGAATTAGATCCCAGCATATGTTCCATCAGCTTCCTGTTAATGGGACTTTTTGATGCTTTTAGAAATGAGGATCCTGTTTGTTTTAGTTTTTAGAGGAATCTACGTCCATTCTAGCTTAAGTTTCCAGCTGCTGTTTAATAGTTTGTGGTTGTGGTGTGATTCTCCTATTCATGATGCTCAAAACATTTTCAACAGGAGACAGATGTGAAGCCTTGCTGTTGAAAATTGTGCAAAATGAGGAAACCAGCCCCTATAGTTTGGGTCCACGAAGCAAACATCCTCTAACTTTAGAATTCGGCTTCAAACTTTCCTTTGTTGATAAAGCTTATAGTTAGCGCTGGCTTGGCAACTGTATGATGCAAACTCATTTTAATATTCTTTCCCCATTGGTGGTATTTTCACTATTTTCTAAAGTGGATGTCTTTTAGTTAAGCTTTGTTATGTTAAACAGTAAATCAAAAATATTTAAATTGGACATTTAGGTAAAATTTTACCATAGTTGAGTTAAATATGTAATGTAAAGGAGGAGCTACTTTTTCCCTGGTATTTTATGTACTGTGGCTTTAAGAACGCAGCCAGAATGTTTAGTGGTAGAACAGTGAACTATGTTTTGTTTTTAGTTGGTACTATAGTAGCTGTGGAAACACACGTTTTCCTTACCGTGTTTATTTTTGTTATAACAAGAAAAGTCTTGGAACTGGCATATTTTTTGTGAAGCTTTATTAATAAACCATTTATTGTTTCTTCAAACCAAGACAGAGTTGGACTGGAGAATTAAAGGGCATGAGAGAAACGTGTAAACCACGTCTCCATGTATGAATATATGACTTTACAGCGTAAGAAATGTAAGATAACAGAATATATGTAGTAGATATAGTTATTTTAATGTATACTTTAAATAAGAATTTTTTTTAATAAGAACCAGAGTTTATGATGGAAGTAAAATCAGTCATCTAATTTTGTATTGTGGCATGACAGAGATGGCTAATTTCTGAGAAAGAATTGCATGAACAGTTTCCAGACTGTAACGATTACGTGATTGGTCAGTTAAAATACGCGTTTCTGGATTTCTGGAGCTTCTCGCTAAATTTCTAACCGCAGAGAAACTACAACGCAACGGCGTGCAACAGAGCACATTTTACCAGGCTCAGTTGCGGCAGCAGAGTATAAATCCAGCTTCACATTGAAATGTTAATACATGTCTGCCATCGAGTGGTGGAAAATGTAACAAGTTTAAGCGCTCTTTCTGAAAACGTGGCCTGGTGCTTTCTGCGATTTTGCGACTTTGTTGCTTGGAGGGTTCATTTGTGTTTCTCTTTTTCTTTCTCAGCGTAAATCTTCCGCTTAGAGTCATACTGCTTGTTGACCTCTCCTGTCTTCACCCACAACTGGTCCAGGCAGATGGCCATCCTACCTGGTTCTGGTTCTGCTGCAGGTTTTCCTTCCTGTTTAAAGGGAGTTTTTTCTCCACTTTCCCTGTTCATGTTCATGATGGGGGACTGAATTAAAGAACTGAATTTGATGCTATCCTTAGCTAGGCAGGTTTTGGGGCTTATGACTGCATACATGGTTATTTCTTTCCTCTTACACTATGAAAAGCTAAACTGAGGTGTTTTCATGACTTTTTTCTCTTCTGACTGAACTTTGACTGGATTGGCAGTGAAGTCCTCCATGGATACTGTTGCCCCCCAACCATCACAGCTTGTTCTGATAACAGCATGGAAGACCTTTCTTATATTTTGCACAGAAGCAGATATCAGGTTTCACAAAAAAACAGCTAAAACTTGGACTCATTCATCCACAGAAGATGAGTCTGTTAGAGAGGTTCATTTATTATCATTTAGTTTAGTAACTACTCACATTTTATCACTTTGTAAACTCTAACATGT
>JBAMHW010000020.1:20110560-20122909 GCA_037177495.1 Rhadinocentrus ornatus | reverse complement strand
TGACAAGTAGTGTAAAGCGCTTTGAGCGGTCAAGCTGACTGGAAAAGCGCTATATAAGTACAAGTCCATTTCCATTAATTATGCCGAATTTCAAGATTAAATGACATCTAAATGGATGAGTTAGAAAAAAATTCATCCCCCTCACAGTTGCCATGAAGGTAAACTTGACCTATTAATCCTTAAATGGTTTTTGTACCAGGCTTTAAACATGTTTATTTCTGCTGTGAAGTTGGTCTGCATGGGAGTCTATGGGGATTGACTCTGTTTTGGAGCCAGTCCCTAGCAGCTGAGAGGTGAACTGCAACTTTTTGCACTTGCGCATAGGCTTCACATTTTACTGCCGGAGGATACCGCTTGGACAGGCTGGTTTATGCTTGGTTGCATCGCACACCGAGATGGTTATGGTTCAATCTTGGCTAGAGCCTTTTAATGTGGACTTCAGCAGACTGGAAACAACCAACATCTTTTCCCACACTCAGTCAAATTGCCTCCTTGGAGTTTTTTTAGTGGTCTATCTTGTTTCCACTGACAGCTGTCTGGTTGAGGTCGTGATTTCTGCCGATCAGCAGGTCTAAGAGCTCATTAAGCCCTTCAAGCTCTTTCTAAGTTCACATTTCTTTGCATGTCATTACAAGACTAATTTTTAAAGATTTGAATTCAAAGGTGCTTTTATAAACACTTTATTTTAATACTTGGACACAGATGTGCAGCTTGGACTTGCAATGTCATAAAATGCTGTAATTAGGAAAACGCTAATACACTGTTCCGTATGTATAACAGTCACCTTAAGGTTCTGATAATGAACTGTGGTATAAAAAAAACCCCAAACATTTGTCTTCAACATCTGTCAAAGGTGAAAGTATCAAGGAGTATTCTTTACAAGCCCAGTGGGGGCTTTGGGAGGAAAAAAAAGAAAACATCCAAAACCTTGACCTAAAAGGGCTTTTTGTTCATGTTAACAGGAAATGAGATGTTTTACTTCTCTCTCTGCCTTGTTAACTGAGAGCCACCTGGGAGGAAAGAAAATCAAGACATTAAACTGCACGAAAAGACCCTCAAATCAAAATGAGGAAATAGAAATGACCTTCTGGGTAATAACCAACAGCGTGTGGTAAAGGTCAGAACAGTGGAACAGCTGGGAAAGTGGAAGCCACATTGAAAGTGGACCCGAAACGATGTGGATTACGGCAACCACCGAACAGCGGCAGGCAGCTGAGAGAAAAAGGAAAGCCGTCTGAGGTAGACGAAGATGTGAAGGCAGACATCAGATAAGAGATGGAAAAACAAGAGCACCTAAATGGACAACTTCAGAATCCTATTAGGGGACAATGACGGGATAAGACGAAGGACAAGGATGGAGTATTTAAAGGAAAAAGACAAATCACAGATAAAAATCAAGAACTGTGTACCAAAGAGATTAAAGTGGGTTGAGTCAGGGTAAAAAAAAAGCTAAAAGAAGTGGAGGAAAAACTGTATGAATGACTTAAAATAAAGGTGCAGGTGAAACACTGAAAAAGTTGCTCCATCACGGTGATGCTTTATGAAAAACCCGCTTCCCGCTCCTTCTTGCTAAAATGTTGGGAAGATTACAGAAGCCACCTGAACAGGTGCTTCCTTCCATGACCTCCTGATGGTTTTTCTTCAGTCAGCCATGACACTAAACACAACTTTCAGTGTAGAACTCCATCTTTTCTCGAAGTCCGCTTCAAGGTGTTTTTTCTTTTCGCAGATAGTAGTGGTGAGCCAAGTTCTCCAGTACAGATTCACACGTGGAGGAATTTCATCCCGCTTGCCTACAGCGTGGAGGGTATCACTTCCGTCTCCAGCATAGCAACTTCTTCTTTACATCTTATCAATCAGATGACAAGCATTTCCTTTCTTTACTTGAATTGATGCTGTTTGTTATCATTGTGTTGATGTGATTTCTTGTGTGCTCAGCAGCTCCACAACTCCCATGCTTAAATTAAACTAACAAATAATGACATTGTTGATAATATATTTATATGGTGTCTTGCTGAGAGTTGGATGGGAAATGTCATACCTTTTAGTAGGTCTGTGAAGTTTCTAAGCAAAGTCATCTCTACCACAACAAATCTTTAATTTGCTTTAAAAACAAACAAACAAAAAAACAATAAACAAAACAACTAAAATATAGAAACAGGATGTTTCTTTTGTGTAGAGGTTCTTTAGTATTGTACTCTGTGTGGTGCCCCCTATGGAACCAACCATTATATAAGAAACAATCCTGGTGCAGGACTGTAATAGGACTGCAATTTAATGTTGTGAGTGGGGCCTTTTTATTATGTAAATTTTGACCTAATGAGAGGATAATGTAAGGATTTCAACTTAATTCAACATTTCTCCTATATTGGTACAGATTAGGTAAAAAAGTAGGATGTACCTCTGTTAAAAAAAGCTAAACAAAACCAAAACAATTCAACAGAAAAAAAGAACATTTAATTTATACAATCATGATTATTATGATTATTATTATTACTGTTGTCGTTCTTGTTATTATTGCTGTTATTATTATAATTCTTGTTATTGTTGTTATTGCTGTTATTATTATTATTATTGATTTTGTTGTTATTGTTATTGGTAATCAGTTAACCAAATTACCAAGCCGAGAAATGATGAGAAACACGTTCAGCATCATGGATCATATTTCACACAGATCAACACACACTCTAAGCGCAGATGTTTTCATCATCATCTGGAAACTTCTACATCTCAAAGACGAACGATCAGGACTAACCTGCACAAGTACTTTACATAAGTTCATGTTTGAGAAAGTCTACTAGAGCTCATCATTAAATTACGTTACATTATCATCCATACTAATCCTGTTTTTCTCTAATTTACTTCAGAAAGTAGTTCATGCTTGTTTTACCTTGAAAAGCAGGAACACATCAGATATCTGATCACTTCTCATTTTGGTTATGTGTCCTTATAAAGCTATTTAAAGTTTCAATTTGCTCCAGATTATCAAGTGAAAAGCATCTAATTTAATGTTCTGCTATCAAAAATTGACTAAGGGTTATTAATTTATGCCAAGTATTCCTTTATTTTTTTTGCAATTTTGGGGGTGTTTAGATCCGAGAAAACCCTTTAAATTAAGTTATTCTCACCTCTGTTACTCGAAATGTGTCCAGCGACACATCTTCAGTCCATTATGTGCATCATTTTCGAAGGTGATGCAACCTGCTGAGCAAAGGTCTGATTGAAATGTTAACAAATTTAGATAATGTACTGTTTACAGAACAGTAGGTCAGCCTGATGAATTTAAAGTACCGAACCAGTGATTCTGCATGTTTTGGCCCATTAACCACAAATTTAATTTACATTACGTTACTACTAAGCATTTTCCAAAGCATAGTCCAAGTTTAGAGATTGATTTCTTAGCTACTAGATGGCCATTAGTTTTAATAACACAAACTTAAGCTTAAGTTTAAATGTGACATTGAGGATCCAAATATTTCCTGTTGAAAATGTCTTTTATTTAGTTTCAGGTGCATGGTTCTGATGATCATTATGTGGAATTTAAGGGTTAAACATTTGTACATTTATTGAACAAATTGCTTGTATTCAGATGTCACATCCACCTCATTTGTTGTGTGTAACATGACGTGTAACAAACCTTGCTTAACATAGACCAGAGCAGTCTACATGTTGATCTTTGGAAAATGCCATAAAGTCATAAAATGTACTGTATTGGAGAAAAAATGGGGAGGCTATTTCTAGGCTATGGAAACATGCAAAGTTGTAGAGACATCTAGAAATTAAACACAAGGAATATGTGGGAAAACTTTTTTTTAAAGAAAGCAAGACAAACTGAAGATGCACACAATGAAGGAGGCCTCACAGTTTTTTTGCACCTGGGTAAAATGCAAAGTCTACAGCGTGTCCATACAAGGTGTACCTCTTGATCACCAAACCAAGCTGCAAAGGTGATGGCCAACAAATTCTTTGGGGAAAAAGCCAGCGACAAAATGAACAGGGTTCCTCTATCCAATGACGCCGCTTATAAAATCCATGGCTGAAAGGGTGGAAGAACAGTCGGTGACACGTTTACATCAAAGCCAGTTTTTTTTCACTTAAGCTGCATGAGTCCACTGACGTGGGATATGAGGCAAATCTGCTGTGCTTTGTGAGATACATCTATCCTGGTGGAGTACATCATGAGTTTCTCTTTTGTCGCTCCCTGCCGACCAACACCAGGGGAGAACATAGTCTTCATTCCCTCGATGATTTTATTGTGAAAAATAAACTGGACTAGTCAAGATGTGACGTGGGCTACAAGGTGGTGTGGTGGTTAGCACTACAGCCTCACCGGAAGAAGGTTGCTGGTTCGAGCCTTGGCTTGGGGTAGCGTTCACATTTTTTCCCTGGGAATGCATGGGTTCTCGCCAGGTTCTCCTGCTTCCTCTCGTCCAAAGACATGCATGTTAGGTTAATTCATCACTCAAAATTTTTCCTAGGAATGAATGTGTGAATGCTTGTTTGTTCCTATCTGTGTTGGCCCTGCGATGGACTGGTGACCTGTCCAGGATGTACCCTGCCTCTCACCTGTTAAAATGCTGGGATAGACTCCAGCTTACCCGCGACCCGTAATGGACTAAGCGGAAGATGCTGAATGAATGAATAGTCAAGATGTGTCGGTGTTTGCACCGATGGTGCAGCTGAAAAAACAGAAAGGGCTAGTAGTGCGTGTCCAGGCAGTAGCACCACCTGCAGCAGCAACACACTGTTGCATCCATCGAGAACAATTCTCCGTAAAGAAAAAGCCACAAAGCCTAAAATCACTTCTGGATGCGTCTGAGAAAATAGTCTACAAGATCGAAGGTAACCCTCTGAAAAGACGTGTTTTTAAAACTGGTTGTCGCGTGGAAAGTTTCTCACCCGTCTGTTTGAGCTGCAAGACGAGGCGCTTATTCCTGCACTCCAGTGATGAACTGCATGACAGAATGGATGATTTCCAGCGGTTCACAAAGTTAGCATACTTGACTGACATTTTCATCACTCTCAATAGCTTAAATGTGACACTGCAGGGGAAAACTGACCATCTTCTATGTCCAGGACAAAATAAAAAGCCACATACGTGAAGATGGAATTGTGGTGTGACCGTCTGGATTGCGGATGATTTTAATAACTTTCCGACACTTGCTGATTTTCTCCTCACGGCTGGAGGAAAATATTTCCCAGAATTAGAAGCAAGCTTTGAGTTGATCAGATATCCATTTGGGGACAAAACGCACATCCAGGAAATCAGTTCCAAGCTCTCACAGAGAGAGGCTGACAGCCTTGTGGACATTGCATCAGACGGAACATTGAAAACAACTTTCATGGAGAAAAGTTTAACTGATTTTTGGCTTCACATCCAACCTGAGCATCCTGAGCTCACTGACAGTGTTGATGCCGTTTCCACTTACAACTGTGAAGCTGGATTTTCTGCACTTGTTGGCCTGAAAACAAAGCAGCACGGACTACGATATGAGACTGAAACTCAGATTTGGAACCAGACATTGCTTCACTAATGGCACAGAAAATGCAGCACCATTCTTCCCATTAAGATGGCAAAAGCAAACAACGAGTACAGACTAATTATTGTAAAAGCTGTGATTTTGTGTTGTAAACTGTTGTGAACTGCTTCAGCTGGAATATTGTTTTGGGGGCCCTTTAGAGTTAGGTGGACTGTTAATATTTGTCATATAGGTTAAGTGGTCCTTGAAGTGAAAAGTTTGAGAAACACTTTATCTAAAGCACCAGATAGTTCCAGCTATCGGGAAACAAAACTGATGGGAATAACCACCACTTTGTTCATGAGCCTATAAAGGTCACGTGATTGAACACAGGCTGTTGATTAAACCATGTGACCTGTTGTTGTGCATGTGGGGAGACTAAGACTGAAGAACTACATTTTTTAACCATTTTAAAGTCTAAATGAAGTTTACATTACATTGTGCATCATATATCTGCATTATTTGTGTGTCAACATTTGATTCATGGAAGTAATTCTTTCTGAAGTTTCTATTATGTTTCATAGTGCTTTTGAAAGAATTAAATGCCACCTGAAAGACTTTCATTCAGCTTGTTAAAACTGTTGTATGTTTGACCTTTTATTGCTGTGGCAAGATAGTTTCCTTGGTACTCTGATTAGAAACTTAAAAATATCTTTGACTAAGTACGCAAAAAAAGCCTCCACCACACTTTGTGGGCATGCTTAAGACCTTTTAATATTACGCTTGATTTCATCATTCCTTCTTCAAAAATCAACATGCAATTAAAGCAGTATTATTTTAGGAAAATCTATAAATTTCTCTTGATTATGCTTACCGCACTGTAGCCCCACAAATGCTTGCGATGCTGACCAACAGGAGTGCTTCTTGAATACTGCTGAGCAAAGAAGATGCCAGCGCAGTAATGCTCTGTTAGACAGCGCTGATTAGTATGCTAATTGTTGGCGCTTCCTTTAACGTTGTAGCTGAACTTTGTCATGTGTACCAGTTTTTAAGGCTAGTCTCAGGATCTGATTCAAATGACGAGGGTGCTGATGTCAGCACTGCTACCGCTCTGGGTCTGACAGTAAGAGCTCAACTTATAATGGCCTGAGGCTGTTTCATGCCTTAGGGTATTGATTTGATGCTGCTGTCCTTTGTCACGACAGAAAAACCGCTCACACATATAAGCTCATCTATGATTTATTCAAGAAGCTGCTAACATACATTACTGATGACTTTTTTTTTCTTCCAAGTGGATGAGAAGACAATATCTCCTTGGGATGAGAGTTCATCATCCTCAGTTTTTGTTCTTGGCAGTTGTCACAGTGTTTTGAACTGGTGCTTCTGGCAGCGTGGATATGAATATAAACCTTTGCAGTCTGGTGCACGGGTGCATCTCAGTAGTTCGAGTTCAAGTTTATTTGTATAGCACATTTACTGCAACATCAGTTGCCCTACAAAATAAAGCACTACACAGTTATTTATAATAAAAAAAACACCACACAGTAAAACATCAAACAATAAAAATCCACAAAAAGAAATATGATAAAACTGTAATAAAAAGTGAAAGCAAGCAGTGTGAAGAATGGAGGTCTTGAGCAAGGACTTAAAGCCAGAGACAAACTGGGCAGCTCTGATGTGAAGTGGCAAGCTGTTGCACAGCTACAAAACAAGTAATAAAATCTTGTACTAAGTCCTAAAACTAACGGGAAGCCAATGCAAAGTAGCAGTGCAGGGGTAATGTGATCACGTCGCCTCCTCCCTGTAAGCAACCGAGCAGCAGCGTTTTGAGCGAGTTGCAATCGGAGCAAAGATGTCTGATCAAGGCCATGATACAGGGAGATGCAGTAATCTATGTGGGACATGATGAGCAGGTGGAGGACTTTTTCTAGGTCATACTTAGGCAGGTAGGGCTTTATTTAGCCAAGTAGCCTCAAATGAAAGAAAACGCTTTTTACTTCAGAACTGACCTGCCGATGGAAGTTAAAAGAGTTTCGCATGGGTTCGACAGTGTGAAGTAAGACGACCAAGAACACTTACAGCACAATTCAGAAGGTTAGAACTTCCAAAAACTACAATTTCAGTTTTCTCTTCAGTGGAGTAAAGCGGACAGTTCATCATTTCATCAATGAAATGAGACAATTCATCAATGTGAAGATAATTGCAAACATCCCGAAATAAAAATGATGAGCCTCAACTATTTTTTTGTTCTTTTGCTCCCATGTTTGCAGCTTTTTTTTTTTTAGCTGCCTAATTCAAAACAGTAAATGACTGATTTCTGCAACTAGCTGGTAACTATAGCAACACATTTCAGCCTCCAGCATCATGTGTGACAGTGAAGTTGTGGATCAGAGCAAAGTTGTGGTTACCAGCAGCTGCATCTGTTGCATTAGGATCATCATGTTTCGTAAGCTGTGCTGAGGATTTCCACATCAAGTTGAATGGATCTAAAGTCAAAGGTTGGGAAAAAGTTCAAATTCAAATAGAAATTTTATTTATTAAGCACTTATCATACAAAAAGTAGCACAAAGTGCTTAACATAAAAATTATTTTGCCACGTTAAAAACACAAGTCTTCACATCAAGTATAATACCTAACCATTTGAAAAACATACACCTGAACATAATATCACACACACCACCACACCGCCACCACTGGAAACAACCCAGATCAGGGCAGGCTGGGTTGACACCACAGCCATAGGGCTGCGGTGCAGGACCGCCAGTCACCCAGACAAGGTTGATCACCATTTAATGTAAACTTTAATAGGATGTGTTTCAAACTGTACCTGGTAGGACCTTTTGCAGGCAAAACACTATTTAGATTTCTTTAAAAAAGATGCAAAACAGTAATGTCATATATGATATAGATTTTAATTATATCGCTAATTAGAAGAAATATAAAGCCTTGGAAAACTGCCACAGGCTACCATCTGTTCCACATTCACTTCAACCCTTCAGTTTTTGTAATTTGGCAGATTGTTTAATGATATCTAAATTAATGTACCTTCTTAAAGTTTCCACCTATGATGTTTTAACAGTCACATGAGATTTGAATGAAAACAGTGCTGTAAATATGACTGTAACCATTGGTCATATCTCACTGGGACAAATCAGTTTGAATCCTGTTGCACATTTTCAGGCTGCAGACATTTACACTCACCGGCCACTTTGTGTGAACAAGCAATTGAACAGGCAGAGCAAACAATTAATCAGCCAATCACAACTCATAGCGTTTATTCTTGTAGGTCAAGACGACTTTCTGAAGTTCAAACTGAGCATAAGAATGAGGAAGAAAGGAGGTTAAGGTTAAGGGCTTGGTTGTTGGTCAGAAACTGGTCAAACTGGTGATCAACTGGGATTTTTAACACAGAGAATGGTCTAAAAATAAGAGAAAATATTCAGTGAGCAGCAGTTGTCTGACCTCTGACATTAACAAGGCATTTTGGTCCAGACTGGTTGCTACAGGAATTCAAATAAGCACTGGTCCCAACTAGGGATGCACTAATACATTTTTTCCAGAGTACAAGTACTTGCATTTGAGTATTTGCCAATACCGAGTACTAATATGAGTACTGATAAATACTATTACAGTTCACTAGTAAGGAGTGTGGACCAGAATGTCTGTGACATATCATATGGGTCCTCCTGCGCTCATCCTCTAAATATAAGGCTTGAATACTGTCAAACTTCATGAATAAAGAGGGTAAAGGGGTTTTATGGTGAAGTCGGTTAACAGCTACATGCCCAAAATAAGCTTCTCTCACCAAGATAATGCCAAATTCAGATTTTTAATGTGGCATGAGTAATAACTTTGTTTATGCGTTGATGCGTTAATAAATTAACACAAATAATTCCACAGGCCCCCTTCTGGCACAGGGCCCCAAACATTTGCCTGATTTGTTTGTTGGGAAGCGGCAGCTCTGCCAACCTGTTATGAGCAAGGTGTGTCCAATAGTGACTGGTGAGTGCATATAAATGGAGCATTTGCCCCATCAAATCTAAAATATGTTGCTTACATTTCTTTATGCAAAGCAAGTTTATTTGTAGAGCACATTTCGTGTACGAGACAATTCAAAGTGCTTTACAAAAAAAACATTAACAGTTTACCACTGGCGCAAAGAAAGCATTAAAATGGCAAAAGTAACAATAAAATCATAAATTAAAATGATTAAAAGCAAGGTAAGTTACCATGCAGATTTAATGCATGAATCCTTTACTTGAATACTTCTGGTTATTTGTGCGTAAATGCCAAAGATCCTTCATAAGTTGTTGCTCAAATAAAGCTGAAACAAACTTAGAAGCTGAAAACAGCTCAGATTGTCAGGTCTATCCTCAAAGTTTAAGTAGGATTTATGAAATATTTGTTTTTAAAAACTGGTGCTTTTGATGCTTCAAACAAAACTTCAAACATTAGACCAGAAATCAAAAGTTTGACAGCCAAGGTGAACAGAGGGCTCTTGTTCTCTCAGTGAAATCACATTAAAGCTTCATGCATACAGAACCGAGGTGACCTAGCCTGAGGCTGAGCGATCCGTGCATGTCCCAAAAGTGACTGTTATCCAGTAGTGAGGGGGACCTGTGGTTAAACTATTGTTTTTACATAAATTTCCAAACTGTGGGGCTAATGTGGGACCTTTGAACAAACCGTTTTCCCCCACGTTTACAACTCCTAATTAGCTGCTCGTAGCAGTGCAGAAGAGTGAAGTGAAAAAGGACTTGTAAATCCTGCCACAGCTAATCTTACATTCAGCTTGGAGTTTGCCACAGATGGAGAAAGGAGCAGACTGAATTCATAATGATACAGCACTGCCATTAAAAACACTTCCTTTTTTATGCTTAAACCCAAATACCTGCTGCTCCCGCTCAGCTGCCCTGTGTGAGCGTCTGCTAGGGATGGGAAAAGCCCTTTATTTTCTCATGCATCTAGCTTCCCAGTATATAGTGTTGATTGCTTTGGACTATGGATGGAATTAGTAGTTTGGTCTTTCAGGATTAGGAATGTGTGGAATGTAAAGTCTGTGTACATAGCTGTTTATTAAAATCTGTATATTCAATAACCTTCACTGTTAAATCTTCTGGTTCATGATGCAGATTTTTCAGCAGACCAGTTTGCTGATAACTGAGTATTTGCCATCAAATCCTCTGTATTTTATTAGTTTGTGGTTTGAGGGGAATAATTTATTTTAGCAGATTTGAGTTGCAGTCTCAAGAACTGCTGGGGACAAAAACACAAGAATATTCCTGTATTTCCAAGCCAGAGGGCTGTTGGGGTATGATAAGCAGAAATAAACCAGTAGAGTAATGATTTCCCTCAATCTCAGATGTTCCTTGTCTTTTATGGTTGACCCTTAAAAATGTCACCTCAGCCCGAGAATCTATCCGTCATTCAGTCCCAAGCATATAGATTTTCCTTTTGAGAGAAGCCGTTCGTACTTATCATGCTCCGTAATGATTCGAGAGGGGAGGACTCCCATTGATGGAAGCAAGTGGCACTTTCAGATAGCGTTACTGTTGTCACCATTGAACTGTTTTAACTCTGTCCCCTGCTTTTAGCCAGTTGCCTCCCTGCAGAGATCATTACATTAAAGCAAGTTAAAAATAAAAAATAAAAAGGGGAAAAAAAGATGCATTTCTTGCATTCTGACAGCTTGCTTGAGAAAAAGTTGGACATTCGGAAGAGGAAAAACATCTGAGACGTTCATAAATGCTGATGCAATGCAGTGGCTGCACATAATATTCCTGGATAAATGATTTGGGCTCAGTTTCATAGAAATGTTTTTATACTTGTATGTTATGCTGAGAAAATCTAAGGAACAATCTTGCAACTTGTCACTTTTGGTGGCCCTGATCATTTTCAGCTCAACCCGTCTGGCTTCACAGACAACCCAATAGTAAGATGCACCCTTTGAATTAGGAACCATTTCAGGGCCCAATAAAAATTGCTTTCAGTCTCCTCTGACTCTTTCGCCAAGGTAACCATTTCCAACTCCAAAGGAAGTGGTGATGCTGTGTAAAAAAAAAAAGAAAAAAAAAAGTTAAATACAAAAAGTGATTTGCACATCCCATAAACTTATGTTCTATTCCAAATAGAACATAAACAACATATCAGATGTTGAAGCTGAGACATTTTACTATCACCTGGAAAATATTAGCTCATTTTGAATCTGATTGCATCAACACATCTCCTAAAAAGTTGAAACGGGGACAAGAAGGTGCTGAAAAGGTCATTTGTTCAAAAACAAAGCTCATTTTAAATAGATAGATAGATAGAAATTCATAGTTTCTGGAAAGCATGGACAGCGTGTCTTGCAGACTGAAGAGGAGAGGGAGCATCTAACTTGTTATCAGTGGACAGATGAAAAGCCTGCATCTCTGATGGTATGGGGCTGCATTACGCAAGGCAAGGCAGTTTATTTGTATAGCACATTTCATGTACAGGACAATTCAAAGTACTTTACATAAAACAAAAGCATTATAGATATGAAGATATGGTAAAAGAAAACAACAAACAGCAAGAATCACAAGAAAATAATAAATTACATTAAAATTAATAAAAAGTAAAAAAGTTACTGTGCAGAATTCATGCAGAGGTGCATGAGAAAAGAAATGTTTTTAACCTGGATTTATAAATGTCTACATTTGGAGAAAGTTTAATCTCCACTGGCAGTTCCACCTGTTTGCAGCATAACAGCTAAATGCTGCTTCTCCATGTTTAGTCTGGACTCTGGTCTGGACTAGAATCTTTGGATCTAAGAGCTCTGCTAGGTTTATGTTCTCTGAACATATCACAGATGTATTCTGGGCCTAAACCGTTCTGGGATTTGAAAACGATCAGAAGGGTTTTAAAAT
>JBAMHW010000020.1:20088565-20104594 GCA_037177495.1 Rhadinocentrus ornatus | reverse complement strand
GAAAGAAAGAAAGAAAGAAAGAAAGAAAGAAAGAAAGAAAGAAAGAAAGAAAGAAAGAAAGAAAGAAAGAAAAGATAATATAGGTATTTTAGAAAATCCTTAGTGTAAATTATCTGACTTTCACAGGAACTGTGGAACTTTCCACTGTCAAGGTTAAATAGATAAAGTGACGGGTGTTTTTGTTGAGGTACGAATAAACAGACGCTTTAGAAGAAGCTGAATTTACTGAGATGTAAAAAAAGAGTTTATTAAGAGATGTTTCAGACAGCAAAACAATAACTTGTGACCTCCTTCCTGATCCTACGTTAACAGATAGCCTTCTTACACTCGCTCCACCCATTTCTCCTCATTCATCCTTCAGCTATTTATCCTCCCCATCCTTCCTTCCCTTCTTCAGCCGTTCACCCTTATCTCATTTATCCTCAATCCTCTTTTCTTTCCTCATTCTTTCATTTTTCATCCTTCTCTCCAAGATACATCTAGCCATTCTTTCCTCAACCATTCATCATTCCACCCTTCTTTCCTCTCATCAATCCATCCATCACCCCACATTCATTTATTCTTCTTTCTGACTGAACCATTCATCCTATCACCTTCTGTCCTTCTCTCCATTCTTCCCTCTCACATTTACCCATCCTTTCTTTCATCAACCATTCATTTATCCTTCCATCCACCTTTCTCTCCCATATCCATGCATCCCTCCTTCATCCATTCATCCTTCCATCCATTCTTCACTCTAACATTCATCAATGCTTCCTTTCTTCAATATTTTTCCTTCCATCTTTTCCCCTCAACTATTAATTTATCCTGCTCTCCCATATCCATTCATCCTCCTATCCATCCTTTCTTCTACATAAATTAATTATTCCATCTTTCCATTCCTCTTCCTATCAATCCCGTCCTCCCTCTCACTTACTCATCCGTCCATCTTTTATCCACTAATCCTCCATCATTCTCTTCATCTCTTACCTCATCTTAATCCCTTCTCATCTCTCCGAAGCTCTCAGACCTTCAGATCATTGACACCCTGAATTTTCTTCTCTACCCTTCAATTATCCAATCAGAGAACTTCAAATATTTCCATTACCTCATCTGCACTTAAATAAATTTTTAACAATAATCATCTATAAAAAGCTGGAGAAGTCCATTTGCTTCAAGTTCTTAGGGTTACTTGAACCAGGATGATTAAATGATGATGAAGCAGAAGCAGTGATCTGCACATAACCATCACAGGATCACACACAGCTCCATCAATATGCACCATCTTTCACCATCAACCTCACCTTCTAATGTGCTTCTGGCCAAGAAACATGCAGACACACATTTAGAGATGTAAGATGTTAAATTACCGGTAAATTGAAATTTAAGCTGAAGCAGTGCAGGGAAGTTTCAGGAATGCACCCTTATTGCAAAGAGGAAAATTTTGCGTGTGTGCCAAAATAACTATTTCATGATCCATCATGAGATCCAGTCTGTGCTGCACAAGGTCGAAAAAGGCAACTTAAAAGAAAAGCAGCCTCAACAGGCGAAAGGAGACGTGGAGGACAGAGAGGAGAAAGCTGCTGAGAGGGAGTCCTTCGGGAGACAGAATCCACTGCGAAGAATCATTTCAAGTTTTTAGCAAACACAAATGGGACTGTTTCTGCTCATCGTTTAGTTTAGTTAATGCATTTTTTTGTGCAGAGAAGTGTCAGAGGTTTGAGTGAAAAGCAGTCACCATTCCCTTAAAAACTAGAGCTATAAAAATTGTCCTCAACCTTTTCATTACAGATGATTATTTTTTATCTTCTATTCATAAAAAGAACAAAAAAAAGAAGAGCTGTTTAAATTCATGAACGGTCTCTTACCTGCACCTCATCCATTGTGCTGTCAAAGAGTGTTTGTGTAAATGAGTGTGTCATTAGCATTTGAAAGGCTGCAGCAAGACCTCTAGCAAGCCCTGCAAGTTGCTCTGAATATCATACAAAAAGTTCTTAACTTTTAAAGACTTTATCAGTCAAAGCAGTCATTTTATGTCGATGTTCCTCGTGGCTTTATTCAGGTACCAGGTTCTATCAGAGGGCTTCTGCAGTCATATCGCCCTGGCAGGTCCCGGAGGCCCTTGGACCAGGGACTGCTGTTGGTGCTCCACACTAAGCTAAAAACAAGAGGAGACAGAGCTTTCTGTTATGTGTCCTCCAGACTCTGGAGCTTTTCTTCCTTTAGAGATTTACAAGATATTAAATCACCAAGTTTTCTTTATTTACTTGGGCCTGTTTCTGTGATGGAGAAATAGCTAAAAATGTCACATTTACTATGTTTGTTTATTGAACAATCAGTGTTATACTCAACAGGATTTAACTGCACTCCAATAATAAATTTAACGGAACAAAAGGAATATGTAATTGCTTTAGTGAGTCCTGGATCCTCCTCAAGGTCTCTTTACCTGTAAAAACTCTTTAATGAAGAGGCATCTTAATCAGATGCCCAAACCTCCTCATCTGACTCCTTTTGGCTCTGTTCACACTGAAGGCAAAGGTGAGTCAAATACAACTTTTTTGCTAACATGTGACCAGTATCTGCTCTTTTTATGATAGTCTGAACAGCACAAATCAGAAGGTCCAACCTAAGCCTCTTTCACACATTCATCAGATACAATATGTATCTGATTTTGCCCAACATGTTTTCTAGGACATTTGTTTAATGTGTTCCACATTGAGACCTTTTATTTATACCCTCAGCCAAGCTCTGTATCAGGGTAAAGATTTCCCTTTTTTTTTTAAAGCCTCCAGTAAAACAGACAGAATATTGCAAAGCAGAAATAAGTCTGACAGGGAGAGGTTGACCATTCCCTTTGTAGTTACTCTCCTGTTATTATTATGTCATACTAAAACACATCGGCAGCTAAGTGCCTTCAAAAGTGGCTTAAATAACACTTTACTTTCTTTCCTGGGAGGAGGGGGAATTTTGGTGGGTTACACAATGATCTGCTAATGTAGGTATGCTTTGTAGTTTGGGCATTGACAGGTAGCTTTGAACCTGGCAAAGTGGATTCTCCTGTGATTGGGTCTCATATATTCTCATAAGACTTCAGCTGACTGGAATTATCTAATCTCTTTTATAATTCCACAACGTTCTATGTGACATCCTGCTGGAAATAGCCATTGGAAGATGCTACACTGTGGTCATAAAGGGATGGACATTGCTAAATTGGTACTATGTGTTTCAAAGTGTGGCAAGAAAACCACCATCCCTAGTAGCCTGACCCATGTTTTCATGCTGTTTCCAGCAAATTCTGAGCCGAGCATCTGAATGTGGAGCTGAAATGGAGACCCATCAGACCAGCAACGTTTCTCCATCTTCTATTGTCCAGTGTTGGTGAGTCTGTGGGAATTGTAGCCTCAGTTTTCTGTTCTTAGCTGCCAGGAGGCACCCGGTGTGATCTTCTGCTGCTGTAGTCCATCTGCTTCAAGGCTGGATGTGTTGTGTGTTCAGAGATGCTGTTCTGCAGACCTTGAATGGAACCAGTGATTATCTGAGTTCCTGTTGCCTTTCTATGATCTCCAACCAGTCTGCCCTCTCTCTTCTGACCTCTGACACCAAGATGGTATTTTCTTTGTAATAAGAATTGGAAATAAAAAACGTTTTTAACTTCATTTTGTCAGATACTAATATTTAGAGACACGTGAAACTGGTCTCTTTTTATTACCCACCGTTTTACTGGTCCAGCCCAGGAAAAGAAATGTCTTGTTATATTATCATTTTTTGGGGTTGTTGCAGTGCATACTGTTGATCTGTTTGTCATTTGTCCAATAGTACTTTTCCAATTTGTCAATGGTCTGTTAGAAGTGCAAAAACTACACATTTTTCTTAGCCTGGCTGGCCCTTCCAGTTTGGGACTGGCTTTGTTCAGATTTCCATTCTTTTCTACTCTTATTTACAGCTGACTCATTTGTTGGTGATAAAATATCTTAGAGGTACGAAACGTGACTCTTAGAAAAGGATATGATCTGGAGTATTTGTTTTAATTTTTAAGTTCTGTTCCAATAAATGTTTTCTTGCAGATGGACCCTGGTCACTCTTTCCAGATGTTAAAAAAAAAAAAAAAAAAAAAATTCTCCACATACATAAAAAATGATAATGTCCTTAACCATCTGTTGCAAATGTTTTTACATTACCACATTTTTAATCATTTTCCACTTGGATGAAATAGTGTTTAATGGTTTTGAATGAACTTTGCAGCTGTAGACAGCATCTTTTTTTACATCAGCTGTGTTGTAATGTGAAGAAATGGTTACAGCTCTGAGGTGTTTTTTGTTCTCTTTTCTTCCCTACAGACCAGAACTTGCTATAAATTTCCATCATGGAAACCCAAGAAGTAATTTTGGAGAATATAGAAAGTCATGGGCTGAAATGGAAGTAAACGAGATGGGCTGAGCAAAAAATGTGACCGCAACAAAAAAGTAAATTAGGACACTTGATCGGAAAACAAGCCCTGAAATGCACTGAGGATCAGAGATAGATGATCTATAGCAGTTCAGCGAGTGGTGTCTGGGTTCACCGTGGTCCGCCTCGCTCTATTGTCCCATGCCAGACAGAATCAGCCAGTTTTACTGATAAGAGGATGCGGTAGTGGACACCCTGAAGCAGATAGGGATTTTTCATGTTGACAGGAGCTGGTCAAACAATTCTTTTGAATATCATAACCAGCTTTGTACTGCAGCGCCTGGATAATGCTGTCTGAATCTGCAATCAGCCCTCCTGACCTCAGCCTCATCTAACTTGTGTTGTTCTGTGGTGACTCATGGAAGAAAAAGGAAGTGCCACGGGGACATAGGTGGCTGGAAATCGAGGCGCGGGGGATTATATTACAGCAGAAGGGACAAGGCCAAGAATAAAAAATCTGATTTCTATTTGCATACAGTGCTGTGCAGATAAGAACTCATATCTACAACTACAGTTTAAAGCCTTCCACACTAGCAAACTGAAGCTAATAGCCTTTTTTTTTTCCCCCACCATGGTGGCAGCAGAATGATGGTCTGACTGCTTTGGTGTGCAGAATTTGCTTTGCCAAGGGGAGCTTTGTGGATATAAGGCTCCTTTTGATAAGCTCATATTTATATTCCAAATGATTTTTTATTTATCTATTTTAAATTACAGAATTTAAATATCATTGCTGGACCTGACCGGAGGGGATAGAAAGAAAGGGAGAAGCGTATAATCTTTTATTTTAAAGGGCCCTCTGGGCTTGACACAGAAGACGAATACGCGGACGGACGGACAATTTCGTCCGTCTTCTGCGTGGGTTCTGCTCGTAATTTGGTCCGTTTTTATTTTTAATGAGCGTAGCTATCTGTCGCTTGACATAGAAGATGGAGCAACACAAGCGTTGTATAGAAAATGTCAATGAGCCCCATTTGGGACCTGGTTACAAAAAAAAAAAAATGTCTTTCAGGTTATCAAAATGTTTTCATGTGGAAAAAGAAAAAGAAAAGGTAAGCGCCTTTCAATTTGTTTGTGTGGACTTCCTTTATTTTTAACAATCACACGATCTGAAGCAGCAGATAAGTTCCACATACTGGGGAACTGAATTGACAGGCATTTAGATCTTTCTCCAATAGCGTTTAAGGATCTATGCTATCACATAGCTCAACCTTTTTAAGCCATGCAGTGCACAGACTTGGGTCTAAACCCTGAAAGGTACTCAGACAGCAACTTGCATCTTTCTTGCACAACATTGGCCTTTTTGATTTATTTATTCAACACTTTATTCACTGGAGGTACGTCATCTTCAAAAGTTAATTCTATTAAAACAAAGCTATTAACTTGTTATGGACTTCACTAAGTAGCTCGGGACTGGAATCTGAAGTCTTATCTGGGATGTTAATGAGGAAAATAAATTTATTTCTTAAAGAGGTAGTGCACCCAAAAATGTGTTTTTTGAGCTATAAACAACACAGGCTTGTTTAATTGTGATGAAAATCAAATATACTGTTGTTAAAATAGTTTTTTGTTTTTTTTATTGATAATTTTAAAACGGATTTTGTGGGTAAAAAAATGGCTCATAACGCCCTCTACAGGGCAAAACCAGGTTAAGATTTTCGTGACCTAGAAATGCCTTGCAGGCATAGAAACCACGCCCACCAACGCATATGGAGGGATGTGAACTTATCTGGTGTGGACCTGCTAGTTTCAGACTTTTATTCTTTCACAGAGTTTCTGATTAAATATTCCTACAATGGGACGGATTTGCGCTTTTGAGGGGTGTAAAAGTAACACTGGATTTTATTCTTTACCTGCTGATCCACATCTAAGCAGATCTATGCAGATCTTCTAGGTGTTTTTGGACATTTTGTTGTATTAGTTTCGGACATCTGAGCACATTGTACTGTCTTGAAAATGTGTGTCTTAAGCATACAGAGAGATAGAGTCTGATTGGATCTCTTCGCAACTTGGCCCACCTTTCTACATTACTATATTAGACCTGATTGGATCTAGTATTTTTCATTTCGTTATGTTATTTTTGTCAGCAAAAGATAGCTGCTCAGAAAAATTTTTGTCACCAAAATGATCACAGCTCTGTTTTACACAGAACAGTCAGAATGAGGTATTTAAGATGCACTAGGTGGTTTTGCGGAGGTAGAAGGTAAAATTAAAAGGTTTCAAATTACAGACATTTCCCTATTTGGTCATCTTTAAAAAAATCAATTGTCTTTCTTTTTTCTTTCTTTTACCTTCCTCAGAAGGATACCAGCACAATATTGGAAAAGACAACCGTTATTTGCCTCAATGCCCACATAGTAAGAATGCAGCAGGAAGGAACCTAATATCAGTAGTTTCAGGCAGCAGAAGCTGATGGTCATGACTGATGCCTGCTGTTCATTTTACTGTGTATTCTCCAGAGTTCAGTCCATGGTGTATACTGATCTCCATCCACTCTGTTGCCTTTGTCAAACGGAATGATGAAAAGTAAATTGTTTCACCCTGTTAGCCTGCATCACACACTCCACTGCTCATTACCCAGTGAGCTGCTGATTGAATGAAACAGATAATAAGCAAATGTCAATGGAGGTTTTAGAGTAATACTTAACATTAGACCCAAGTGCAAGAAAGAGTGAGAAGAATCAGGGACAGAAGTTGTCATTAAAAAACAAACAAATCAAAAAGAAAACAAAAAGAACATTCAGGGATTTTAAAGAAACTCTTCATCCTGTGCGACTTGTGCGTTTCCATGGCTTTTAGGTGATAATGCCACTAGAGGGCAGTACAGAGTTCAAAGTTCACCCGAATGTGAAGGAGATTGTGATAAAGTTCATTCTCAGAAAGACATAAAAAGAGGCAGCACAGTATATGGCGGTGGTCTGTGTGGTGTCCCTTTTATTGGTTGAAGCAGCAGAACTGTGCAGCATTGTCCCCACAGTTTCTGGTGGTACTGCTCTGTTTGCTGTGTCAGCATACAAATCTGCAACTTCTCTGAAAACTGACTGTAATTTGCACATAAAGGATGCAGATGATGGCCAGGGAGGTTTGTCTGTATGCGTTAGTGTAGAGCAGAAGTTCATTAGTTACACGTTGCTCAGAAAGCCCAGTCAGTTTGGGAAGGTGCGAATGTGCAGCTAAACAGTGATCCGGAAGAAGCGAATTCTGGTCCTCCCTAAAAACGAAAGTCTTGGTTCGCTTCAAGTTAAGCAAATTCAGGAAATGGACTACAATGCATGTGGTGGAAATAGGAGTTGCCCATTAATCAATAGATGAACAAGTTTGATTTTATTTCTTAATTTTTCCTTTTCGTCTTAATTCAGTGGCACCTCAGGTGAGCAGGGGAACACGTTATCCAAATGGTTCAGTTTATTTGATTGGATGCAGTGTAAAAGCAAACTAGAACCATTTGAAAGTTGCAAAAACCAATGGTACAGAGTCTAGCGGACTATTCAGTGAGAAAACGACCTGAAGCCATGAGATGATGATGATGGTAAACAGAAAATTCAATACAGTCACCTACAAATAATATTTTAAAGGATCAGAAAGGTCCTTTTACCAAACCACTGTTTTTAGGGGCGTCATACATGGTTGGACCAGTTAAAGATCGGGTATCTGTACCAACAATGTGAGAGACGAACTTTGCTGATCTCTAAATGAGCGCAGGTTTAAGATAAAAGCAGTAGCCTTACAATCTTCATGTGAGTCTACAGAGCACATTGATGGCTAAAACAGCTTTAGCACCTTGGGGCGGTGTGGCTCGACAAGGTAGAACAGTCGTCTTGTAACCCTAGGGTTGCTGGTTCGGTCAAGGCGAGTTCATGTTGAGGTGTCCTTGGGCAAGACACCGAACCCCTAGTTGCTCCTGATGGGTCGTGGTGAGCGTCTTGCATGGCAGCTTCCGCCATCAGTGTGTGAATGTGATGTATGATGTACAGCGCTATATAAGTACAGACCATTTACCTCACATAACACATCACCTCATAATCCTCATATCTCCTTATTATAAAAAAAAAAAAATTGGTTTAAATTCACAGAGCAAATAGTGATGATATTAGGGAAACAAAGCAGTTTTAATTGGCCCCTGAAACCAAAGCCCACAGGGAGACTGTGTGGCTTGAATTAGATGGAAATGCTCATGTCGTTGTATTCTTATTTCCTTGTTGAGCTGGGTCTTTACTGCTCTGTATTCCTCTCTATTTTCTGCCTTGTGAGCTCCCTCAATGTGTCTCCCATGCCTGAGCTCTTTGGTTACCCATAGCATGCTGCTGGAACTCACATGAATGCAAATTAGCTCTCTGAAACCACAGGAGTTACCTGCCTAACTGTTTCTGTAGTGAATCGGCCAGAACTACACATACAAATATGCAGATTTGTGCATTGGGATGTAAAGTAGCTGCAGGACAGGTATATCTGCACAGCTTTTTTTCTGTCTTTAGTCTTGTTTTCACAGTTTCAACTGGAAGTGCAAGGTTATTTGTGATAAATACTAACAAATATAGTACCAAAATAAACTAAATAAAAATTTCTATGCACAAAAGGTCACTATTTTCATTTTATGCTAGTGAAAGTCTTTCCAGCAGTTGCTGCAATACATCGACCCCGGCTGTCACAACATTAAGTCGGGTCAAAGTTATTACACCAGAGGTCAATGGAAACTGTGTATTTGTGGTTTTGGAAGAAGGCTCGTTCTAAACAAATTGTCAGTCATGGCTCAGGGCTGGAGTAGAATAAATTAATTTTGAAAGTTTCTGTATATCTGTATGTGTGAGGAGCAGCGTGTACAGTGAATGCAGCACCAAGGGGGAACATTACTAAAGCAGTTTGTGCTCTGACATCCAAAATGTAGATGAGAAACATTGCAACTAAAATCCACATCTACCACAATGGGGGGGTTAACAAGTGCTTACAAAGCAGCTTCCTTATTGCTGCAGATCAAAGCCGTCAATGAAGGCTTACGACTGTGTTTAAGGGGGACCTTATAATGATGAAGACAGTTATTCACTGTCTTATTTCTCTTCTGTTGTGCTTCTTAGCCATGTAGATCCCTGTCACCATTAACTCACATTTACTCCAGTAAAAGGCAGAAAGATGCATTATTGAAAACGCCCCCCCAATACCAACAATGTTTCTGCTGCTGAGCTGCATATAAGACTGGCAAAGGTAGCAAAACGGAGCAATTAGTAGTTAAAAAGCCAGACATTTCCCCAGTGAGATAGCGGAGATGAAAGCAGACTGAGATAGAGATTGATCATCATACTCATATTCATGAAGGGGCCCAAGAGTTCACAGGAATATAAATTAGTGTGAGGATTTATTAATATGCAGTAATTTCGTATAGTTTGAGTGCTTCTTTAGCAGCTTTTGCAGAACTCACTGGTGTCCTGCAGCTGTGGGAAGTGCTGTTGCATCCCTATGAATGTTACGATGCAGGTTTACCATGAGCAGGAGGATGTGCAGAGCCAGTTGTTTAGTCTGCCAGCTGGTCTCTAATAACACTGAAATGGGGATATTTGGGAAGGGGGGCACCCAGTTTCCTTTTGTGGTCCCTGAAGACTTTTTTTAGCCTTTTCAATTCGTTAACTGGTTGGTGGACGCTACGTTTATAGCCAGCTACAGTCACCTCCCTCTGTAGCTCCTCAATGGCAGGCTTTGTTCGATTGGCCCCGTCCAATTAATTTTGTACTTCAGCAGACGACCATAATACCAGAAAACATTTTTGTTTGTTTTTAAAATCCATTGCTTTACTGGTTTGAAGATGTTGGTCCATGTTTCAACACTCTTATGTTGGTCAGGAAACCTAGCCCCCAACCGATAACGCAAGCAATGTGAAGCGGTTCTTCACTTTGCCACAGAAAAGAGTTGATGCCTGTCTCTCTAGTTTGGAGAGCCAGGAGCCGGTGCTTAGGCAGTGGGAAGTCAAAGAACTGGTCCTTAGTCAGGCTCTGTTTCCGAACCAGCACTGGAACCAGCTCGGTCAAAAAGGGGTTTTAATGTTGTGGCCAAACAGTGTTGTGTCCAGTTTCCTTTTCCTTCTAAGCGGTCATAAAGTTAGTTTAATGTGTAATCTCGTCATACCGTTTAGGTTATATTAGATTAAATTTACCTCCATTCTTTTATAGACTTGACTTAGGAGCCAAGTTTCATGCATTTGTATTAAAAGGGATTTCAGATCCACAAGCTGACATGAAAAAATTGTCATGTCAATGATGTTGGATGTCATTACCATGACCTCTAGTACTACAGGGAGGAGTTATTTTGGACCAGGATCTGTCCTTTGACCCACATATAAAATGGCTTTTTAGAACTGCCTCCTTTCACCTCTATAATATTCCCAAAAATCAGTAGCATCCTGTCTCAAAGTGATGCAGAAAAACAAGTCAAATAGGAGGATTGTTGATCCCTCTGGTCAGTGCAGATATAGCTGTCCTCCTTGGTTCTGGTTCAGATTGTCGGCTGCATAAGGCAACTCTCCCATTTCACCACCTCATAAAGGTGCTCAATTGATTGGAGATAATGTTGTTTCCACCAAATTGTGAGCCTACCATCTAAATGTGGAGCTGAAATGGAGACTCATCAGACCAGCAACGTTTCCACATCTTCTATTGTCCAGTTTTGGTGTGTTTGTGTGAATTGAAGCCTCAGTTTCCTGTTCTTAGCTGACAGGAGGCACCCGATGTGGTCTTCTGCTGCTGTAGCCCATCTGCTTCAAGGTTTGACATGGTTAGTTGGAACCAGTGGTTATTTGAGTACCTGTCGTCTTTCTATCATTTCCAACCAGTCTGCCCACTCTCCTCTAACAACAACAAGGCATATTTGTCCAGACAACTGCTCTGTAAATCTCAGTAGATCCTCAGTGTCTAAACGGGGCACTGTTGTTGGTGCAAGATGGGCTGGTCTGAGTATTTTAAAAGTCTAATGAAGTCTAAGTCCAATAAAGTGGCTGGTAAGTGTATTTCTTTATAAAAATGTTGTAGGTATGCACGGTTTATGCATCTGGGGTGTGAAACTGCGAAATCAGACCAGAAAGATGATTTCATTTGACTTATTTTCATCACATCGAGTTTTTTAAAATGAATATTTGAACTTGTTCCATTGTCAGTGTCTTAACATTTTGCTGGTGGTAAAAGATGTTTTGGTGTCCCTGACAGTTGACTTGCACATGCTTTCCCTTTCTGTTATTTGGACAAATGTGGGAATAACAGAGGATATCAACAAAAAATAAAATAACCTAACTCTAGCTGACGTGTAGCTGAGTTCTGCGTCAAGAAGAGTCATAACATCGTACTGAAACTCTGCATTAGATGATAAATGCGGTGAAAGTGGCTGAACTGAACAAAATAAACTCATACAGCCTATAATACGACCTGTTCAAACGGAAATTAAATGTGTGGACAAGCGCTCACTGTGGGAGACAAAGGACACAGGAAGATGGAGTGTTTTCTTACACACTCCTGACAGCTCATAGAGCTGGTGGAGAACAGTGGTGTCAGTAGGATTCTCCAGTGATTGACACTTTCTGGCTCAAAGTCAAAGAATTTAAAGATTCTTGTGGATGGTGCAAGGTATAAGTACCTTACAGAATTAGCACAGGGTGACATTAAATCACTCTTTCCAAATCCAATACTGATGGGGCACAAGTTTACAGCCTTTTCCACTGATGCACAGGGGATCTATACTCACACCTTATAGCTCTTACCTGGATGAGATGCACAGAAGTATCATTCAGAGCGGGAGAAGACAATATGTACTCTGCTTAGGTCTCAACTAATTCATTTTAAAGTTGAACATTTGAAAGGTTTCCACAGATTATCCATAGTTAAAATTAGAACATATTCTTTTTTAAACTTAGAGAAAGCTCTATAACTTCTAATTAAACCTGTTTTTGCTTTGATTTGTTTTTAAATTATGTGGTGATATAATAATGATACATGCTTTAGTGATTCTAGAAGTTACAGCTTTCACTTTGACTTTAATAAAAGAACAATTTCAAGTCTCTAAAAGGATGAATCTTTATCATATTTGGTGATCTCTGAGTTTTCAGCTGTTGTATTGGACTGGGAGAGCCTGAGGTTCAGCCCCGGTACATCTACCCAGTCATAATGAGACCAAGAAGCTTTGAAGTATGTTGAAACTGTTAAGTGTTTGATGTTTTTGTGCCATTTGCAATAACTGTACCTTGTTGGGTTTTGATGTGGTGTGCAGATGCTCGTAGTCACAAACCTGCTCCCATACAATATGAGAAAGTTCACGGCAGAAAGTGTAAGCACTGAAAGCTATAGTTTAAATTTGGGAAATGAGATCTCATTTACTTCCTGATGCTGCCAGTAAGAACACATGCACACTTCTGCTCACCTCAACACCTTCCTGTTACTTTTTTAATGGCTTTACTGAGCGCTCAGTAACTTCCTTAAACATGAGAATGGGAGAGAATATCAGATAGCTTATTAGCAGGTGGATGAAGGTAAGGAGGAAAGGAATGGAGCTAAAAAGGAATATACATTGTTTTAAACTTTGCCATTCTGATCAAATTTTTCACAAGATGTGTCCTCTAACATCAGATAAGTGCCACATGGACGTGTGAACAACAAGGAAAAAATGATTTTCACGGGAGCGGGTCTTTAACACATGGCTAAAAATGCTGAAGAACAAACTAATGTGTTTACATATAAATGTAGATATAATATTAACAAATGCAGGTTTTTAGTAATGTTTATTTTTTCTTCTTGGAATAATTACATTAAATTTCCTCAACATAATAGTATTTCCTTTATCTATTTTTTTTGTCATTATGTTGGAAACTTCGGCATTATTTTTTACATATTTTTCCACAATGTCTACATCCAATAGATGTTTATTCTGCATTTTAAAACCTTAAAATCCAAATTAAAATGTGGTTCTACCAAAATGTCTACAAATTTTCTATCAGATATTTATGAAATTTTTTTATCTTTTTTTAAAAGGTTTCCTAAAATTTATGGCTCTAAATGAGTTTTATTTAGCTGGCTGAGGGAAAAATGGCTCTGTGGACTGTAAAGGTTGCTGACCCCTGGTCTAGATGATGTAATATATAGGACCAATTCCCAGGTAAAACATGAAAAAAAAAGAAGCTTTTTTCTCTCTCACTGGAACAAGACTTGTAAGCTTCCGAAATGTGTGTGTGTGTTTACATTTAAAAAAATTTCAGAGCTACATGTAGCTATTAGTATATTCTTCTTATCATGTTAAATTGGACATGTGCTGGACTATTTGTGCTTTTTTATTCATATTTACTTTTCAAGAAGATTCCTGAGATTGTGAGGACGTGATTAAAATTTATAGGAGAATTAAAAGCTGTAGAAAGCTCGAAATTTTAAGAGGGTTTACAGCCTGTTTATGCTGTGTAGTGTAAATGATAAAATATTGGTCTATTTATCCATCCATCCACTCATTTTCTTGCCGCTTATCTGGGTTTGGGTCCTAAGCAGGGAAGCCAAGACTTCCCTCTCAGCACATTTTCCAGCTCATTCAGGAGGATCCTTAGGCGTTCCCAGGCCAGTCGAGAGATGTAGTCCCTCCAGTGTCCTGAGTCTAACCCGGGGTCTCCTCCTATTTTTCCGGTGCATGTATATTACTTGATATTACAATTTTCTGCTTTTGTGGCACAAACACAGTTGCTATGGCAGATTGAGGGACTCAAGTGTTTTCACACTGTTACTAGAATGATGGATTGGTGGGCAGGTCCGAGTAATGTGTCACCTTGTTTAATTTCCAGTTTGTACAATGATGTCAGTCAGACATGTGCACACGCATGGCCCTCTCAACCCCAAGAGTGAGACATTTTATTTTAATTTATTGAGCTGTTTTGACAGTTTCATATAAATGTGTTGATTCTTCCCAACATAAAACATTTCTCACATATCCAGACAAATATATCAACACCAGGCCCAGTATCATCAAAAACTGTGAAATAGAAACCTTTCTCCATCATAGCCTCACAGTCTAAGGTTCAGAATTGTGATGGTAACAATGCTTTTCACACTGTCTTGTGACAACTATTGAGTGTGACGTTAGATTGTACTGACGCTGTATATATTTATAATATAACCATGTGTTTTTAACACCAGGCTGTAACCTTTGCAGCTGAAACAAAGTAGAAAATTAAATAATGGCAGAAGTGGAAAAACCAGTGGATTGAGGATTTTGAAGAACATGATTAAAAGCAGCTCTTGGTTGAAGGTCAGGGGCTTAATGCCATCCCTCACCTCAACCTGCCAACCAGTTGTCCCAGTTAAGAATGGCAACTACTGACTTGATCAAGTCAGAAACGTAATTGACTGAAAATACCTTCAACTTCAGTTCTATGATACAGGAACAGAAACAAAACTTGGTACTGGACAATCTTTGAGCCTTTGTGAATCCTCTACACATTTTTCTTTTGACTAACATTCATATATTACAATCTGGCAATTTTCAATTAGCAATTGTGAGATTTTTAATGCCTTTTTAAATGCTCTACTTGTGGAAGGATTTCTCCTTAAAATTCTGATTCTTAACTTTTCCAAGTAACCACGCTAAAGGGGAACTGTTGAGATGTGGGATCAACTTTTCAAAGTCTGGAATTATTGTTCAGGATAAGATCCAAGATCATGTTGAGCTGATGAATAAATGTCAAGGGTGTGGGGCAGGAGCAGAATTGTGAGTAATGAGAAAAAGTCAATTATTAGTGGATATGTTTAATCACTGGTGGAAAAAATGAACCAGCTTGAATCCCTAAGGAAGACACAGCAGGGACATCTGGAATACAGAACCATGTGTTTCATTGAGACATGGCTGCAAGAACATGTTCAGGACACCCGCTTTTCTCTACATGGTCTACATACTGACAGAGACAGCAGATCGAGTGACAAAAGAAAAGGAGAAGGTGCTGGATGCAGTGCTGAACTGAGGGTGTTACTGACAGGTAGTGTCTATTTACCTTAGATGTGAAAATACTGGCTGGGAGTTTCTATTCATGTTGTCTACTGAGAGAGTTCATCTGAGTTACCTACCGATGTTGCATGTGACACCATCAGCTTAGTTGTTGCCAGGCTACAAATACAAAACACCATCGCATTTACAGCGTCGTCTGTCAGTGCTTACTTATTACTTCATGCTGCAGCATTAGAATTTTCCTTCTAGGATTATGAAAGTATCATTCAATTCACGGTAGAGACTTTCCAGTCAGTGATCCCTTAACTGTTACACCTGACTTTTTATCTAAAGCACATACAACTAAAATTATTCTGCAGGGGAATCATCTTGATAATTTTCTTCCTTTTCGCCTCCATGCCTATGAATTTAAATGTAAAGGGATTCCCATTAGCCTGGGTTGAATTAGTATCTACTACTTTCTCAGGATGGTTGTCAAAGCAGGTCTGCCTTACAGGTAGTTGCTAGTGTGGCATTGCCTTGTTATTATTATGCAATAGAAATGTGGAAATCCTGCAGTAAAAATAATCTAAGATTCTTCTTGCATATATAATAATAATAATAATAATAATAATAATAATAATAATAATAATAATAATAATAATAATAATAATAATAATA
>JBAMHW010000020.1:20069208-20080811 GCA_037177495.1 Rhadinocentrus ornatus | reverse complement strand
GGCTACTGTATTCAAAGATGGCGATGCAACATGGCAGCCTCCAGTTGGGTGCGCCGCCACCTATGTATTTATAAACAACTCATTGTGATTAGACTTTGGTAAAAATGCATATTTATGAAAGCAATTCTTGATTTTTGCTAACAAAAAAGTTACACACTGTACCTTTAAATACACTCACCAGCCACTTCATTGGGTCCACCTGTTCAACTGCTTGTTAACACAAATATCTAATCAGCAGCAATTCAATGCATTTAGTCATGTAGACATGGTCAAGATGATGCTGGTGTAATGGTGTGGGATATTTTTTTATGCACATTCTTGGACCCTCAGTACCATTTGAGCATCCTTTAAACAACACAGCCTACCTGAGTATTGTTACTGACCATGTCCATCCCTTTATGACCACAGTGTAGCATCGTCTGATGCTACTTCCAGCAGGAAAATGCACCATGTCACAAAGCTCAGATCATCTCCACCTGCTTTCTAGAACATGACAATGAGTTCACTGGTCTCCAAACGCCTCTACAGTCACCAGATCTCAATCCAACAGAGCAGCTTTGGGACGTTGAGATTCTCATCATGGATGTGCAGCAAAGGTGTGATTCTGTCATGTCAATGTGGAACAAAATCTCTGAGAAAGGTTTTTAACACCTTGTTGAATCTCTGCCTTGAAGAGGTAAGGAATTCTAAAGGTACAAGGGTTCCAACCATAGTCATAGTAAGGTGGAACTTATAATAAAGTGGCTGTGAGGATATTTGCAATTAACACCTTGATTACTTTACTCCTTGGTATCAACCATGCCGTGCCCAATGTTTTCTACTTTGGAGTTGTACTCTAACTATTTATATATTCAGCCTATGGCGTATATCTTAAAAGGTATGGTGCAGAAAGTGTGTGTTTTTTCTGCACTTCCAGAAAATACGCACATACAAAATCTGCTCCAATAAATGATTAAAAAAATCCTCACATCTTACAAAACATTGACAGTCTGCAATCTCTGTAGAAATGAAGTTTCAGCTGTGCGACAAAGTTAAGCTGCAGTAAGTGACAGTGACGTTAAATGGAGGCTTACCAACAGAAATGAGGAGAACAAAGGCAGAGCCGTAGCTAAGGCAGCAAAGTGAGCAGAATCGGGATGCAGATGTCTCTATACGAGGCAAAGTGATGTGCTGTAAATTTAACTTGCCATGAAGAAATACCTGCTCTGAAACTAACTGAACACATGTGGGAATAAATCAATGTTGGCAATGACAGCACTGATAGAACAGTGAGATAATTATACAGTGGCTGTTGAATGCCAGGTTACGTCCTATTAAACCCCTTTTTTTCTCTCCAAGCAGGGTCTTTTATTGAATCTGCAAAGTTCTCTTAACACATTCAGCTGGCTTTGTTTTAAAAGATTCACTCTTCAGTCTAAATTAACAGTTTTTTTTTGTCATGTAAACCAACACTAGAAACACCTGAAGCAGTCGGTGAAACCAATAAACTCTTTCTGGTTTGCTGCACTTCATATGAGACACATTTTATATAAAGGAAAACCTTAAAAAAAGCAAATAATGGTGAATGTCTGCTAAGGTGAGCAAGAATATAAAGAGCATGTGCTCAATATGATTTGTTTTTGTTAATTTATTTATCTCCTTCGGCTCTGACAAGACGGATGCACATCCCATCACCTGCAGTAAATCTTGCTGTGCCATTAACCCGATATGAAAGCCATTCATCACCTGATCAGGGTACCGACAGGTGAGGTTAAAATGGCTAATAAAACAGCCGTGACAGTTGTGTTTGTGGATGTGGAGATCAACACTGACAAACCAAGGATTATGGCTTTCCCTTCTTCCCTTCAGACAGCTAGATTTAGATATGTGTAAATCTAATTTTCAGTAAAAAACATCAAAGACGACAGATTGAGCAACTGATGCAATGACAGTGAAATATCTGAAGCTGTATTAAGAACTGGTGTTGGAGCTTGAAAGAGGATAATGCATTGTTGTGCTGGGATTGCATTCAGTTGCAACTGGGATTGAGAAATTTGTATCTTTCTCGCTTTGTTAGAGTCAATGCAAGTTTATTTGTATACATATTTCATGTACAAGACAATATAAAGTGCTTTACATAAAACTTTAAAAGCATTACAGCAGAAAATATTAAAGGCAGAATTAAACTAAAAAGGAATAAAAAATTTTTAATCAGAAACAGAACAAGCTCAAAAAGAGAGATATAGACAACGAAATATGCACAATGAGGTAAACCGACATCAGTGGGAAATACATCATCATCATCATCGTGTTTATCATCATGTTTATGAGCAAACTCAAGTTTGAAAGACATCCTACTGAGCTGATGACGATGAGCTCCTTGTCAGTGATACAGAGCAGATTACAGAGAAAACAGCACTAAACACTTTTCTTCTTTCTCACCTATTTGCTGATTCTCATCCAATATGCAAAAGGGATGAATAAATTTACTCCCATCATAATCAGTTTCATAGTCAAAATTTTTTCATTTACTTTTACATCTCTACTTCCGAGCTACAGCCTTTTGAATTCTTAATATCCCAATTTAACATTTTATTTGGAAAAACTCTGCAGCCAAAAAGATTCAAAGAACTAAATTTGGGATCAGACTTCAGGTTTTCTACTATGTTACAGATATTAGGAGCATACAATCTAAACACTGACTCTCCTTGTTCAGTTTTACGACATGATGGAAAGCAAACTTTACCCAAATCTCAGTGTCTCGTGGCTCATGTGGCATCAGGATATCAGATGCATATTTTGGACCAGAACCAATCAGGATCTTGTACATCAGCAGCAACATTTTAAAATCAAATAGAATGAATCCCCTACTGACTGGACCAGTCTGCCCTCCTCAGAGTATGTCCACACGGGTTTTTCCCTCTCACTTTTCCCACAAGAGAAAAAAATAAATAAATCATGTCAATGGCATGCAGAGACAATTTAAATGTTATGAGCCCCATAGATCTAGCCCCACCTCTGAACCCCTGAAGTCATGTTGGCCAATCAGAAGTATCTCGCTGTGATGCCCTCATTCTATAGTCTGCTACACACTGGATATTTATATGCAAACATGTAAAAAGTTTGGTTAAGATCAGCACCGCATAGTCTTGGCTACATCTGCCATTGTCATGGAAACAAAGAAGTAAATTTTGTGCATTTTGTGCAGGATTAGAAAAGATTAGAATTGAAGGGCACACAGCTGGATGGGCTTGTGTAGGTCAGATTATTGCCTGATAATGGGAATGGACTAATGATTACGCACTCAGTCCACTATTTGAGAGGCAAGAATAGTGCCTGAGATGGAAAGTCCCTTCAGATTTTATTAAAGACTGAGTTTAGGTTTGGGAAAGGTACTTACCCTGACTTTATCATCTTTATACTCTAGAACAGTGATTCCCAACCCTGGTCCTCAAGGACCAATATCCTGCAGGTCTTAGATGTCTCCCTGCTACAACACACCTGATTCAAATTAAATGGTTCTCTGACAAGCTTTGCACAAGTCTGCTAATGAGCCATGAATTTGAATCAGGTGTGTTGTAGGACCAGGGTAGACCAGGGTTGGGAATCACTGCTCCAGAAAACCAAGCCTCAATAATGAGGTAACTGTCTCAATAATATGCAGGTACCTCATTATGTCGATAGTGGTGTTAAAACCTTTTCCAAACATGGCTACTCTTAGCTTCTGTATTGTAAGAGCTTTATTTGATTTATTTGATTTATTTCGAAGTCAATCATTAAACACCAAGAAAAGTATCATCTAAATATGGGATGTTCAGTTCTGGTTCTCGTGTCATGCTTCACCGGTCCCTGTCAGAGCTTCTGACTCTAGGGAACCCCTACTTCCTAAAAGCAAGCAGTTTCCTTAGTCGATGCACTAAGGTACAGGGAGGTCTGACTTAAGGTCTTACAGCAAAACTGTAAGTCTCTATTAGTTTTGAACAATATCTATTCTATGCCAGCAGCAGTCTCTATTCAAATAGGTAACTTACCGTTTCAGGTGAGGGGCGATACCTAGCTGTCTCTGTGCGTCGGTAGTATTCTCTTTGTACTACCCGTATGCAAACGATGAGTCAGGGAACTGTTAAGTGTGATACGGATTTCCTTAAAGAAGCCTGAGATATTTTATTAAAAGGTTAAAATGCAGATTCTTTAATTCATCTGATATTTTGTAATCTCGCGGATCCAGCTAGGTGGCTTCACTCGTGGTCGCTTCGCACCTGACACGCTCCTGGTGTGGATTGACGTGCCACCAAGGTTGGGACAAAACCACGGCACACACACACCCAGTGGAAACTGGGGGTTATGCAGGTGTATTGGGTATTGTTTTCTTTCATTAGGCTCCTCCAATCAATATTCCTAAACAAGGTATGTTCTCATTCATGCAAAGCTTAAAAAACAGTAAGTCAGGTGCAACGCAAGCAGAGCAAGGGCAAATGTCCTGCAGGTTTTAGATGTTTCCTGCTTCAACACACCTGACTCAGATTAAGGGGCTATTAACAGGTTTGGATAGGACATAACAAGAAACTGCTAAGGAAATCCATTAAGTTAAAGCAGGGGAACATCTAAAGCCTGCAGGTCTGCAACCCTTGAGGACCTACACTGAACATACCTGAATAAATATTTACAACAAAATATAAAGGTTATTTTTCTTTTACTCCCAAAGCCTTGTTTACAAATGCAGACCTATCAGTGCAACAGAGTCAGATTCGTTCAGTCTTCAAGGCACACAGGATTTGCAAGGTAACACCAACAAAAACCTGTAGCATGTATGTGTTTAAACGGTAATCAACACAACATCTTTTTTTTTCAACATGAAATGAAAGTGCAACCTTAGTGCCGATAGGAGGCTGCACTTTTGTGATGCTTTCCGTTCACCTTCCTTATGGAACGATGAAAGGCTGCAACACATCCCACCTTGCTGATTTATTTTCTGCAGCTGTCTTGTCCTGGAAAACCTCGCTTTCAAACAGATGTTGATTCTTTTATTTTTTTCTTAAATGTTTTCAAAATTAGCTTTCTTTTTAAAAGAAATAAGAGGAAGAAATGTCTCTTTTCCATCGACTGAGCATTTTAAATGGCACTTGGCATCCAAAACCAGAAGTGCCTTGAAGATTAATGACATTCTGCTAATCTTGGCTATTGTGGGTTTAAAACAAGCTTATATATTTCCTCCACAGCGCAAAAGTTAGCTAAATAAGAGACAACTGAATCATTGCACTTTGGCACATAATCTTCCACTCCCAAATGTCTTCACGTATTAGATCATTAGGGGATTATAATTAATACTTAAGAGGCAAATTCTGTAAGACTCTAAGATGCTTGATTAAAAACTTAAGGTCAAACAAATGTCCTCATGTCTCATCCACATATGTTGTACATATCCTGGCAAATTAACTAAATAAACACAGGATTGCAAACATGAGCAGGAAATAGTAATTCTGGGGAACATGGAGCAGGCCTGGATGTAGACAAGACACAGACCCAGATTTAAGACCTTCCCTGCTTTAGTCATTAAAATGTTACTGCTGGTATTTAGTAAGGTTCGTTTTTTTTATATAGTCTATATAAATAGGCAGATGGATTTCCAATAATTTCAGTGACAGAATTCACTATAAATTCATTAATAACCAAAAGCTAAAACAACAAAGCAAAAAACTACCAGCCTGTTTCAAACATGCAATACAGGCCTTTTGCAATCTTTCCAGCGACGCGCCCCTTATAAGCACCTTATAAGCGCTAATTTGGCATCTATCTTGCATCCTACTTGTACTGCGAGCTCTCTCAAGCCAGCAAAACAGTCTTATCTTGGCCTTGAAATTGCACTATAAAAATAGTGTAGTTGGGTTTCTCAGACTCAGAATGCTGCTGGGCACCAACGACATACATAACGCGTCTTTAACACATTTTCTGCTTACTCTTGACATTTTCAAGATTTTACATGATTTGAACTAGATCTGTGTTTTACTGTGCTTGGTATGTTTATTTGTATCTATGTGTTTCTGTACTTACTCTAATGAGGTCTCTTGGCCAGGTCATGTTTGCAAATGTGAATTGGTCCTCAAAAATTTTACTTGGAAAAATAATGGTTTAAAAAAAAATTACATAATTTTTTTAAAAACCAATTAACAAATCATATTTTCAGGGTTTCATATAAAGAGGAGGAAAGTTTCTTTTAAAGAAAACAAACACTGATATGTGCATTTCCTATCATTTTGTGCATTCAAATAAACAAAAATTTGCAACCAAAATGCTAAAAAACAAAATCTCACATATGTTTTCTTGTGTTTTTAATAAAAAAAAAATAGGGTTTATAAAAAATGCATATTTAGGTTACAATCAAAACATATATATAGATATATATCTATATATCTATATATATCTATATATATATCTATATATATATAGATATATATATAGTTTGGACCTCCTTTCTGCACATTTTGGTCTGAATCACAGCTTAACAAAATAATAATTAAAATATTAATATTCGATAAGTCTAAGTTAAATTTAGAACTGCAGATTTTTCATTACCCACAAACGAGCAGTTTCCATCTAGATATGCATATGTTACAACCATCTTTGATCAAAAGCTTAAAAGAAAACTCTTGGAAGGGGAGGATGAGATGGGTCTTCTTTTAACAGCTGGATAAAAGCACTGTAAAATCAGAATTTGACCTTTTTTTCCTTCTGCTTCTCAGCTCAATTTTGGTGACAATTACTGTTCTAACTCACATTAGGCATGTCAAAGCATGTAATGTGAAGCCGCTCAACTTACTCTCGAGTGACGTGATAATTATCTGCCAGAGCAACCTGTACTGTTATGAGGTCATCACTCCCTCAGTGGGTAATTTTCCAGCCGTCTTCATTGGTGATGAAACTCACAATTGCAAGTGAGAAATAGAGCGAGAGACCATTAAAAAGAAAAAGGAAGGAAGCAATTCAGAAGAGGAAAAATTAGCATCTGATTTCAGCCTCTCTATGGCACCGATACTCTCACTTTACTGAAGTGGTTGTGGATGTTTCTCATAACATATATATTGCATTAGGGATTGGGGGGAGATGAGGGGTGGGACTCACAATAAAATTAGAATTTATCAAATAAAGACTCTTCTGCTGACATGTCAGAGAAGATAAAGGTTGTATTTTGTTAAGAGAACGTAAACTAGTTCTGGCAGGTGTTTCAAGGACTTCAAGGAAATTACATTCTTACAAAACTTAAACTTAAACTTAGCTTAACTTTTCAGCTTCTGAGGGAATTGGCATACATCAAAGAGCTGTGAGTTATCAAATCGAGGCAAATGACACAAAAAGCAGAATAATGAAGAAAACTGTGTCTGGGTTAAATCCCCCAAGGATAAGGAAAAAAAAGAAAAAAAAAAGGACAAGAAATCTAGGGTGCCAGTTTCAAGGCTCTTCGGTCTGTGGGCCTTATGCAGCATAAAGTAAATTTAAAATCAATGAGAAGCCCAGTTAGATTATTGACTGATACCACCTCATCAATACTGCAGGTGAACTAAATGACTTTCTTGGGAACTTCCATTAATTTAGCTGAAATAGAACAGTGTGCACCAGGCCCACAAAGCCACATCTGATCAAGTAAATGAAATGTCAGTAAAATATGAAATGATCCTCTCTGCCGCAATAAACTGTGAGTCACTATTATGGCGAAAATTGCAGATTAGCATTCAATGAACCCTTAATCCAGCTGCAAGAGAATATATGACAAACATACTGTTTATACCAGGAATATCTGGAAAAAAAAACCTTCGTGAATGAATAATGTTAAATATATGTTGACAGATACCATAGGTAATTGTAAAGGCACATTGTGCACATGACTTGAACACAAAGGGCACAAGGATGGATACTAGCATGATAGACTGAATCTGAAGAGAACTGACATCAGTTGTCGTGTTACATTCAATTATAGCTTTAATAATTGTGAATCTAAGGTTTGCCCACATTTACAGAATAGAAAGTTTTTTGTGATTAAGTCAATACAGTTTAATTTAGTTAATTTATAGAGGGCTAATTCTTAACAAAAGTCTTCTTAAGGCACATTAAACAAATTAAATCATCCATTTAGATGCAGTCCAATTCAATCCAATTATAATCCAATGACATATAATCCAATTTAGTCTGAATCATTGTAATTGTATTTATATTGTTCAGATAAGAAGTCAATTAAGGTAAAAAGTTGACAAACTAAAGAGCTGATGCTATATCTTCAGTTTAATACCTTGCCTTTAGCATGCAGAGCATGGTTGCCGACAGTCAACAAAACAACAGTTCAAAAGTGATCTACTTAATAGGAGTATCTGAACATTTAACCATAATCAATCTTAAACGGCTTAAACAAAACTCCTCCAATGTGAAATATTGACACATTCAAGCTAATTTAGTGCTTGCTAACTTGTCCAAACCAAGCTAACAAAAGTATACTATTCATGCTAGCTGTTGCTAGCTTGCCTCTTTTTTCCCTGGTATTTAAGAACCATTTCTGCTTTCTATCTTTACTGTCCTCACACTTGTTTCCAGAAACAATGACAAGACATTAAACTTGCATTAAAGCATATAAAAGTTTTTTTTTTTTTTTTTTTTTTTTTTTTTAAATAATTCAGCCACAAACGAAAAAATCTTCTTCTCTTTGACATGTAAGAAGCCATATTTGTTCCTGTGCTTGTTTTCTTTTTGGCAGGAAAATCCAGGAATTATCAAAGCATTTCACAGGTCAGTTCAATGGTTTGAAGCCACTGTGCTGATACTGTCTGATATGGAAACCACTGAACTCCATCCAAGCAGTGCTGCTAGTCTGTGCCTGCTGCTGAGTACAGATAAAGATGTATGTTGTCAGACATATATACTTTGATCTGATGCTTCCCCATGAAAAAGCAGCCAGCCAACCAAACAACCACGTAGTGTTCACTGAGGAAGAGTGGGAAGATCAATGCTAACTGGGTTCTCTGCATAGGCCATCTTTTGATTCAGTTAAAACCCCACTGATGGGAGTTTTTTTTTTCTTTATGTGGAAGAGTTGGGGATACAAAGGGGATGCATATGCTTTTGCTGAGTGGAACTTGTAGCCTTTATCCTTAGATGAGGAATCAATAAATGAGCCATGGCAGAAGAAAGGGCTCTTACAAATGCAATCAGTCATGTAATGAATTAAAATCTATTGATTGGAAGTTATATATGGAAAGTCACTTATATATCTATACGATCAACGGTGGATTTATGAGGCGGTTGTGACTCATGTTTTAACTTGAAGGGATAAACTGCTTAATTTTAAAGCTAAAACAGGAAATTGTAGCTTTATGTAGAAACCAGTAGTAGGTACCACTTTGGTTTCTGAAATGCTTGAAGTGGTCGGTAACAATAGATCATTGTCTCATTGGAATTGGAATTGTAATTGGTTTGGTAAGTATCTTTTCTCATGCAAATATCATGCCTTACTAACACACTAGAAAACACTTAGCATCATTCTAAAAAGCCTTAGGTTCACCGTACAACTGCAAATAGTGGAAAATGTCCCTTTGTTCACTACAACTTCTTGAGAATACCTTTTCAGGTGTACATCAAGTGGTTAACAATTAAATTGGATGTGTGATGGCATTATTCAGTTAAGTGTCTGACAGCTTGTGTTGAAATGCCAATTATTTTCTAGAAAACTCAAAGAAAAGAAATTACATCTGTACCATGCAGACAGAAAACAGAGAAAAGCTAAAAGAGGTTGTGCTCAACATTCATGCAGAGAATCATTGAGCTCGGTATATTCTGAATCCTGTATATGTGACATAGTGGGATGGCTCTGCATGTGCATGTGTATACAGATTCACATCTACTCAGGAATCATAATTTCTTGATGGTCAAAAAATGAAAACACACCACCTTGTTTCAAAACCTGCAACACCATTTAAAATATAAAATGTAAGTTGAATTTCTATTTGGGGAAGGAGCAAGGTTCCCACTATGTTGCCACACCTGCACATTTGGAAACTGCTCGACAGAGAACCCTGGGGGTCATCTTGGACTCGCATCTGAATATTAACAGCCACATCAAGTCAGTTACGAAGCTAGTCTACCATCACCTCAGGAATATTTCCAAAATGAAAGGACTAATGTGTCAGAGTAATGTGGAAAAACTGGTTCATGCATTTATCTTTGGGAAATTGGCCTTTTTACATGTCCTCTGCTAAATCAGTTAGACAGCTGAAGCTCGAGTCCTCCCTAAGACTAATACCACTTCAGTTCACTTCAGAGATCTTTGCTAGCTCCTGGTTTTAAAATACAGCTGTTGGTTTATAAAATGTTAAGTGATTTAGAACCAAAGTACATTTCAGACCTTTTGGTCTTTTATGATCCACCTGGGCAGCTTAGATCATCAGGTACAACTTAGCTTACTGTCAATAAAGCTTGAAAAAATCAAGGCGCCAACAGAAATACAAATCTGCTGAAACGTCTTTTAAATCACATTTTAAAACTTTGCTTTTAACCATTTAACTCGGTAAATTTCCCAACACAACATGTTTGTTTTTAACTTTATTCTTGTTTCTGGACTTCAGGACTCTGATGATGTCATACCTGAAAAAAGTATTTTTGCTAATTAAAGTAAAGCCGTCCCTAAAACTTTTTAAAAAGAAGATAAAAACAAAGATTGCACCCCTATGCAATAATTATTCAGCCAAGTACTACCTAAACATTACATTACTAAAGTACCCTTTCAGTTCAGGAGCCACATACAATGCAATCTAAAGTGGGCCACACTAGTAAAATACTTAATAATCCAGAAATAATGAAAACTCCCAATTTTTCCCTTTTTTTAAGGGCAAACATTTACAAGTATATTATCAAAACATTTATATTTAATGAAATATCATTTTAGAAAAAATTTTAAACATCCTAAAATTTTCTTTAAATGAAAGGCAATTTTAACAATATTTTGCCAGTTTATCATTTACATAAATTACATACACTGCTCCCAGTAGCCACACAGCTACAACTGAGAACTATTACTATACACAGACGTGCTATATCAATACTTGTGCAATACTGTAAATTCATTCCGTATATGTTACATAGATTTCTTATATAAACCTTTTTATATAGTTTTTGTTCTGAACAGTTTGTTTTCTGTTCTTATCTCTAATGCTGCTGTTTGCACTATCACCTTTCCTGCTGTAACACCAAAATTGTCCCACTGTGGGACAAATAAAGGATTATCTTATCTTATCTTGTAATCCTTATAACTTATTCCCAAATTGCTTCTGATAGGTCGTGGTTGAGCGCCTTGCATGGCAGCTTCCGCCATCAGTGCGTGAATGTGTGTGTTAATGTGATGTATTTGTAAAGTCTTTGGATATCATTCCAGGTACAGTAAAGCGCTATATAAATACAGACCATTTACTATATATATATATATATATATATATATATATATATATGTATATATACACCGTGAGGAAAATAAGTATTTGAACACCCTGCTGTTTTGCAAGTTCTCCCACTTATGATACAGCTGCAAATAAGTATTTGAACACCTGAGAAAATCAATGTTAATATTTGGTACAGTAGTCTTTGTTTGC
>JBAMHW010000020.1:20058546-20069108 GCA_037177495.1 Rhadinocentrus ornatus | reverse complement strand
ATCTGAACAACCAATGATTTATAAAGGAAAATCTTGAAATTTATCAGGGGTGCCCAAACTTTTTCATGCCACTGTATATGTATGTATATACAATGCAACATTTTTTCCAAAAGTGACCTTGTTCATGCATCTGAGGACCCAAAGACGATCCTCACCCTTTCCTTTCAGAGATTTCAATCATTTGATGCAATAAACCATAGGAAATTGAATCTCAAAATTCTTTGCTCATGTGTTCTTAAAGACATGAATCTCTCCCATTTCTAGTTCTGAATGACTTTGCTTCACCCAGATTAGAAGAAGTATTCATCTCAGCAGTCCAAACTGTTTTAATGAATTTTACAAGTAATGAAAATACATAGACACCCATTTATGGTTTCCTTTTATAAAAAAAAATACAAATGTTCTTTCACAGACTTTATAACAGCAATAAATTACAGGCCATGTTTAAAGGAATAGCAGCTACACTGGAAATATGCTGCAGGTTGCTTTTATAGTTTAAATACATTTAATTAGACAACACAAAAAAAAACAGCAAGTGACAGATTTGCATCAAAACAGGTATAAGAGCCAATCACAGGTGAGAAAAATGCTGACATTCATGCAAAAGCTGTCGAATTGCGTTGGCTGGTGAAGCCAACAAACGCAAATAAGCCATAACCAGTCTGATCAGCAGCAATGAAAGCGTGTAAAAAACAGCTTTTCTAGTAAAGTCATCGGGTGTCCATGCTCTATTACAGTATACAGTCACAGTTCAAAAGAGCTGAAGTTGTGGCAAGTAAAGATACTGCAGTCTATTTTCAACAAGAAAAAACATTGAATCAGTTGGTCCTTGTATCACAAACGATGGTGCTTTGAGTGTGGCTGGAAAAGTGTCATGTTTAAGAGTCATCATCAGTTTTTATGACATGAAACAGGGTGACGTTAAAGATTACCTGATGGCCGTTATTCCAGGCGTACAGCGCTCTCTCTCTGGCGTTATAGTCAAGCATGGAGATGTGAAAGTACTGGTTGTGGAAGGGAATGTCTACGTATTCATAAGTTGAGGTCTTGGTGGAGTAAGCATAGTAAACCTTTGCCCCAGACATGTGGGAGTTGGTGATATAGAGCGTCCCACAGATCATAAACGACTCGCCTGCGTTCCTTTTCGAGTACTCCGTGTTCCAGGTCTTCAGAACCTGCAGGGTGTCCGGGTCTAACTGCGAGATGACCACATTTCCAGCATTCTGATTGGTTGCGTACACAACCCACATTCCTAGTTCGTCAGCCATGACATCGATGTCGGAGTTTCCTCCCCAAGTATACGGATACATGTTGTGGAAGCCGGCGAACTCCAAAGCTCTCTGGGCCAGCACGCTGCCAGTCTCAAAGCTGTACTTAACAATTATATTGCTCTGGTACTTGTTGTAGTAAAGTGACCCGTTGTAGACGATGTGATTGGTTCCCTCCCATTTAAACGGGAGGCTGTAGGTTCGAGAAACCACTCCTGCTACAAAGTCTTCCATCGTCTTGTACTCACGGACAATCTTGTTGTTGATGTAGCTGTCCATATACCAAACCTGCATCGGACAAGAGGGTTAGAATCAGATCTGATAAACACGTCTGCAATCAGAAACACTTATCTGTTATAAAAAATAATCACACTAAAGTCATTTTCAGTATTATGATAAAAAAAAAAACTGCCATCTAGAGCCACCAAAACATCAAATCTAACTAGATTCAACACCTACTCTATGAGAGGTGGTGCTTTTCTTCAGCTGCAGCTACGCTGAGAAAAACATCACAGGTACCATAAACAATGTGCAAACCCCCCCCCCCCCACACACACACACACACACACACACTAACACTCATGCTTTCATAACTCACCCTGTTGTTTCTGGTTGTTGCTAGAGGATCAGTCATCCATGCCCCAAAGCGAGTTCCAGATGTCTTTATTGTAACAGGTCCAGTGATTTTCATTAATTTCCCACATGCTGTTAATAAAGAAAGGCAGCGATAAGATGTGCTGGGCTGGCTTTTCTCTCTCTAACTAGATTTCTCAAGCCAATTTCATGCCTTTGCCACCAGAGAGTGTGCCCTCTGTGCATACTAAGATGTCACCGGCAGCAAGCTTCTTTATTTAACTTCAAGCATGATGCTGCAACTGATGTTTGTGGCTGAAGGAAACGCAGCATATGCATTCCTTATTGTTTTTTTTGTTTTTTTTAGAGCATCCAAAGACTAAAAAGATACTTAACAAGAGTAGAAGTAAAAAAAGAAACCAATGTCAATCAATCGAACAGTAGTTTCTCGCTTTTTTCACAATCCCTGGAGAAGTAGTGCTTAGGTTGTACACAGTATATGTTTTCCACCAAAGTGGTTCCAGCGCTGGTTCTGAGCCAGAGCCAAGTTAGAGCCAGTTATCTCTGTTTGAACCTCCAATGCTAATGTTGCACAGAAAAGGGTTGCAGGGCCCGATTAAGAACTGCTTACATTTGGGGAAGCAGGGTTTGGTTTATTTCATGCTACAGAGCCAGTTATTGCAGCTATGGGTGTTTTAATGAAGTAAGCTGGTGTTTATAGATCTGTTCAGTGCAGTGTTCAAATTTTGGTGTTTTCACTCTGTGAAAGTCTCTGTTTCACTTTGTCATGGCCTAGAGCAGAGAACACCAACTCTGGACCTCTTGGGCCAGTATCCTGCAGGTTTTAGATGTTTCCCTGCTGCAATACACTTGACTCAAATAAATGCATCATCAACAGGCCAATGCAGAACTTGACAACAAGCTGTTGGAAGACCATTTCATTTAAAATTTGTGTGTTGCAGCAGGGAAAACCTGCAGGACACTGGCCCAAGAGGCCCGGTCTAGATTCTTCATAGGAGCCCAATTTATGTCATCTTCTTAAAAAATACTGCCAGGACATGCTGGTGAACAAAACTAAAACAAGTTAAAATTAGCTTAACACGTTGGTTTCTTCTTAGCAATTTCAATCCCTGATGAATAAAACAATAACGCAGCTACAGCTTGTATTTCCTTTTATGATCCCAGCAAACATTTCACAGGACACTTTTCTTAACGTCTTTTTGTGAAATCCTTGACTCACTCCCTTTTTTTATGATTAAACAAAGAACCCTGAAGTAATCCTAACCTGTTTCATGATTTGAATGATTTGAAAAGCAAAACAACACAAACATAAGGTATTTTCCAGGTAAGGTATTCCAGGAAGAATGTGTTCGCAACACGATGATGAATTACAACCACGGTCTATAATGAGTTACTGGGACCATTATTCATGTTACGCAGAACTAATGAGTTAAATGTGATGTCATGTGAATAAAAGTTACATAATAACGTGGCTCTGTTGTGGCTCTCTGGCTTTGGAAAACCAAACCAGTCCTTAGTTGGAACTCATTTAGAACTGGTTGTACAAGAACCAGCACTAGAACCGCTAACTGAGGCCACAAGCTGCCTCTTTCTTTCATATGGAGGGCGATACTGTTGATGCCATCTATAAGAGATTTTTAGAACAAGTTGCCTTTATACAGCATCAAACAGCCAATTAAAGCATTAATAGATTCACCTTTTTGTTTTTTTCTTTTTGTAAAAACATCCTGCAATAATCATCTTTTTTCCTGCTTTTTTTGTGAGGAAACAGTTACTGTTCCAGGATACAAATGCTATGCAGACAAGAAACTTAGCAAAGTAACCCCGAAATAATGCTTGAAACTTGGTGTCATACTTTTTAAACAGATATTTACGAACTTCCTGTGGTTATTTTCCTCTGTGGAACAGAATGAGGGAAAATATACGGGATGGTTGTGATCGTTCTTGGCTTTATGCAAATATTTCTTGTGCTTAAATTATTTATGAAACAGTACAATGCCAATGCTATTTTTCGACAAGACTTCAGAAACACCATGAACACGCGGTGGCTGCTATTTATCAAACTCTTAAAAAAATCATTAAAATGGCTTCTGACTGAACAAAGTGCTGAGAAGCATACATAAACAGGACTCACTCAGTTTGCCCATGCAGCTTCGGAGCCGGCTGTCCAGTCGCAGGACTCGCTGATAAAGCACGTCGTAGTCGTAGGCCCCGAGTTCCTCCTGAATGTCTGTCAGTACCACAGACAAGTTCCTGATCTCCTCCTTGAACTGGAAGATAACAGCAGCATCCATCTTGTACTGCTCCATCACAGGGATCACTTTCCGTGCTTCTTCCATCTTGTCCTTAAGCTCCTGCAGGGGTGACAACAGGTGGAAATAGAAAATATTGCATAGTTATTTAAAAATTTATGAAAGATATTAGACAAATTCTTTAAATTCCTCCCTTAATGATACTAAATTAGAAGCTTTAAGTGTACTGAATAGTAATATAAACACCAGAATTAAAACCAAATTGTATTTATAAACACATTTAAAACAGCCATAGTTGGCCAAAAGTCCAGGAGAATGAACATGTTTTAGGAAAGAAGGTCCAGAGTTGTGGAGCTGCTACAGCAAAGACATGCTCTCCCTTGTTAACTAACCTTGACCGGAGATTGGCCAAAAGCAGTTTTTCAGAGGATCTGAAGGGTCTGGACTTAAGTAAGGACAGAGGTGTCATGAATGTATTCAGGTCCTAACCATGTAAATCTTTAGAAAAGTCAATTCTATATTTAATTAGGAGCCATTGGACAGATGGATTAGAACTTTTTCTAGTACCAGTTAGAAGTCTGAGCCAGATGCAGGCAGGCTAAAAGAGACAGGCTGTTACCAGCCTCTTGTAGTCTTTTGGATCATATGTACGGGCGCATACAGGGGAGGTGGAGAAACTGGCTGAGTGGTGCCATGCTAACAACCTCCTGCTAAATGTAGACTATGGGAGGAGACAACAGAGGAACGAGACCCCTCTGAGGATTAACGGGGGAGAGGGTGTGCAGTTTCAAGTACCTGGGTGTGCACATCCCTGCGGATCTATCCTGGACTCTGAACATCCTCAGTTGTCTTCACCTGACTGTTTATGTGCAGAGTCTCTCTGAAAATCATGAGGATGTTCTACACTGGAGTGGTGGAGAGAGTTCTGACTGGTAACATTGCCCAGGGGTACGGAAAAAGCACTGGTCCTGACCAGAGGGCCCTGCAGAGGATGCTGAGGTCAGCAGAGCATACCATGGGAACACCACTCACCACCCTCCAGGACATCTTCATGAGGAGAACAGCAGCCGGAGCAAACAGGATCATGAGAGACCCTCATCATCTTAACTACAGTTCCAGTGGCTGCGCTCTGGCCGGCGCCTAAATCTCATTAAAGGGGTAGTGCACCCAAAAATGTGTTTCTTGAGCTGTAAACAACACAGTATTACTTAATTGTAATGAAAACCACATCTACTGTTGATAAAATTAGCATATTTTGTTTATTTTAAAAACGGGATTTGTGGGTAAGAAATGGCTCATAACGCCCTCTACAGGGTAAATCCAGGTTCTGTTTTTCGTGACATAAAAAATGTTATCTATCTATCTATATCTATATATCTATATCTTTCTATATCTATCTATCTATATATATATTTATATATACACATATATTCTCAGATTGCATGGGATGCACATCATTGTGCAATCATTGCACTGTGGCTTATCATATTTATATTTATTGTCTTTTGAGTTTATAACTATGCTGTTGTTTAACTAGTGGTAAATGAATGTGCACAGCCTCTGATGCATGTACAACTGCATTTCACTGCCATCTTGCATGCGCATGTGACAAATAAACAACTTGAACTTGAACTACTCTAAGTTCATATCAGATTTTAGACTGAAACACTAATTTAGGGCTCAAGCTACTGAAGCTTTTTCTTGATTTAATACCTTATACACTTCCAATTCCCCAGACTGCTGAGGAAAATGTGTCATGGTGGAAAATGGTACTTATAAAGTCAGTGTTGCATAAATACAATTAATGTAAATTAATAAAAGCTGCATAGAAAAGTTCCAACGAGCATTTAATTAAATCAGGTTATGATTAAAGGGTTCTTTACAATACCTGGAAATTCTTGGCCATGATGGATTTCCTGTCATCTTCAATCTGCCTGAACTTGGTCCTCAGGCTTTTCAGCTGGTTCTCCATCTTCATCACATACTGAAAATCCCTCTGAGTCCGCAGGTTCAGCACCTCAACAGACTGAGACATGTTCTGCACCTTTAATGAAGCGAGACGAGATGAACAAAAGAGGTTCGATTTACAAAATGGGCAGAGGTGCAACATTATTTGGTTCTTGAATCATTACAGACATTATTATAAGCACAAAATATCAAGTATGGTTAGTATTAGCCGTAATCCTCTGCTGGACAAAATACAATTTGTCAAAGAAAGAAAAATCCATCATATTGAAAACACGAGTGTCATAAATTGCAGTTTTTGATCCTCCTTTTTAAAACTTTCCATCTTTTAAAGCCTCTTTCTCTTTTAAAATAATGTTCAAGGCTATCTGGGGACAGAGTCTTTTTGCCAAATTGATTGATGTGATAACGTGAACAGCCACACAAGGCTGGAGGCATTCAGAGAGGTTTATTTGTTTTTTTCCCCACCTGTGGTTTGCAGCTGGGGAAGAGTGCAAGGAAAGAGACAATGATTTTAGGTAACACTGCAATTTCCCACATGACCTTTTTTAGTTCTAGAAAGTAAAGTGTGAGGATGTGTATTTTTCAAGTCAAAAATTATGTGTGTGAGTGTGTTGTCCAAAGAAAACTGAGATGTGTTTTTTTTTTCTTCTTCTTTTTGACCAAGCGGTAACCTCCACCTGTAAAATGTGAAGCCTATGCAGAAGTGCAAAAAATTGCAGTTCACCCCTCATCCACTAGGGGCTGGCTCCAAAACAGTCAATCCCCATTGACTCCCATGTAAAAAAGTCCAACTTCACAACATGTTTAAAGCCTGGTACAAAAATCCATTTTAGGATTATTAGGTCAAGTTTACCTTCATGGCAACTCATCCGTTTGGATGTTATTTAATAATTAGGGGCGTGTCCTTTTGATTGACAGGTATCCGTGGCAAGAAGGAAGAGTGTAGCACAAATGCAGTTTTTAGCCGGCTAACAGTACGCCTTAGCTTTAGTCCGCCTACCTTCATTAGCCAGTCAGATCACGCTAGATTTGGCTCAGTTAGCTCTTAGCTAAAGGCAGCTTGGAGTTTGATAGACATCAATCATCCACCCCCACACTCACAGCCCTCCTCTTAGCTCCGCCACTTTGCCCATTTTTGTATTTTCTGGGAGCGTCGGCAGTCGTGACACTGCCAAGATGGAGGTGATAGGTAACGGTAAACAAGCTTCACTTTTGCTCTTCAGAAACCTTTACGTTACGGAGGCTCCGTCCATCTTTTATATAGTGTCTATGTTTTTGACTGATGAATGTGGGGGGTTGATGGGATTAACCACACTAAATCTCGTTTTAGTTAGTTTACTTCTTCCCAGTTTTGTTACCTGCAGGTCTAGTGAAGTAAAAGACTAAACAGAAGGAAGATGTACGGTGCACATTTAATTAAAACATCTTCTTTTACATGTTTAACTGCAAAAGAATCCAAGACCAATGAGCCTTCAGTAAAAAAAAAAATTCAAATTAAACATGTTCAGTAGGTATTAAAAACAGGTCCGTGTCATGTTTTTATTTTTTTCTTTATCTTCTTTTTTTCTCAGACACAGAGAGAGCTCTTTATTTTTTGCTAACAGAGTACCTAAAAGCAAATCTGGAGCCTCATTTATCAAGCTGGCATATACAAAAAGCGGTGTACGCCAATTATAGCCAACTTTTGGGATTTATAAAAACACCAACCAGCGACACCAACGGTACAGAATAAAATCAAGGAAATCACGTGAAATGTGAGACATTTGTGCACAAATATTTCACACGTTATATATTGAAGCTATTTCCAAAATTGAATAAAGAGGCACATTCCATATTAATGCTCCTAAGAGTATTAAAAGTACTTTCTTTTGAGCCATAATGGAAATGATATGATGAATATTTATTATGGACGTTCATTTGACCTTTTATAGGCACCATGTGGGCGTGGCAAGGCGCTCCCTCACGTGCGCCAACTTTAGAGTTGATTCTGATTTATAAACAGAAAGAGGCGTGGGGAGTGCGTGCACGCTCTTTTATAAATCTGAAAGTTTTTGTGTGCCGCATTTCCTTTTTTTCCTAAAGTACGCCACCTGTAGTCTGCCTTGCTACGCACGCTTTTATAAATGAGGCCCCTGGTGCTATGGCCGGGCCCCAGTGGGCAAGGCCACCCATTCACAAATCAGGCCCACCCAACCAGGAACTAGCTTTTTCATTTTAATTTATATACTTTAATTTTTTAAATAATTTCAGTTATATTTATAATTAATTATTTATAATTAATTTATAATTATTTGACAATTAATTTTATACTGGTACTAATGATCGTAATTAGATGAGGTTTTATGAGTGATTTATTAGTGTGGAGATATTTACAAGTTGTGTGTATGTCTATAATATATATATTTATGTTTATAGGGAAGCTTCTTTTTATCCCTCACAAACAAATGAGAATATTTTAAATAATTTTTTTATGAAAAAACTTCTAATTATTTAGCCTTTAAAGGTTTTATGTAGTTTTCAGCAGTGTTGCAGGTGGTGGTCAGGTACGTGTGCAAGGTTTCCTGGCATAACATCAGGAATATCATGCTACCTATCTTGGTTTGCAGTCTGCTGCCATTTCTTCCCCATGTAAACCCTGAACATGCACACAGTCCACATGCTACCACATAATATGTGATTAATCAGACCAGACGACACCCTTTAAGGTGGACATGGGTCAGCTGAGTGATGTCTTCTGTGTTCTAGCACATAAGCCAGCATGCATTAAGGATTGAGCAGATTTTGCCGCAGAGTTCATAGGTAGTGCTGGCCCAACCAGACCTGCTTCCCTCTCCATCGATGGTAAATGGTCCACACTGCACTGCTTTTCCTCTACAATTGCACACCAGTGAATGCATCAGGGCAATAGAAAGTTTAGCATCATGGATACTTTTACATGTGGATGCATCAGAGATTTAACTTCCAAAGCTCCAGTTGGAAGATGACTACCCTGCAGACTAATTTTGGGTGTCCAAAGCGCTTTTGTTAAATCATTATTAGTTCTTTTCTGGCCCAAGTTTGGTAAGCATTAATTCATTACTTATTGAGAATATCCAGCAATATCTACTGGTATGGAATTGCTCTGATATAATCATTTAGCCATTGTGATTTACAGAGGGTGATCATTTTTCTGTTTCCAAAATGGAATCTTTCAGAATATAATCACATCCTAGATACTATCTACTTATTAAAACATGCCTTTGTGAACTGTTATTCCTTCTCTGTGCACTGAATAAATCAAAGCTATACTTGGTCATTCATTTACATATTCAGGTGTTTTTCTTCATGAAAATATTTTCTTATTTGCCTTAAAATTCCATAGTTGCTATATTGTTGTTTCACCTTGAAGTCAAGAAAGACAGGAACGTGTAATATAAACTCTGTCAGTGGTGTGTTGCCCGTCCTCTAGCTTAGAAAAAAAAGTTAAGTCTTTAAATACACTGTGTGTAATTAAAAACTTGGTTACACTAATGACAAAAATTAATCCAATGCTTACAGAGGAGCATGTGTGCTTCTGTATGCACCATTGGGCTGATAATTATCTTCCTTTGCGTGTGTTTACCTTTTCTAGTAGCTGGCGGAGCTGCCTGCTCTTTGCATCTCTGGAGCACAGGCTCTGTTCTGGTGCCACCACTGTGCAGATACAGCGCCCGTCAGCATCCTGGGCTGAGCTGTACACCTGCCATCCTTCCTTAGGGCCGATAGTCTGCAAACAAACGCACCAACACGAAAGTTAGGCTCACATTTTGTGCATTAGCTGAGACAGTTCCAAACATGCTGCTTTAAACTTTGATGATGGCAATAGGTAAATTATAATTTCAGTTTCAAAATTTAGTTTGGAAAAGCAGGTCTTAAGTGATATTTTAGCAATTTAATATAAATTAACCAGTAACACATTCTGCAATGGCAACAAAAAAAGAAAGAAGCAAAAGTTCTTAATGTTGCCAAGCAGTGACAAACCCACTGCTTTTCACAAAAACTAAACACACTAAAAAGCAGACATCTAAGTTGCCTACAAATTCTCTTTAAAAGTACAAATAAATATATTTGAAAAAAAACTTTAAAGGAAAACGTAAAATTTTAGTTCTCTCCCTCTCATCAGGATTATGATTATTATGGTCTCAAAGCTTTAAAGATTGATCAGATAAAATAACATTTATTAAGATAATATATATATATATTATCTTAATAAATGTTATTTTATGTGTGTGTGTGTGTGCGTGTGTGTGTGTGTGATGGTAAGAGAAATTATAAATACATATTTTTTTAATATGTCAAATCAATTTAAATGAATGCCTCTGGTTGCTATGGGAACATGGTAGTGCAAGTTGCCTGGCAACATGGAATGTCTAAAACCTTGCTTTATTACATCATTTGTGATGTCACAGTTGCTATATATACGGCATCTGTAATAAAGGAATTCATTTTGCATACAACCTTT
>JBAMHW010000020.1:20022351-20036978 GCA_037177495.1 Rhadinocentrus ornatus | reverse complement strand
AAACACTGCTGGGATAGGCTCCAGCTCACCCCGCGACCCCTACTGGGAACAAGCGGTACAGAAAATGGATGGATGGGATGATTTGATTTGATTTGATCTCATAAACTGTAGCAAATCTGATACATTCAACATTAATAGTTAAGTGACTTTGAACGTGCCATGGTTGTTGCCCAAGGAATTTGCTGGGATTGTCACACACAACCATCTCTAGGGGTAGAAGACCACACAGACAGACAGATAGATAGATAGATTAGATAGATAGATAAGTAAGAAGAATAGGCTACAGAAGTATTAAATTTAAATAAGGATGTGAAAAATCTATTTTTTTCAACAATTTCATATGGGTGTCCGAGATACAACAACATTGTTTTCAAAGTGTATTAGCCCAAATTCAGCCTTGGTGCTTCATTCCAGCCATTCCAAAAGTGGCTCTCATGAGCTCCACCTAGAGTGGGCTGTTTCTGTGTCTGAACCTTTAAATGTTCATGAGTGGTGCCTGTCCACGCCCCTCTCTGAGAGAGGATGTGGCTTTTGCTGGTGCTTGCTTGGTGATTTTAGAGGGCAGGCTCAGCTAGCCGGGGGCAGGTCAATGGCAGTATCCACTACTGGGGAGCAGTGGTTATTTCCCTTTGTGATGTCACAAAGGGAAAGATCTCAGACTTACCTGTTTGAGCAAATATTCGCTAAAAAGTGGAGCAGGCAAGTCATTTTTTGGGCCTCATACAGAGGCTATTAGGACACATATGACTGTTAGAGTGATGGAATGTGGCAAGAAAGACTTCCTGTATCTGTTAGTCTGTTAGAGAAGGAGATCTGCTGTCTGACCAGTGTTTGGTGGAGAGAATAGTCAGGGTTATCCATGATGGAAACCAGTTTGTTCAGGGACCATCTCTCCACCAGTTTCAAAGTTGTCCAGTTTGTTCGGCTGTGTACAACAACTACAAACTTGTAGCAGTTTAGGCTGATGCCGGTGGTGTTATCATATGTAATCATATTTTCTTGGCTGGTGTATGAATGAGCATGAATGTTCGGTGATGGTCGGAGAGGCTGTAGAGCTGATTGGCTGCCATGTTTCCGTCAGTCTGCCCAGGGCAGCTGTGGCTACACATGTGGCTTACCATCACCATGTATGAATGAGGAGTAAATGAATAATGGATCCAACGTAAAGCACCTTGGGTGCCTTGAAGAGCGCTATATATAAATCTAATCCATTGTTATTATTAAGGATGGTTTCAACACCACAGCCTACCTGAGTATTGTTGCTGACCATGTTTATACATTTATGACCTTTTTTAACATTTCTCTTTTTTTCTGACATGCCCACTATTGTGTTTATGTACGTGTAACCTTCTTTTCCCACTTTATTTCATCTTTGTAAATTATGTACATATTAAATTTCTTTTTCCTTTTTATTACTTTTTGTATTTTCTATAAATTCTCATGTTTGTGTACACTTCAACACAGTTAAACTATATAAAGGTTAAATTGGCACAAAGCTTTACTTATAAATCAGAGTGAAGTCTGGGTGGCAGAAATGCCAACAAAGCTGAATCTCACATCACAAACTACACTGCCGCCAAATACACACCTAAACAGATGCTACCTCTCCAGTCATCTATCAGCCTGTCCAAACAAAAAGCCACCCGAGTATTGGAGGCAAGTGAAGTGGAATGTGCATGTCAGTACTGTAACTGATGATCATGTTGCTTTAAAACACGCTGACATTTTAGCTCTAACAGCAGGGGACGATGAACTCGCACATGCAGCCAGCTCTACAATCCGAATGATGCAGACGTCTGAAACAGCAGCAACAACTGGCAACACCCACAGCAACAGCAATCCTTGTGGCAAAGTTCCAGGAAAAGGATGGCAAAAGATGCTGAATACCACAGAGGGGAGATAAAAAGGACACAGCAATAGAGGAGTCATCTTCTCCATCAAATATGACTGTGGTGTAAGACATGCAGGGAGATTAATTTCCTAAAGGAGTGCCACCTTCTTGCCTTTCCTGACCCCCGCGAAGAGAAGATTGAATAGATAATTCTGCAGTAGCTGGGCACATTCTGTCCCAGACAGACTCGGAATGAGCTGCAGCATTATCTCGTTCACACCCTTGTGCTTCTTCTCTAGGGTGTGCTTCCATGAGTCCTCGGCCAGAACAAGACGACATGTCAGTCATAAGCACCACGGAGGACGATCATGAAACAGTCATCAAACGTTATCGGTGGAGTGAAATCAGCGGACAGCTCCAGGCCACAATGAGTGGCACATGCATACAAAGCAGCCGTGACGGTGAACACACGTTCATTATGTGTTTACCAAGATAAAGCCAAGCCATGATCTTTGCTCTTTAACCAGTCCTAAATGAATATACGCCATGATACCAGATTTCACAACCACAAGCATTTCTTCTGTCCTGAAACTGGAATACCATCTTATAATGAGGGATTTTTGTGAAGCAGTCTGCAGCAGTTAAAAGCCCTTCTTTAACTGATGCCCTAACCAAGTCTGTGTCATTAGCATGCATATGTCTTGGCAGCTTGTTCAGATCACTGAGAAAAGCGAACTCGTGCTCATTAGTACTAAATTAGAAAAAAGAAAGTGGAAAAAGGACACTGCTGCCTTATCAGTGTCACAGAATCCGCAGAGTCAGACATGGTCGCATCTCACAAAATGTTGCGGCAAAGGTCGTTCACCTGATCATTTCATGCTCTTTACTGTCTTTTGAAATTTCTCCTTCTAATTATGCTCCACAGCGGTGTCAGTACTATGTAAAAACTGCAGTGAAGTCTCTTTAACTGCCCCTCCATACTAATGTAAATGTGAGTGTGTGTGACTTAAATACTGCTTTTAACTGACTGATACCATCACATTAATACGATAAAAGCATTTTAGAAGGTTCTTTGTAGTTACACTGCAATTGATTTAATTCCTTCCCTTTTAGTTTCTTACATGATACATTAATTGATTTTCTGATTCTTTGAAAGTCCTCAACAACCTTCAGAGAGAGTGTCTCAACTTGTTGCTTTAAATAAAAGCAGAATATGAGAGCATTAATATACAGCACGGCTAGCTAACTAGTTAGCTAGTTAGTTTTATTTAAACATCACGTCACGGAGGCTCCCTCCATCTTTTATATACAGTCTATGATTCAGCCACTAAATATGTTTAACAAATAGTTGCGCTACGAGCTAGCATACAACTTTATACAAGGGATAAAAGTTTGGTCATATGAAGTCAGTGAATAAAGATTCAGTGTTAGCCATTGTCACAAATTCTGCTTTGAAATGTTTTAGATTGAGTTTAAAAGCCCGCGATCAATATGAGACGATGTCGTGTTGAGTTAACCTAATTTCATTCATATCAAATCACAAAAAGCAGCTAAACTATAGATTCATATTTGTATTCCTGAGCTCAACCAGATATTTAAATAGAAACAGATTTGGAACATGGATTTTGGTTTAGCTCTTCTGGTCCAGTTTCTAGTCTTGGGTGTCTTTGAGTCCTCTGTGTTCCCAGACCCTTGTTTTCATGCCCTTGTCTTCCATGTTCCAGTTATCTCTTGTGTTCCTTGTAGAGTTGTCACAATACTAAAATTTTAAACTCGATATAGATCCTAAGAATGATGCTCTATACTGGATACTATTTTTGATGCTATAGAGGGGGACAAAAACGTATTCTTTTAATCAAAATCAAAGCACCACAAAATTACACAATTCAAACAACAAAAATAGATTTAAAAAATATATATAGAGAAAAAAAATTAACAAATGTAATATTTTAAAGCTATTAGTTTGTGCAGAGTAGGGTTGTCAGATACTAAAATTTCAAACTTTATACCGATTCTAAAGATGGTGCTAGATAATAGCCTACTATTTTCGAAAATATAGAGAAGGAAAAAAATATTATTCCCTCAATCAAAGTCAGAACACCACAAAAATAACAACACAATATAAGCAATATAACAAAAATATATGAATAAATATAAGTAATTACATTAACAGCTTAAAGTAAACGCATAATTTTAAAGCTCCGTTAGTTTGTGCAGAGATAGCCTTCATACAGTCTAACAGAGTTGTCAGGCAGTTTTCTCACTGTGGTGCAAAAAATAAAAAATCATTCCAACCACTAGTTAGTGTACTTATTTACATAAGTGTCCTTTTCTTTACAATGCTTGAGACGAAATCAAGTAAACAAAACAAAACTAGTTAAGACAATCTACTTTTTATCTAGATTATTAAAATAATTAGCTTTTTAAATGTTTTTTTTGTAAACAGTCTGCATTTAAAGGCATTACTGTGAGCCAGGGTTTGATCAGCCAGTAGCAGCTTTGTGCAATTCATTTTCAGGCTGGTTATGGAGCAGAAGACAAGTCTACTGCTCTTTATGCAGCTCGAAGACCAGCCTCTTGTGAGTGCTTCTGGACAGGGGGAGGGTAGAGGCCTGCGGTATAATGTGTGACAAACTGCGAGAATTGTAAACAATAAGTGTTTTCACATCAGTCTCAAAATCTCCAGTAACACCAGAGAAAGTCTCCGAATTGGTTGCTAGTCGCTTTTTCCTCTTTAAAGTGCTGCTAAAGAGGTCTAAAAACTCACTAATTACAGGGACAAGTTGCTAAGTTAGCGACACTGCAAACAATGGGTCCTCTAGGGAGAAGCTGTAGGACAGGGCTGCCCGCTGCTGTGCCTGTATAAAATGGATAGCGATAGCTGTTTTTTTGGGGTTTTTTTTTTTTTCGTGAACCAGCAGACGCTAAAGTGCCATTTAAGTATCGATACCCGTGTTAATTAATATCTAACTAGAGATTAAACTTTAGAATTGTTTAAATCGTTTAAACATAGAGGTGACGTGAGGTTGAAATTATTGAATTGATTAATAACTGAGAATCGATTTTTTTTTTTTACAACAGTAGTTCCTTACCGTTCTTAATCTGTTAGTTGGTTTAGAGTTGTGTTTCCTGTTAGCTTTTGGTGATGTATTTTGTTATCCTGCCTAAGCAGCACTTTTTGTTGTTGTAAAATAAACTAAATAAACATCTTTCTTACCTCGGCCATCAGACTCCTGTACAGCCTGTACCCTGCACACTGACTTTATATTGTCAACCACAGTAACTGCAACATTATTTACTGTTTATGTGTCTTTTTACTTATAATGGATATTGCACATGCATCTTATCGTCTACTATGACAGTTTTTTTGCACAGCTAATCAATCATTGCTGAATGTGGCACAACAGTTTATGTAGCACACTTTATCTTCTATCTAGTTTCTTAAAGTTGTTTTTCTTCTATTTTATCATTTTTTAAGGCATTCAGTGCGGACGGCAAAGTAAGAATTTCATTGTTTGGGGAAACATGTTTCCATCCTGAGCAAATGACAATTAACACTTAGAATCTTAAATTGAATTTTTCAGACATCTAGAACTATGTGGTGTTTCTGGTACTTGGATGAGTAACAACAGTTGGGATTAAGACTCCTCATGGCAAATCCAGCTTTTTTTCTGCTCCTGGAATTATGCATTTTGGTGTTTTTATTGCACCATTGTGTAAATCAACAACAACCAGCTGGTGCATTCTGTCATGGTGTAGATTCTTCATAAAAGTCCATGTCATCATTAAGATAGCCAAGACATCCTGGTTCTGAAACTAAAACATTAGCCCAAGCTGAAATTAGCTCAACTCGCATACCATTGCTTAGCAACCCTTTGAGCCTTGTACCTATGTATTAGGCCTCTAATCGGAAATTGCATACTTATAATGCAATGAGTATATCTGTGTGACTACAAGGTTTATTCGAAAGGATGTGTTACTGGTAAAGAGTGAATGAAGATGGAATATAGAACAAATGAAAAACATCATGGCTTGCCTAAAAAAAACCCAACTCTTTCAGGACGAATATAAATATCTCTGTGGAATGATGCATCTGTTGCTCTAAACTTATATCAAATCATAGTAAAATATATGAACATTATCTCTGCAAAAGCCAACTTTGATAAAGTGAAGCAGAACAAAACTAATGTGATTTTTGTTCTGGAAGTTTAGGCGAGTTCTGCAAAATGGCCATTTTGGCACAGTTTGGTACCATTTTTCTCAATGTCCCTTAAAAGTCCCATATCATGCAAAATTACTTTCTAAAGGTTTTTTACAGTCTTTTGTGTCCTCATAGCCTGTGTATGAGGCCCAAGAATTACAAAATTCTGTCTCCTCTCTCTCTTGCTTGCTCCAGTGTTTAGCGAATGTGTTCTCCGGTCTGTCTGAGTCTAAGATCTTTCCCTTTGTGACACACATCCCCCACATACCAATATAAAATTGTTAAAATATATATATATATATATAATATGGGACATTTAATTTGGGGATCTCAAGTTTTTGAAGGTTAATTTGTCCACAACCGAGCAGAAGGAAGGACCTTAACCAACTGAAGTAAATAGATGTTTAAACCTGTAACCAAGTGATCACTGCAAACTCTGGCATGCTTTGACTCCTTTTGATCCAAACCAAAAGTTCATAAGCAGCTTGTGTGAATGTCTTATGAAAAACGTTTGGCTAGCTTTTCCTTTGTTATAACTTCACATTTAATCATTAAGTAACTTTGATAAATTTTCACAATATGAACAACCAAAAGTAGTTCATGTTACACAGAACTAAAGAGGCAGATGGGATGTCATGTGAAAACAATTACTTGAGTCCATTTACTATAGACATGCACATTTTGCACAATTTAAACAATGCAAGGTGATTTCAAAAGTAAAATGCCAGACATTCTCACAAAAGCTCAACATGAATGTGTGTGTGCTCAGCAGAGGCTGTATCCCGCAAAGCAAAGATGATAGACTGATCTTCACTGTCTGAAAGGTTTTTTGTTGTTTGGGTGACATCTGTTGCTGTAACCATTATTTCCCAACAGCATCCCATTACTGGTGTGTATGATGCTGTTGATGCAACTGTCTGGAATTATCTTAAATGAAATCTCTCCTTAAAGCAGCTTATTATAAATGAACTTTCTGCTATTCCCACTCATTCTGCAAAGTATTCTGCTCATTTCCACACTAATACTTCTAGGGATATTTTTAGGTCTGACAAGCGTGGCAGCCAGCAATAACTTTTCTCTTTATTCCCCTTCTCTTTCTCCCACTCACCATGTCAGATGTTTCCTTATTTCCCTGCCTTCTGTAGCAACAATCATCCATGTAATAAATGTAGTCTTTTTGGAGCATTGCAGACTAAGATAACTGAATTGGAAGCATAGCTCCACAACAGAGCATCAAACAAGAGAAACCAGTTCACATTTCAAATTGGGGTTGTGCACTCAGTAACACATCTAACTACATATTAAAACAGTCAAAGTAACAAGCTTGTTTAATCACAAAAGCAGCCAATATCACCACTCCAGCACAGAAAAATGCATTAGTCTTCTTCTCTTAAAATCCCTATTGTACTGTAGACCCCTTCTGTTACCATGGAGTCCAAAAACCCTGACCACATTCTGGACCCAGACCAATCTCAAACCCAGCCAGGACTCTGATCTCTACTCCATCAACTTTCCAATAAGCTGGTGCTAAATGCTGCAGCGCGTCTGTTGACTGGAACACGAAAGAGAGAACACATTTATCCTGTTTTAGCCACACTACACTGGTTGCCTGTTTGTTCATTTTCGTTCATTGTCGTAAAGTGCTTTTACAATAAAGTTGTTTTTTCTTGGCAATAAGTATCATGGTGATTTTTTCCATCATTGTTCACACTAACAGACTAAAGTAATTAAATACCTCCTACCTAAACCTTGTGGTAGAAAATGACCTCCTTAAGTTGTGAGCAGTCAGAAAAATGACAAGACAGGAATAAACTGTATTGGCTAAAACCCACATGGAGCCTTAAATAAATCACATGTTTACAATAAGGAAAAACCTATTAGAAAATGCAGTAATTGTGATCGCAAAATGGGCTTCTGTGGTGAAACTTTTGCTCCTTACTTCAAACAGCTGCATGTGTGGGAGTAAATGGCAAGAATGAAAACAGTTGCTTGTCCGTTGTTTTTTTTTTCCTTTTTTTTAACTTTTAGTACTAAGTGTAGGATGGCTCAAAATTCAGTTAATCAAACATACCATATTTCACACCTAAAGATGATCGTTATATTTATTTATTTTTTTTATGTCTTTTGTTGTCTGGTAAAAGACAGAGACACTGTATAGCTTTAATGAAATTAAGCTGTATAACCATAAAATTATCCTTAAGTTCGAGTTTAATGCCTAATTTATGCTCCCTTTACATATAATATTTATTTGTCAAATGCTGTCAGACATCACTGCCCACATGTTAGCATGGTTGTTCAGCAATACATCCACCAGAGGGCAGTGCTGAGTTCAGAGTTCACTTCCAAATTCTGACATTAATATCAGATTAAAGCAAACATGATGACTGTGGACAAGATCATGGTAATTTATATTCTAAGAAAGAGATATCAAAGTTGAGCACAATAGATGGCAACGGTCAGTGTAGCCATTAAATATGTTACAGCTACTTTGTTTGTTTCTTTCACTGGCTACACGTGGGCTATGGCGCAACACTGCCCCTGCGGTTTCTGGTGGCGCTGCTCTGTTTTCTCTATCTAGGGTACACATCCTCAAGCTCACTGAAACTGGACTGAAATACACACATAAAAGACAAAAGACAGACAAAAGGTTCTGTCTGTATGTGTATGCCATTTAGCATTGACCATAAAAGAGGCTTAAAGCATATACACTAGCCACGAATGTACACTGATATTACATCATTGATTTAGGGCATTTAAATCATGAAATGGTCATTTCTTAATCTAAAAACAATTTATTGAAACTAAATCTCAAAACTAGTGGTTATACCATAACATAAAATATTAATGCCTAGGTGTTGTCTTGGTCTGAGAATGTGAACAATATAGAAATAGAAAAAGTTGTCAGTTAACCCAAACATTTTGTGGTCAGTTCACGGTTCAGACACTACTGGTGAATTACCTTGTTATAAGAAAATATTCCACAGTTGTTCATGTGCATTGAAAAGTTTAGAGAAGGTCAAGCTGAGCTGTGCAAAACTGTCAAGCTAGTAAGTAATTTACCGACTGACTCTTCAAACTGCTCTAAATATCCAGATTTTTCCAGCCTTTATAACTCTGATGGGTTAGTTTCTGTTTCACACCTGCTTCTTAAAAGACTTTTTGGGCAAGTGTATATATTCATTCATGAACATAGACTGCTAAAATCAGACCTGTAGGATGCTCGCTTAGATTAACTCAAGATGTAGTGGCTGTCCAGGCCCTGTTGAACGCCACATACCATGCAGTTCCACCTCAGCGGTGTACTGCTTGGTGATTGGGTTAGTGCCAGGCTAGTTCACCCAGACTTGCCTCAGTACCCCTGGTTTCTTCTCTCTCCCTCCCCACGGGAGGTGGTGTAGCTACTGGTATGACGGCACAGCAGAATATTAATCTGGGTAACAACAGGGTTTGTGTGTTTCTCTTTTAGACACTGGGATTAGCGCATCTTACGCTATTGTGTGTATGTGTGGATACCTTGATGTTTTGTCACCCTCTTTTCTTGTAATATAACAAATCTCTTTTGCGCCTTATCACCCCTCGCCACATCACGATACCACTCAGTAACCATTTGGTCTTGCAATTTCCCCACTGATTATTACCAGCTGTTGAACAAGAAAACAGCAGGAATCTCCAACTCGTTCAACAAGAAGTTAGCTGAACACAAACGTCACGAAGCTAGCTTGTTAGCCACTGCTAGCTCAGCTAACTAGATATCTTCCTGGCAAAGTTTACATTTCAGATGGAAGAATCACAAAATATGTACCTGTTTAGTTATTTAAAATTTGTAGACAATTTTTAAATAAATATTTCCACATTTTGGGGATATGAATTCTAAATAAATGGAGTTTAGCAGCAACCAAGGTAGCAGTGTTTAGCCAACAATTGCTAAGCTAAGAAGTGTGATTTATTTTGTATTTACTCTGCATAACCTGATGATTTTTGGTAAAAATAAACCCTGCTCTAGGATCTCTGCATGTGTCTGCCTATGTTTACAGCCACTTTATAGTTTTCACATTTTAAACTTTTAAAGAAATGTCTCCAGTTGCTTAAACAAAGTACAGATTTATTGAGAACAGTCCAGCCTGTCTGCCCTCATCAAGGAATGTGTGATACAGAGATCATTTTGGCTGTAATTACAGTAATCATGAGGGGAACAATGCGAGAGAGAGAGCTATAGCTATGCCTCTGGCAGTTTCAACATGTCTCAACTCTTGTAATTATGCTTGGACTTTTATCAACTGAGCGTATTTAGTCAAGGGAGCACAAACGAGAGAAAGTTGCTTTAGAGGAATGATTCGTCATATAAAGATACAGTCTTGTATATTAACAGATTTGATGTATATGTTTTGGGGACAAAACTTCACAGACTCTGTTGTGGTTAATTGTTTCCTTATCATGGACACATTGTTAGTAGGCAGCACATTTTGATTTATTCCCTGATTATGTTTGCATATGCCTACAGCATCTCATTTTGTAATTTGGTGTTTGTACCCGATATATTTCTTTGAGAGTATTGCACTTTTATGTTAATGAAAGCATAAAAAGGATCAAACACAACAAATTACATTAGTTCCAGGCAGGTGACCCCCTTAGATTATAACTTCAAAAATGCCCTCTGTTTCATGTAAATAACAAGCAACAGGAGACCCGTATTGATGACAAGATGCCGGTTTTTCTCCACATGATTTCCCTAACCTTTTCAGCCTTGATCACACTTGATTTAATATTTTTCATGTGTGATCAAAGTTTGACTATGTGACTTGAAACCTTGCAACAGGAGCTGAGGGTAAAAGCAGTTTTGAAGTGACAACACTGGCATTTACACCTCTTTCTGTAAAGTCCTCTGAGACAACTTTGTTGTGATATAGGGCTATACAAATAAACTTGATTTGATTTGATTTGATTGCTGCCACAAATGGACTTTGTGTTTGAGTGTAGGTTCACATGGAAATGTGTAAGCCTGACTGCCACCTGCTCACAATGGCTAACAAAGAGGGCAAGTGCCTACACAAAGCTCCATCCCACTGGTGCTGCTACTAATTCCCCAACACTCAAACTGTCCACATTGTAACTGTGTTTAGTGCAGCCTTGCACATCGCTTGTACTTAACCACCAGGGTAAAGAAAAGTAAAAAAAAAAAAAAAGAAGGAAACCCAATTAAAATACTTACCATCATAAATGAACAAGCAAGTGTTTGATAGTCTTTGAAACAGTAGAGAAATTAGAAACGCAAACACGTAGCCTTCAGTCATGTGTAAAAGGAACCCAATTTCTCTCTTTTTTACATGCTAAGAAACAAAAGTAATCTGGTCCTCTTAGAGTCTTAAAGCATGGTAAATGAAACTTCAGATGAACATCAACAGATGATTAACTATACTGTTATTGCTAATTCTATTAGGTCAAAAGTTAGAACTAGTTTGTGGAAAACTTTATATTTAATATATTCTCACTGTAGAATAATGGACTCCAAATAGTTTGGAAATATAATCCTTTATAATAATTTATATTTATAATAAAATAATTATAATATACTTAATGTAATATAATCCTTTGATATTGATGGACAGCAGAGCAGGAGTAATGGTGGACATATGTCTCACATACTGCTTCTGTATTTTGTTTTTTGTACCATAAATGACAAAGAAAAAATGTCAAGTATTGCTAATTTAAAGCTCTGATTACCTCATTTTCAGCTGTGGTAAGCATCACATGGTTTATGTTTCGATTCTAAACCATAGAAGATCGGAGAGAGGATATTCTTTCTTTCTCACATGACTAGCCTGTGTCTTGTGGACAGCCTGTATACACCACCAGTCAAAAGTTTGGACACAATTTCCCATTAAATCCAAGAGGTAAGTTTGTCCAAACTTTGGATTGGTAGTGTACTTATTTTCATCCCAGCACAAAAGATCCAATTCACATTCGAACACACTTATTAGAACCTGCTTTTGGATAGAAAAGGGGAAGTTGTCTTATTAAAGTGGTGCATGGTGTTTTGGAAGCAGTCCTGCAAGAGGTCTTGAGGCCTTTAAAAGCTGTGAATGCAGGGGATTTAGAGAGATTTCCAAATAATTTGAAATAAATCCACCGCAGGGAAGAAGAAAAAAAACCCAACACATATTAAAGTAGCTCAGACTTTAAATAAAGGTCAATCTATCCAGAACTAAGCATAAAAAAAGTTTTTTGTCTCTAAAACTCAGAACTTGATCACAGAATGTGCAAGTAACTCAGGCATCTGTGAGTATCTGAGTTACAGATGGAGTTACTTAGAAGGGCTAGCTACTTCATGCATGGATCGTTCACTTCACAGCCAAATCTTGCAAGAAACTGACTGGCCTTTTACTGGCAGAGGCAGTTCTGAGTAGGTGCATCTGTAATCCACAAGAACAGTGCTGGCATAAAGGGACCTTCAAAGATGAAAATGAAAAATGCTTTGTTTATCCCGGGGGAATTTGCAATATTGTTGTGGGTTTAAAAAAATAAAAAAATAAAAAATAAAAACAATAATAATTCTAAGATAATAATGCCTTGTTCCAGTGGGTGATGACTGTTGGCAGGAATGATCTCAGGTACCTTTCTGTCTTGCATTGGACGTAAAGAAGCTAATTCCGCATTTAGCTTAACTCTTCTTCTCTTCGAAATGAGTTAGAAGATTTGTCCAGATCTTTGGCACAACTCAGCAGCTGTGTGCACTTATGCCTAAGATTAAATTGTGTAATGAAATCGTGATCTTGTAATTAAACAAAGGACTACTATAGAGGTAAAAAAAAGAGAAAAAAGCATTACCTCTAGCACTACATGACTGCGCCTGGGTCCAACTGGACTCACAGCAGTCTGACTGCGACTCAATTAGGATGTCCCATCCTGTTTGATTTCTTGCTTGTGTTGTTCTAAAACTCAGATGTAAGTTGCTTTGGAGGAAAGTGTCTGCCTAATAACTGCAAAAGAAGCCTAACACTGAACACGCTTTGCTGTTTCTTCACTGTGTTGTGTAGCGATATGCAGCAATACTTTCTGAACAATCAGCTCCAGCATTTCCAGAGGTATCCCCAGCACAAAACCAGAACCAGAGTTATCCCCAGGACAGAACCAGAACCAAAGTTATCCCCAGCATAGAACCAGAACCTGAGTTATCCTTAGCATAAGGATATTATGTGTGACAATAAAACACTAATTCCAGTCATAACTTTGATCATGATGAGGGTAACAGCTGCTGTTTAATTACTTGGCTGGCACAACCCATAAGAGGAAAACTACACAATGCAAATATTTCATTTTCTCACAAAGGCTCTTTGGAGATCTGTTAAGTACACTGCAGCGGTATTAGCTGCCAAACCAGATCATGCCACACAGCAACAAAGGAAAATCCATATTATTAGCCCAAGATTTAACCACTTAATCTGGGAAGCTGGTGGCAAGAGGTTATCTTTAAGTTGCTGAACTGAACCTGTGGGTGGGCTGCAGGGGGGCTGCACAAACGCATAAATTTAAATGCCAAGAGGTAATGACTGTCCCTTTCTGAACAAAGCCTGATGTACTGGGTCTGACAGCCTGAGTGACAGTTTAATAATTCCCAGCTTAGTGTAATACCATAAAAGGTTTTGCCTACCAAGACTATTTTAAAACACAGAGGGTGAGAGGCCTGCAAGCAATCTGAATGCAGCTATATAAAAAATATTACGTTCCTTAACAGCAGCACTGCATTATGATCACAAGCAGATGAAAGCTAAAAACTCAACTTCTATCTGTGAATCCACAAACAGAGGATGCGTAAGGATGAGTTTATTCACAAAACACTCAACCTCTTTCTCCGTGAATTGGCTAACTTATAAAGCTTTCAGATATGACGGCCATACAGGCATTAAATGGTATCGCTGCTCAAACAACAGACGGGTAACAGGCATTTAGGGCCATTAGGACAAAGAAAAACATTTAGTTCTCAAATCTTACAAGCTGGAAATGAAGACATTTCCAGTCACTTTAATCGATGCACATGTTAAAACATAATTAGCCAATCACATGGCAGCAACTCTGCATTTAGTTGTGTCGACACAGTCAAGACAATTTGAAGTTTAAATCTCCAAATAGGAAAAAAGGTGAATTTAAAAGTGCAGCTTGTAACTAAATCAATGGTCAAATTTAAGATATTATAAACTATATTTCTATAGGTATCAATTAAATTAACTCTTTTTTTCATGAATGAGCTTTTTATATCTGCTTGCTTTGGGTCCACATACAGCACATGGCAGTAGGGCTGGGCGATATGGCCTAAAACTGACCCAATATTTTTTGGTTTTATCGTGACACACTATATACATGCTGATGCTTTGAAATCTCCTCTAAAACACTGTGCAAATATTTTTTTTTTACATTATCATGCATAAAAAGACACCCTTTTATTGCTTCACCCACCCCGCTGTAATGCTTTTTATGTTTAATGTAAAGCACTTTAAATTATCTTGTACATGAAATGTGCTAGGGCTGCACGGTGGTGTGGTGGTTAGCACCGCAGCCTCACAGCAAAAAGGTCGCTGGTTCGAGCCTCGGCTGGGGGAG
>JBAMHW010000020.1:19958142-19972780 GCA_037177495.1 Rhadinocentrus ornatus | reverse complement strand
ACCTCTTTCTGTAAAGTCCTCTGAGACAACTTTGTTGTGATATAGGGCTATACAAATAAACTTGACTTGACTTGACAAACACACACACACACACACACACACTTCGACATCATCACCTTTAATGGCCAAAGACTTACTCTCTTGCCAGGTGGACCAGGTGGGCCGGCCTCTCCGGATGGACCTGGAGGTCCCTGAAAACATGCAGAGAAAACAAGAATGCAAAACACAGCCTTTTCACATTTCTGCTCAGGGCAGGTGTGTGTGTGTGTGTGGCGGGTGGGGTATATCTTCATGCTACTAATTTTAAGTAATTGTAATTATTTAACATGCATTTTGGTAAAAAAGAAAAAAAATCACATTTCCTATTAGTGGGATACACAGTAACACATCTAACACTTAGCTTCTGCTGTAGCGGCCCAGCATGCAATCATTAATAAGCAACAAACTTTGTGTTTTCTTTCCCTGTAATAACAGCTCATTCCCATGCAGCTGTGATTTGTTAGCATTTGGCATTTCTTTCTAATCAGAATTAATGAATATACAAGCTGAAAAGTTCATTTACCCAACACCCGAGAGTACAAAGTAAATATGATTCAAATGCTGCAGTATAAATGACTTGTTCACTCAATTTAAATACAGCTTATATCCACAGAGACGACTGCGGTAAAGGATATAAACACAACATGTGCTCATACAACTCACAGGCTGACCACCTTCACCGTCCTCTCCCTTCTCTCCTGGTTCTCCATCTGTGCCCTATAAAAGATAAACAAGGCAAGAAAAGGTTAGCTACAACATAAAACCATCAGATATTATTACTGACAGCATCCGTAAAAACGAAGACACCCAGAGCCTGTAAAGATTTCATACTTACAGCAACACCTGGCTCTCCAGGGGGGCCAGGGTCTCCAGGGAATCCAACTGGACCCTTTAAGAGAAGGGAGAAATGAGATGCTGAGATGTGGGAAGAGAAGACATGGTTGGTCATTACTGATGACCAACCATTGTTACCATGGTTACTACTGATGGAGGATTTAATGATGATGCTGCAAATACAAGAGAGAAGGCCTCACTGCATCCCATTACCATGCAGGCATCAAATATTATCTCCCCTCAATAAAAAGGCTTTTTGGCTCTGGAATATGTGTTGGGGTGAAATGGCCAGCCTGGAGGCTGAATGAGAAGCTAAGCATGGGAAATCTGCTGATTCTAAGAGAGAAGTTTTAGACTTACAGGGTTGCCCTTTGGACCATCATCTCCAGGGGGACCTTTGGCACCAGCAGGTCCAGCAGCTCCAGGTGGGCCGGCCTCTCCTTTATCTCCTCTCTCACCTTTAGGTCCCTGTATTAATTGTTGGATGGTGAGTTAATCACATCAGTATTACAAAAGGCAATGTTTTTTTTTTCAAGCGTGACTTCACTGAAAACAGATGAGTAGAGGCTGCATCTGAGGATGATCTCTGATGGTTAATGATGCTCAAACTCAACAAAATAAAGAAATCCAGAATTCTACATTTTCTTTGGTTTTTCTTTTGCTTTTTGGTTGTTTTTTTTTGTAATTGAAATTTTATTTATTTTACATTTCAAACATTTTAAACATAAAAAATCAACTTTACATGTCATTGTTTTTAAACATAGTAACATTTAGGGTCAGGTGCCACCCAAGTTTAAATGAGCAAGTCAAATTCCTAAAAACTCTCATAGCGTGCACAAATGTCGCTGCTTCTGAGCGACATTTCCAACATATATTATTAGACATAATACCCATTGTGTGAAGTTTAGAAGAAGTAAAATACCACCTATGTATTCATTTATACTGACTAAATCTGCCTCTAGCCTTTCTTACATATTTATTGGCATGTGACAATATCTTATTTCAATCTCCTTTATCAATCACCTCGCTCAGATCTCTCTGCCGCATGGTCCTCATACATTTTATTTGTTAATAAACCTTTCTTCTTTTCAAATAGCTAACTATTTGTATAACCATTAGAGGCAGCTATTTGGAAAAGTATTTAATTTATTTGAACCTTTATTTAACAAGGAATCAAGCCTCTTTGTTTTTAAAATCATCTTCCCTAAGTGTCGTAGCCAAAAAAACTAGTAGCTAAGGTCAGTCATAAGAAATACAACCACATTATAAATACAGGTAAATATAATAAAAACAAACTATAAAAACATCATAAGTTAAAACACCTCAGAAAATGTCATCACCATAGTTATTTTAGGCCAAAAGGGGTAGAGTGGTCCTTAGAGTGAGTCTTTAAAAGTTGTGTTTAACTCCAGAGCATCAATTCGTCCACTAGGGGGCAAAAGGTATTTCTAATTGTAAACAGCAGGACTTTTCCAAAGTGTTTTGATGAAATGTTTGGTGCAGAGTTCTCAGAAACCATTAATAAGATATATTTAGTGTTTTAGAGTTAAGAATTATGTAAAGGTTTGTGTAAAAAGATCCGTTTTTTGGCAGGATTCTGATTCTGTTATAGAGCCGAGAGACTAATAAGATTGAATCATTAGTCATTTATCTGAAAGCAAAATTTGAACTGGTTTTTCACTTAATTAAAATATTTTGCCCTGAGAAGATGTGTTGTATGTCTAGGTTAATGCATGCGCATGCATGCCTTCTAATGGACCTGAAGCTGCATGTTGAAAAGATCTGGGAATGTCAGTGAACACTTGTAATAATACTCCACTGTCGTCTTTTCATATGTTTCATCCTTTTAACGTCAGATGAGACACCCCACCTAATAAATTGCTCAAAGGTTTCTGCCTGACAACAGAATGCCCATCATATGGTTGTACTTAAGTAACAGCGGTGTAACTGACAAGTTTGATTACAATATAATGTTATATCAGTATCACAAATTCTACCAGGATATGATTTGGATTTAATTGAATTCAGGAGCCAACGATCGAGATGATAAACAAGATTAGTTCCAGTTATGTCAACACACAAAAAGAAACTAAAATATCAACATCTAATTTTTTTCCATAGCTCAATTAGACATTTAAATAAAGAATAAAAACCATCTGTCACATTATGTATAAACGAGCTTTCACATAACATTTGATAAGTGTATTGATATTTGATTAATGTTTGCATTTTGGATTGTTGGTATTGGATTGTTATTCACTGAAAAGATGAATTGATATATTATCGTAGCAAAGTATCAAACTATCAGTATTGATATATTAATTTAGCAATGTATTAAAGTATCGATTTATCAATGTATTGATTTAGCAGTGTATCTAAGTAATAATATATTGATGTAGCAATGTTTTGGAGTATGAATGCATTGATGTATTAAAGTACTGATGTATTGATTAAGCAATTTAGTCTCATTGTATTGATGTAGCGATGTAATGAAGTACTGATGTAGAGATCGATTGAAATATCAATGTATTGATGTATCAAAGTATTGATGTAGTGTTGTATTGATGTATTGTTACATCATGATCATTTAACAAAGTTTTAAAACAAAAGAAAATCTCATCACTTACAAACCTTTAAGTCCAACAACAAAAAGGATAAAAGTTCTTTTCAAATAAAAAATGTGTCTGTGGTGTTTTGATCATAACTTTGCTTCATACAAACATCGTCTTCTTCAGAATCAAAGCACCTATTAGCTTTTCCTGGTAATTATGTTTTTAAGAGTCAGGGAAGAGATTAAAATTGGCAGACGATGTTGAAATGTTGTGCAAAGCCGAGGAGCCATGCTGAGATGATCTACAAGCCTGAATGGGAGGAGCAGTTGCTTTAACTGTGAACACACAGCACCTCTCTGAAAAAATCCTCCTCATTAGATTGGATTTTGTTCTATATTTGCTTTGCAGCTTTCCATTTACTCTCAGTTAACATACTAACATGTTACAACTAAATTCACAAATTCAACCAACTTTAGTTACATGTACAAGTTAAGTTAGGTTTTATAGGATAACCTTACTAGCATAATGTAAGATACTAAAACTCTATTAAGACAGATAAACATTTGCATATAAAAGTTAAGCACTGCTGCTGCATAAATTTTTATGTCATAGTAGCAAAACAATAAAGAGAGATCACTTACCTTAGTTCCAGGCTCTCCAGGGGGTCCTGGGTTTCCAGCTTCTCCTTGCTCACCCTGTGGTTAGATAAATGTCAGTGTCTGGACAGATAAACCCTCAAACTGACACAAGGAGACTTTCCACATTCACATGAATTAGCTCTTTAACTGTAGCTGATTACAAGAAACAGATGTTCATGTTTTATATCTGACGATCATTTTAACAACATCTGGAATTTAAACGTCTTGAAGCCGAATGTGCACTTTTAAACAAAAAATCTGTAGGCGATAACTTACTTTTTCACCCACAGACCCCATGGGGCCGACACCACCTGGAGGACCTTGAGGACCCTGCATCAGCACACAAAAAAGAGATTAAGGTGTAAAATATGCAAAACTACTAGAGCTGCCATTTACTTAATGCTGTAAGTCATACGTACATCAGCTCCACTGGGTCCCTGAGGGCCTCTGGGACCAGGAGGACCAGGAGGACCCTGCAGAGACATGAAAGAATTTCATCCCAGAAGTTCATCAAGTTATTTGACAAGTATTGACAAAAAGAGAGCTGTGTCTCACCATGGGCCCAACATCGCCGTTCTCCCCTTTTTCACCCGGAGGTCCAGGAAGTCCCTGCGGAGAAATATCATGAATAATTAACGACATATTAAATGAGAATAATTACATCATAACAATGAGGTTCGGCTGCACAAATGAGCACCAGCTCGCCTAACAATTTAAATCTGTTTGAATTCTGAGCGGCCGATGCTGCTCGACATTTAATTTAGAGATTTGATTTGACTGCTGGAAAACATTGTAGTGATATGCTAAATATTAAATGTATCTGCGAGCCAGAATTAGCATAAATGAATCAGTATAAATGAATCAGAATCATGTTTTAACCGCTGCGTAGCCCTATTATCTGTTCAATGAAAAATTCAACAAGAATACGCAGAGCGAGGTCAAGAATAATTCTGCTGAATTAAAAAGCGTAACGTGGCTGAAATGTAGATATCACCACACCTGATAAACGTGTGTGTCTCCGGTTCTTTCTGCAGTCTGCAGAAAACCAGCTCACTCATGCATGTTAAATGAGCAGCATAGTCAGGACCTTGTGTGTTTGATCCCTGACATTTCCACCAGTAACTGCGGCATGCTTTGCGTGTCTGCATTTGATTCAGTCTGTCAGTGGAACATGTGAGGTTACAGGAAAAAAGACGCCACTCCTCTGCACACCAACACATCACCAGGTGTTAGCTGCATGTATGCCACCCCCCATGCTGAGAAATATCATTGTAAAGGTCTCCCCTACTATCGTTAGCAGTGTTATTAATTATGCAGTCTGGTAAAGCCACTCAATGAGGAAGAGACTATTCAAGCAAGTCGGTCCACGCAATTAATGGAAACACTATGGGAAGTGAATTACTTCCAATTAAAAGTCCATTGAACACATTCCTGCTGAGATAGAAAAGCACTGTGTCACGACGAGTTGTAGTCTGTCTGTTTTCATCAAGAACACGACCTCACTCTCTGGAGTAAACTTCTAAAGGGTAAAAGTTAAGAAGTTGGTCATTAAAAAGCAGATAATTACAAATAAATGGACTACAACAGAGAGAAAGTATGGAGGAGTAAAAGTGCCACAATGAAATAATTAAATATATCCTTCAATATTTACTTAAATGTGTTTTAAATGTTTCAAGTGGCAATAAAAACAGATAAAATAAATTCATGATGCACTGCAACACAGGATCATGAAGTAACTAAATAGTAAAATAATTATGTATGTTTTTACATACATTAATTGCCATTTTAATGAATTAGTGATACATTTAATAACAAATTAATATATTTAATTGTCCTTTTAATTATGTAACGACAAATTTAAGTAATTTTTTAATGATATATTTGATTATCTCATTGTGACACTTTTACTCCTTCATAGGAAAGGTCCTCCCCTGTTAGATTTTTGTCACAACAACATTGCGGCTCGTGGGAATGCACGAATATCTATAGATAAAAAGCTTCCCCCTTGCATTTAAAAAAAAAAAAAAGCAGAATGAGCTGGTTTGGCGCAGCACTGCATGGGCAGCATAGGTGGTAATGAAACATGGATGTTACTGGAGAGCAGATGAGGGGTGTAATCACTGGGCTGCTATTCTGGGCTCCACAGATCCAATTAATCTGCTGTGGAAGTTGTGTCCACATTTATTCCCTCTGCAGAAGAGGAAGGTGCGACTACTCAGTTATCAGCTGATCCTCATGCTTGTTTTTGTCATCATTAGAAGAGCTGCTGCAGCAGGAAATAATCCGCTCTGTCGCCTCCCGACAGGTGATCACTGCACATTAATGTGATTATTCAAGTTGGTATTATGTAATTAACTGACTGGAGCTAATGACCTGAGATCAGAAAATTATTGATTGAATTCAAGTGAGGAGTCAATCTCTCCGGCTATACATGATTCACCCGATAGTGCTGAGTTTGCAGTTTCTGAGAAATCCAAATCAGCTGGAAAATATGATGACGGCATTTTTGGAGACATTCATTAAGGACAGTGTGGACGTCCCAGCATATTTAGCTAAAAAAATAGAATTTAAGTGGACGTTTTGGCTCGTTTCTGTTTTGCTTTCTGCTTCCTGTCATTAGAGAACCTGGTTTAATTTGCCAATTAACATCACCTACTTCTTTTTTACTCTCATTTGATTTAAATTTATTATAGAAAATGAATGAAAGAGCATCAGAAAAGGCAGAACATGTCAAATGTGGTACACAATGACATCATTGTTGTCATTGTCTAGAAAAGCTACTTTCCCTGGCCAAGTCTTATTGTCCTAGTTGACAGAGACTCAGGATTAATAACCATCCTGAGTCTCTTTCTGCCTCCAGCTGACTCAAAATGCCGGTGAGAACTAGCAGCAGCGATCGCAGCCATCTCTCCACTGGCTCCCTGTTTAATCCGAAAGAAAATTTCAAATCCTCCTCACATATAAAGCTTGTAGTGACTAAGCTCTGTTGGATCTTAATGGGCCGGTTGTTCAAACCTAATCCGATCGGATTTCAGTTATGGGATCGGATCAAATCTTGAAAATGGGTTGTTCAAAATGGAAATCCGGATTCCAAAATCCGCTTGGATCACGTAATCCAATCCTGGCAAGGCCGTTTATTTGTATAGCACATATCATGTACAGGACAATTCAAAGTGTTTTACATAAATCAAAAGCATTACAGTTGTTAGGAAATAGTAAAAGGCAGCAACAAATAGCAAGAATCACAATAAAATCAATAAAAAGTAAGCCGGATTACGTGATCCGCCGTCCTGAAACCATCGTCACAGAGAGGGAGATTCCGTGTGGTTGCAATGTTGTGCAATACACGCACGTATTATGTTACATGGTCCTGGTGGTTCCACTAGCAAAGCATGCAAACCGCCTCTTCTACCTGTTGTTCTTCCCATGGCTGGCAGCGCACACTGATCTACATGCTGGAAATCCGGATTTCGTGATCCTGAAAAAAGGGATTTTGGATCAGGGTGATCCAATCCTATTTTGCTTTGAACAACTGGGGTAAAAGTGAACCGGATTACATAATCCGCTGTCCCGAAAAAAAGAATTACCTAATCCAGATAGCTTTTATCCGGATTAAATTTTTTGAACAACCGGCCCAATGAGCTCATAGTTGTAGATTTTTCCAACCGATTACTTCACTCTCAGACTGTAGGTTTGCTTGTGGTTCTTAAAGTTTCTTCAGTTACCAGGCCCATTTTTTTTTAAACCAGCTCTCAGTTTGGGTCCAGGAAGCAGAAACCCTCTCTACCTTTCAGATGAGGTTTCAAACTTTATTTTTTGTTGAAGCTTAAAAGTTAGGGTTGGCTTGGGTGACCCTCGTCATCCCTTTAGTGATGCTACTATAGGCTTAGGCTGTGGGAGATGTCCAATGAAGGAATGAGCATCAACAAGGCTTCCTGGCTTAGAGTTAGGCTGCTTGCTGACCCATATTTCTATCCTCTCCATCCTAAACCTGTTGGGGCTTTTCTTCCTGGTTCTGGCTCTACTGGAGGCTTTTCCTCCTGTTAAAAGGGAGTTTTTCCTCTCCACCGTCACCTTGTGCAGCTAAGAATGGATAATCAATTTAAGATGATTAGATGTAATCTGTTAGTGTTTTTTGATTAGTGACATTTCAATTAATTACTTTTAAATGAACACAATTATTTTGAAACATCAATTTGATTTGATTGTACTTAATCTTTTTAAGTGAATAAGGAAATTAAAGATGATTCTGTTGCTTTTGGCCAAGAGAAGATGTCTTTAGGTGGTGTCCAACTTTCACTGGCCGTTTCAACCCTGAACCACAACGCACTCCAGTTGGTGGGTCCAGCAGTGATGGCCAGTCACTGCCCATCTTCTCCTGGCCCCCAACGGAACTCCATCCTCCTATTCCAGAGCCTACAAGATGCTCTTTCTGCTGCATCTCCCAACCTACGGACAGCTGTCTTTCTCTTTCTTCCTGCTACTTTCAGAGCTGTGAGTGTCTTCATCGCAGACTGTGCTGGGAAACCCCTAAATATGACCTCAACTGGGAATAGCCAGGTCTTCCATCCCTTGTTCCTGCACTAGTCAACAAGGTCCTGGTACTTGGAAGCCTTCCTCTCATATGCCTCCATCACTATGACAACCATCTTCCCATGGGACCGTCAGTTCATTCTAAATGATGTTTTTTGATTCGTCTGACCACAAGACCAAGTCAGGCCATAGCGATGTTTTCACAACCTGGGGGAAGACTAGTCTCCTTCCCAGGTTGACTCTCATGTCCCACGATTGTGCTGTTTGAAAAAGGCCCTTCTTGGGGGCTGGTGGTTTCTGCCCTTCCCTAATAAACTGTATGGATGGTCTCTCAGTGATTTGCCGCTTTTTTACTCTTACTCTTAACTCTTAAAGTGTCGACCAAGGCACAGAGAACTTTGTCATGCCGTCATCTGTATCTTCCCTGGCTAAGAGCAATTTTAGTAACAGTAATCATAATATGGATAAAGTCATTTGTAAAAACAGCTGGTTTTAGTACGAACCTGCAGGCCGATGGGACCAGGGGGTCCGGGGAAACCTCTGGCACCTTCATCTCCCTTTTGTCCAAACATACCCTGTTGACCTCGAGGACCAGGTTCTCCGTCGCCTCCCTGAGAAACATGATCTGCATTTTAGTCGTAACTCTGTGTTCATGTTTCCTGATGTGTAATTTCATCTTTGGTCCTAAAATTTCCATCTGAATGTGTGAAATTTACTAAAAGCCCAATAAAATTCATGCTTTGTACTTACAGCAGGACCAGGGGCACCTATGGGACCTTGGAGACCAGCAGGTCCAAGAGGTCCCTGAACAAACAAAATACACAGTAAATATTTTTTATGATGTGTTGAATGAGTTTATTTGTCTTCTCTAAAACGGAATAAACATGCAGCATGTGGACACTGAATGCTTTTCTTGCCCACCTGCTCTCCCTTGTCACCTTTACTTCCTTTCTGACCAGGCTCTCCAACCTCTCCCTGGGAAAGAGGAAAAACAGTTTCATTTTTCAAATTGAATGAATGAATGTTTATTTTGATAATGTTAGATTTTCACGTGTAATTAATACACATTTTATGGAACATTGCAATCTAACACATTAAAAAAAAGAGCAGGAAGAAGCAGGAGCTTATTTAAGCGAAATTCTTCTCTGTTTGTAAATTTTTCAATGCTTCTTCCTGGAGTACCAGGGGCACGAAGCGGGATTTCTTGACGAAGCTGCCCCTTATTCCATTTTGCAGCTAAAGTTTGCTGTTATACCAGTTCACTTCCTGTTTCACATGTTCACAGGTACAACTAATGATAATAGTTACATAATATACATAAAACAAAAACTTAAAGGTCCCATATTATGCAAACCTCACTTTCTAAACAGTCTCCAGTGTCCTCATAGCCTGTGTATGCCTGTCTCTCACTTGCTTGCTCCACTTTAAAGTGAATGTGTGCTCAAATGGGTGAATTTGAGATCTTTTACCTTGTGACATCACAAAGAGAAAAAAAAATTTCCTCAACAGTGGATACTGTCATTGACCCGACCCCCCGGCTAGCTGAGCTTACCCTCTAAAATCACTGAGTGGGCGCCAGCGAAGGCCAGATACTCTCTCATTTAGAGGCGTGAACAGGCACCACTTATGAACATTTCAAGGTTCAGACACAGAAACAGCCCGTTCTCAGTAGAGCTCACTAGAGCTACTTTTGGAATGGCTGAAATTAAAGACCAAGGCTGAATTTGAGTAATACACTTTGAAAACAATGTTGTTGGACCTCTGACATCTATATGAAATTGTTGAAAAAATTTATGATATGGGACCTTTAAATATATAGCAATAAGTCTAAACCCCAAATTACACCTTCTTCTTCCCTGTACCGGGTGAAAACCAGGTGTTTGGACCACTTCTTGAACTGGTTCATGCTGGGACATTAGTTTTTAATGTTGTATGAGCACACAGGCGTTTTAAATGTATTAAGTTATATATCCACCATCTCTGTGAAAAAATCTGTTTTGAATATTATTAGGAGCAGGTTGTGAATTGCTTCATGCATGATTTGTACTGTTTGAAAGTTAACCAGATTATTAAATTGAAATTTTTTTAATTTATGAATTGAGGATTTGTGCGATCGATAGAAGTGTTGTGATATATTCTCAGTGCTCATTTCTGAAGTATGTAAAGTGATTGTAGCGTAGTTTTATAAGTGTTTCCCCAAATCTCTGCACTCTAAAATAAACATTGTAACACCACTAAACAATACAGAAAGTGGAGAGGTTTATGGTTGTGATTAACTTTGCTTCTTCTCTAAATGCTGACGCATCACTGCAGGTAAGCAGCTAAGTTTAGCAGCTATGATCCTGTCACTGCTTTGTGTGGATGTACGGATAAAGTTCAGCAGACCTCCGAATGCCTGACACCAGCTAAAAAACACTGCTTCGCTTCATCTCCTCTCACTGCATTCTGTTGCATGCTTGGTTATGAAGATGGTGAAAAGGACTTGTAAGAAAAGAAATGAACATGAATCCCCTGAAAGCTGTCTTTCCTGAGGTCTGACAATCGCTGATTAAGCAAAATCTATAACATAGATCATGTATTAAAAAGTAATAAGACTAAATGGACCTTAGTAGTCAGCTATCATAGCATATCATTCGTTTTCATAACAAAAGCACTCAGATTCAGAAGAGACAAAAATGGCCCCCTGATGTAGATGCAGAAACTTTATTAAAATACATAAACAGATCCATATCCACAAGAAAACACAAGGACACACACATATCTACTGTCTGAAACACTCAACCTAACCACTCTCACTACAAAGACAAGAGAAGAAAAGGCAAGAGAAGAAGGAGGAGCATGAACAGAAGAAAAAGCAGAAGAAGAGAAGGTCAGAGAAGGACTAAGAGAAGAAGAAGAAGAAGAAGCAAGAAGGATGATAAAGACCAGAAAAAGAATGGGTAGTAGAAGAAGACAAGACAAGACAAGAAAGATGAAGAGCAGGAGGAGAAGAAAAGCATGAGCAGGAGGAGGGTAAATAGAAGATGGGGAACAAGAAAGAGTAAAAGAGGACTATAAGAGGAGATAAAAAGAACAGAAAAAGAAGAGCAGAAGAAGACTTAAATGCAGTCTTTGTAAAAGTAAAAGATTCTGTTTAAGTGATCATTTTTAATGAGTTCTGTTGTTTGCTGATGAGATTTTTTCTAGGAAGATTTTCCTTCATTTGATCTTCTGAACATGTTTGATAAGGTTGTTTTTGTCTTTTGGCAAAGCGAAGCTGTGAGCAGCAGTGTGACTAAATTCTGATATAATCCAGAATGTGTCCTAGTAGAAAGTAGAAAAAATTTCTCCTAAATCAGCTGTTTAACCTCCTGTGTGTTAAAGTCAGAGTGTAAATATAGAGAGCATGACAAGGATGCTGGTAGGTGTGGCTGACTGACCTTGTCACCATCCTCACCAGGTGGACCCTGTGGTCCAGCAGGCCCAGGCAGACCCACAGGACCCTGGACACCGTCGCGACCAGCTGGACCTTGAGGTCCTTTCTCACCCTAAAAGAACAAAAACATTTGTTTTTACTTTAAAACTGAGGTGGGATCAGAAAACAGAAAACTTTTAAACAGAAGAAGAACTTACAGGTGCGCCTTTCTCACCAGCGGGACCTGGAGGGCCCTGGGGACCAGGTCTTCCAGTTTGGCCAACTGGACCACCTTGACCTGCAGGACCCCTCTCACCAGGAGAACCCTGAAAGCATCAGAGAGATTTTCCTGAATGGTTTGATCTCATTGCTGTGTTAGACTGTGTCTACAGAATGTCTGCCATTAAGACACAAGCTCTCTTGCTAATGGATCCAAACAAACACATCAATACACGCACCATGTCTTTGTAAGTAAAAGCATGAAAACCGCAGAAGAAGAACACAACAACAGGCAGCTTTTATACTCTGGTAAAGCGCCGCGGCTCCTTTTAAACACGACTGCTGGGAAGCTGACGTCTCTGCTCCATCAGCTCAGAGTTCTGCTGTTTGTCTACACACAGGAACTCAGTGACGATGATGATGGTGACTTTTCTCTTCTTCACTGACCTTCGTTTTCTCACATGAAACCAAATCTTTTGTTTTGGAAAACTGTCAATATTAGAAGGCTTTAACAACATATTGATGAATTGAAATATTGATATGTTGATTCATTGATACAATTAATTTTTTAATTTGATGTCAAGTCATTGATTAATAGTTTGATATGGTGACTAATTAATATATTGATGTTGATTCATCGATTCATCAATTGTTACATCGATAAGTTAATTTATTAATATATTGATATATTTATAAATGTGATAATCAATACATCAATTCATTGATTCACTGATGTGTCAATTTATTGGAACACAAATTGTTACAATTATACCTCAGTTAATCAACATATTGACACATTGATAAATTTATTAATCAGTGCATTGATTGATACATTGACATGTCAAATAATAGATAAATTAATGTCATTCATCAATACATCAATTTGTTCTCACATTTATATGTCAATTCATTGATATATTAATAAGTTTATCAGTGGATGCATTGATTATTAATTTATTGATGTGTCCATTTAAACATTAGAATTGTCACATTTATATGGTCAGTTAATCAATATTTGATACATCCAAACATTGATTTATTGATACATCAATTAATCAATACATCAAGGTTTTGATTTAATTATATGTTTATACATGAATTAATTTATAAATCAATACATCAATTAACTGTCACATTGATACGTGAATTCATTAACATGTCAATACATCAATCCATTTATACATTGATTCGATGATGCAGTAAAACATTGATCCATTGATTCGATTTCCTGATCAGACATCCAGTAGCATTGGTATTAATTGAAAATATTGATCAAACATCAAAACAATAACCATTTATAAGACGCTTTAAGAAAAAAGCCAAAATGTTTGATTTTAACCTGATGAAGTCAGACTGTACCACCTTCATTATTACAACTAAGTCCTGAAAATACTTAGAGGTTCTAAACAGGAGAAAAATTTCCTCTATATCCTGCTTTTATGTCTAGACAAACAAATGCATTGTAATTATTAAGCTCAATGTACAGAATGTCTTCACAGAGCAGATTGTTTCTATTCAAATGTCTGTGTCACACCCGCACCAGACTCTGCCATGACCACGCCCACTCCTGCACCAGACTCTGCCATGACCACGCCCACTCCTGCACCAGACTCTGCCATGACCACGCCCACTCCTGCCGTATCTCACCGAAGGCCTTCCCCTGAGTACTAATGACACACACCGGTTACCAATCTCTCTCCAGACTCCTTATATACCAGCTACACGTTCACTCCCCGTTGGACCTCATTTGGACACACATGGACTATCCTGATTCCCCTTCCTGGTCTTGATTCCCCTGGCTGATCACAGAACTCCAGTGCTCCAGTATCCCAGCTCGTGATAGTAAGACGATTACTGAATCCATTGATGTTCATAAACCCTTGTCTAACTGCGATCTGTCTCCGTGAGGTCCATTCCTAACAGTCTGACTGAGCTTAGGAAGAAACATGGATTTTGATGGTTTAGTTGCTTTTAGTGATTTAACATGAATGAAAGTGACTGTTTTCAATCAGCGTGTGATTTCGTCTCATATCAATCGTTGGATCTGATCGTGGCCAAATTTGATAGGAGCTAACACTGAATGACTTTCCACTCAATCTATTGAATATCTTATTGTGATTAGATTTTACAAATGACAAGAGATGTTGACTTCAACCATATTTTTATTATTAAAATGAACATGCAAAAACCCAATGTCTTAATCATATATTGGTTAAAAAAAAATTAAAGCAACATGGTCTGAACAGTTGATAAAAATCATTAATTTAAAGTGGAAAATGTGCAGTATCGGACAGGAAGGTGTTCATTTAGCATGGGTGTAATGAAATTATTAAGGCGTTACACCTGATGTGTTTTTGTCCTCATCAACAAACAGATCATATGAACAACTTTAATAGTGTGTTAAAGTCAAAAATCCCTGCAGACAATAA
>JBAMHW010000020.1:19936242-19958042 GCA_037177495.1 Rhadinocentrus ornatus | reverse complement strand
TTTTGTCCTCATCAACAAACAGATCATATGAACAACTTTAATAGTGTGTTAAAGTCAAAAATCCCTGCAGACAATAACAAATTTGATGTTTACAAGTTACATGTTCTTCCTGAAAAAGTTCCATATAAAGAGGTTGTGGACACATTTACAGAAATGAAGGAAACCAACCCTCAGAGTATCTAAAAGAATGATGCAGTGGTGAAGTTCAACATATGGATGCTTTCACACTGCATAGTCGTGCTGGGTGTGTGTGTGCTTGTTTGTTAGTCTGTTTGTGTGTCAGGAGGCAACAGAGCAAATTATCTTGATCTCCAGCTACTCGAGTGGATGATCAGATTGTAAACGGCTGTGTGCAACATGAGGAGATGAAATACGGGGCTGAAACGGAGATAAATCATACATGACACGAGCACGGTGGCTTCATGTGTCTCAGTCTGGAATACATGCAACTGACATATTTACTACTTTGATTTTCTCTCATGTTGTTGGTGTGGCTTCATTTCAGTGAATCTTTTTTTATTCTTGAGCAAGGCAGTAACCTCCACACAGAGGACATCAGTGGCCTGTGTGATCGTGCACGAATCCCTAACGGCACCGTCTAACTCAAAGATAAAGTTGGGCTAATCACACCTAACTCGGGGCAGTTCAAGCTCAACTTGGAGAGCTGCCTGGGTTTTTAAAGAAAAGCAAACTGGAGCCGATTTTTTTTCTAAATATTTTCCTGTCTACATGATGCAAACTGCCCTGCAGTGTTCTACGTATGCAAACCTCAATAAAAAACACAAGCTACATACATAGCACAAGTGGAACATAAAATAATCCAAAACAGTGAATATTACTTACAACAGGACCAGGTGGACCCTGAGGCCCCTCTCCTCCCTTCAGACCTGCCGGGCCCTGGGGTGAAGACAGAAAAAGGCATAGCTCTGTTGAAGATGAAACTTTGTACTTCAGCAGCAACAGCTTGGAAATGATCCTGACATCCAGGCTGTAGCAGAATTACAGGCTAAAAATCTTGTGTGGACGGTAAACCACGTCTTTTCTTTTTTTATCTGCATGCTCCAACTCATGATGATTGTTCTGCACAACGGGTGTGTGCACACATGCATTTATGTCTTTAATGGGTAACGAGTGTCTGCAGGCAGTGGAAAAGTGTGCTGCTGACCTGCAGCGTCTGACTGACCTTGAACACAACACAAAGTGTCCCTGAAGAATATTTATTCTCAGCCACCTCAGTCTGATTGCCAACACTCCTCACTTAATAATTTATTTAGTAAATAATGCATGCAGAAAACAAATAACTCCCTTAAACGCTGCTGCTGAAATCTGAAAAACAATTGGTCCTTGGGTTAAACTGGAAAACGACTTTACAAATGAATCCCACACAGTCCCATATTCTGTATCAGAGGCCTGTTACCCGCCACGGTGGCGGTGAAGCGATACAGAAAGGCGGCTGTTCATTTGTAAGACGTCGCCATGAATTTCCTCCGCAGCGGATTGATGGCTGCGAGTGAATTCCAGGGCGGCTGATTCTAATGAGGTGAACAGCTCTGGATGGATGCGGCTTCATTTGTTCGGTTTTCTGCCTGCATGGATGCGAGGGAAGGAAAACGGGGATGAATGACTGCAGATGGAGGCCGGCCCTTACCGTGGCACCAGGTAAACCTCGCTCACCAGGGAATCCGCGAAGGCCAGGGGGCCCATCTTTACCAGAGGATCCTTGAGGTCCAGGGTCACCCTACAAACAAATAGTTATTCTTATTCAGGATATTTACCATAAATAAGAATTAAAAGCAACACGCGCATAACTTACATACACCTGCCAACACTGCTAAATATATTCCGTAAAATTTACAAAGCTAAATGCAGATATAAATCTATTTTAATATCTAGTTGTTGTGAACACTCATCTAAAATAAAATGGAATAAATTAAGTTAAATCAAAACAAAAGGAGTATTTGAAAATCAGTTATTAGTCAGTCAGTCATTATCTGTACTGCTTATTCCATTAAGCTGGAGCCTATCCCAGCAGTGTTTCAGGTGAGAGGCAATGTGAAAATATTGGTTGAAATTTAAAGGTAATAAGTTACATTTCTTCTTACTCCTTGTGAAAATCAGTTGGTTAGCAATGCACAATGTAATATGTAACAATTCCATGTAATTTGCTTATAAACATTCATTCAATTCAATTTTATAAAATTTTAAAATGTCAATACATTATTGCAGTTACAGCAAAAAAAGTAAAAAAAACCATTATATTTTCTGGAATGTCTCCTAAATTGAACGACTGCTCTCAGCTGACCCTCAGCTTTCATTAAATCCAGCAGAGGAGTTTTTTTCTGCATGGAGGTGGACGGTGTACAACCGGTATCCACATGGCTCAGCTAGAAGCCATGGATGCAGGAAGCGATGAGTCCTGCAGAGGATGTAATTTCTTTGCTGCATTGCAAAGGATGATATCTGATGTGATGTTGATTAAAAATATGTAGCCAGACAGACAGGAACATCTTGACGCACAGGAGGGATTTATGATTTATTTATGTGCTGTTACTGCAGTATATTGTTCAAAGCTGTGCACAACTCTCCCCAAGGGTTCATATTTTAAGTTTGAAGTAAATAAGTATATAAGTGACTGAAGTGTATGTTTTTCTGCATAATGATGTGAACAAATTACTGTATGAAGTGAAAATGTTAAACAAATTCTGTCATGTATCCAGTTACCCTACTAACAACAGTAACATGTAACTTTACTGCAGTTTTCAAATGGCTGTACATGCAGTGTGTAGTGTTGTCTTGGGCATTTTCTGTCTCAGTGATCTGACTTTTTTGTATTCAAAAACACTTACAGATAAAACTGTCATAATGAAAACATGACATTTGAGTACCTTGTTCGTACTATGTGGTGACAGGACATTTAACTTTGATGGCTTTGACAGCTTTATTGACATAAATACTTGCTTTTGAGGAACGAACCATCTATTTTTAGCAAGTGACATGCTTTTGCAGGTTATCCACTTGGTTCTGCAGTTTGTACTAATTTCTTTTAGAAGCAGCTTTAAGAAAAGCTTAAATTCTTTAAGTTGCATGTGACTTTTCTCAGGGTACAACTAGGAAATTTTTATAAATTCAAATTTAAAAGTTAAATTAACATCGAATTACAAAAAACAGTATTTATTCATTATAAATAACAGAGACGTTGGTGGTCTGGATATTTTGGTGTTTTAGTAAAGAACGTACACTGATTTTCTGGGTTTATTTAATTAGATAAACTTGTATCAAAAAGTAAACCAAACGGTTGCTAATTGTTTTTTTTTTAATGTAAAACTAACTGATTAGATTTTACAGTGTATGAAATGGCACCAAATACATGAGTTGTTTTGTGGCTTCATCATCATCACTATTAGCACAAACTTTATCACTGTCTGGCTGTTTTCACATAAACAGCTACAGCATGAAGATTTAACCCATAAAGCACCAGGAAGCCTTAGATTTGCACTTCAGCTTTTGCTACAGAAAAACAAGATGAGGAAAACACATTCTAAAAAGCTTTAGATTAAATTATAAATAAATAAAATAAAAACTAGCCAACTTTAAAAGTTATTTTACTTTAAGTCTATGAAAAAGGTACGACTGATGGCAGCTCAGCCTCAGTGAGCTTCTGGCTTATTCCACATCCTCTTTTTCTTCAGGAGAGGTTACTTCTCCCTTTCTTACCTTTTTCTCTTGTATTGGCAATATGACCATGCAAACAGGGAGGGAAACTGAAAGATATTGTAAGATTTGTGGTTCTGCTGCCAAGACCTCAACAGCACTTCCCTGGAATACTGATGCACAGGTCTGAGCAGAGTGGAAGGAAAGTGGGGCTGAGAGTGACGAGAGGTTTGGATGCAGCTGATTGACTTGATTAAACTGTCCGCCCGAGGAAGACAGAGAGAAAATCAAAGCAAAAGGATTGTGGGTTGGAGGTGGGGGTATGAGGATGCTGAATGATCTCAGGTTGTCCTGTTGTACATGTCGGCAGCAGTCTGCTCAGGCTCTGCAGACCATGTCAGGACATTTTTATGATTGGTGATTACCTATTTTTATATTGTATATTATTAATAGTTATATTTATATGAATTATTATATATTGTTTACATTCTACTTATATTATAATGACTTGTAAGAAAGTAAAGACTTGTGTAACATATCTTTAATTGATAAAAAATGTATTTTTTTATAGTACTATTTATGATCATTTTATGTCATATATGTATATAAAATGTTTCTTCTATATTATTATATATTTATAATATTTTATCATATATGTGTTACGTATTTTATGATTCTCATCTCAAAAAATCTGCTTTTAAATATATGTCTCTGTATCTACTGTACAGGAACATCTTAAGCATGTTGACATTAGGCTAATTTAGGTGCAAACCGATGCTAAAAAACCCCAAAACAAAACAAAAAAAACTCCTGCTCTCCCCTTAATCTCAGGAAACAGGACCCATACCTTGGCTCCTTCCTTGCCAGCAGCACCAGGAAGACCCTGCTCTCCGGGTGGACCAGGAGGTCCAGGGTGTCCTCTCTCACCAACAGGACCAGTCTCTCCAGTGGGTCCCTAAGATGCAAGCACACGTTTGGATTTTTTATTGTTTTACAACAACGAAAAATTTTAATCGTTTTTATTATCCAGCTCTTTTTTCTGTAACTTTGATAAAAACAGCCGTTATAAAGATAATTATGAAATAATAAATGTAATTCACATGTATTTGATTTTCCAACTTTTTCTTTAAAAGCTGAAAATGTCCTGATCAAGTTTAAATCATCTGTTTTTCAGGATGAGTGATCCTTTCTTTGCTAAAATTTCTCAGCTTCCCTCCAAAATGTCTTAAATGCAGCATATTGAACAGAATTTAAAATCCCACAATGCAATTTTAGTTAAATGTTAGACTGGATTATTATTACTTTATGTAAAAATGACTAATCTGTGTTTATTTTAACCAACCACTGTATTTTTTCTTCCAGTCAAATACAAATTTCTGAAAAGTTAGTTTCTCATGTGAAAAGTGCTTTAGAAAACTTTTCTCTTACCTGGGGTCCAACCACACCACCTGGACCTGGTGGACCAGTTTTTCCTTGGAAACCCTAAAAAGAGATCATGAAACAACAGCAAAGACATTATACACTAATTACAGTCTGAGAAAAGAAACCATAGCGGCTTTAGTTCGACAGATAAAACTGGAAATCAGGATTTGACTCTGCAGAAACTGCTCCTTCATCCCGACTGTGGACTTTTTATGCTGCTTAAATAAACCAATCTCCTTATTGAGACCACATGATAAGACTTAAAAAGGCCTAGAATCAAACAGACTCCCACTGATGAAATCCAGTGGATGTAGTGGAGCAGAGGCAATAATGTCATATTTATTTCTTCGATCATTTTTATTTTGGATCCATAACTATATGCATGCAACTATTACCTTGTTTATCTGTAAACTACAGAAAGCCAAGAAGGTATTTTTAATACTAAATGTTGAAGCTGCACCATTTTTAAAAATTTCCCCTTTTCCCCGGTATGCTTTTTTGTTCACCTCATTTTGACTCACTGACCTCTAAAGAAACATAATTTACCGTAGACTTTGTTAGCACTGTCCAAAGGCAACAGTTTTTAAAACTTTACAAGTTAGCAACAAAGGACACAAAGCAGAAGCAAAACGCTTGACATGCTATTTATAATGACAAGTTTCCCTCGATGAAGGGAAACTGTTCCAAAATCTGTTCCCTAAAATAAAGGAGATGCACGAGTGTTTAAATCTAAACAAAAAGTAATCTAAAGAAGTGTAATTATGTTTAAATCTAAATTAATTAGAGTCACTGAGACACCAGAGGCCTTTTTTCTAATTTTAGTTAGTTTGTTAATGCTGCCAGAATGCTGCAGGCGATGACAAAGTCTCGTTTTAAAGACCCTAAAACAGATTTTCCTAACTGGCTTCTTGTTGAGTTCTTGAAGGAAAAAAGTTTGAATACGTTAGGTTATAACACAATAATCTGCATTCTACCTTTCTGCTCCTAAAGAAACTGCAAGCAGATCGATGGAGATCCATCCAGGAGATCTGGAGTAGCATCTGCTAGTTACCACATTAGCATCCTTCTAATCCTGTGGTAGGATATTGCTTGTATTCATGTGAATACGTCACATCCACCTTACTGGTCCTGTTTTACCTGAATTGTGTGTGTGTGAACGTGTTCTTGATCTATGGAAAGCAACCTTACATTTGCATTGTTTCTATGTTGTCTTTTACATTCTGTAACTTCAAAGTTCCTCATGAAGTCATAAAAAAAATTTCATTGGAACCAAAAGGAGCTGAGTCAGAGCATGCCAGAGTCTGTGGTGATCCCTGGGATGAAGGTTTGTAAATCCCTTTATTTCAGTTGGTTAGCGTACTTCAGTGTTAGCTTCTGCTCTGTATGCTGTCAAAGCTCACAGGTTGATGACAAAGCTGCTTTCTGGTTTCACTCGCTAAGATTACGGTTGCCAAACGAGAAGATGCAGCACAAGTTCAGCTAGTTTGAACTAATGTTTTAGCTTCATTTACAAGGATTTCCAAGCAACCTTTCTGATGAAGACGACATAGACTGGGCTAAACAAAGGAAAGGAGTTAGCTAGAATGCATCATTTATGGTGAGAAGCAGCTAATTAAAGTGTAAAACCAAGCGGGGGGTCCACAGCTTTTTGGTAGTTGCATTGGAAAATAGGTTGGGAAGCACTGCCACCACCACAATTCTTAGAAATCAGCTGTTTGGTAAATAAATGCAGCAACTCAAAGCACTCGGAGAGCTGTGCCAAGCATTGTTTTTTTTATTGTAGGCATTACTTTTGAGTAAGAAGCTCTAAGGCAGGGGTCTGCAACCTGCGGCTCTGGATCCGCAAGTGACTCTATGGACCTTTCACGGTGGCCCTTAATATATGGCTAAAAATGCTAAGATAGATACAACAAATGCAGGTTGTTGGTTTTTTTTAGCATTTTTTTCAAATTTTTTTAATGGAATAACTGTATTGAATTTTCACAACATAATGACACTAAAAGTACCAGTAACATTTCTTTTATCTGTTTTTCTTGTCATACTATGGGCTTATTTACATTATTATCCAGAAATATCTACATCCAATAGAAGAAAGTCTGTTTATCTTCTTTTAGCAAAAGTTTTATGTTTTATGTAAACGAGTTTTAATTAGCAGAGCTGAGGGGAAATGGCTCTTTGAATTGTAAAGGTTGCAGACCCATGCAATTAGGGCTAAATTATCCTTATTGCCCCAAAGTAAAGAATCCTTTAAAAAGTTTCTGGATCCAGGCAAGCCCCTAAAATTGACTTGTTCCTTATTCCATGTCTGAGAAAATCTATATCTATATCTTTTTGAGTTATGTTGCTAACAGACAGACAGACAAAGCACCTCCGTGGAGATAAAACATGGCTGGTAGCCACTGATCTCCTGATGTACTGCAGCCATGTCTTTGTCTGGGCTGATAAAACATCCAGACAAGATGACATGACTGAAAACTTTCAAGCTGAAAATTAGCTGAGTGAATACATGGAAACAAACATTTTTCACTCCAGCCGGAGAACTTTGTGCAGAAGGATTTTGCATTTTGACATTTTCCATTTGATCACTGAATCAAATCCATAACCAATTTTCACAGCAGGTATTAAACTCACACTAATTTGATTTGCAACTTATCATCGTGCAACCAAACAATGCTTAAGATCTGAGCTCTTGGAGCCAATGCTGCTTGGCTTATGTCTCCAGCCTTCATTGATCACTGCACTATGTGATTTACGGTGATGTATTATTCAGCGGAGGCCCTCGGGCCATGCAGCGGAGGCATCGGCCCTCACTCAGGCACGCTGGCTCAAATCTTGATTTGCGCTTCCTAAAATTCAACTTGTGCTGCTGGAAGTATTGGATCCGTTCTCGTATTGGATGATTGTGGAGCCCGCGCATCAGCACATAAATCTGCAGCCATAAACACCTTGATGAAGACAATCGTTGTTGCTTGAAATGGAGGAGAGGCAGGGGAGCACTGGTGCATGCTGTATTATATTATCTATAGGAAAGAGGCTGGCAGAAAGGGAAGCTTTAATGACAGAGGCGACGATCTGTCAAGCTTTTAGTAGAATTTATTGGCCTCGGAGGCTCATCAAGCTAAGGTTCACCGATGCATACTAAGCACAGAGGGATCGAAGATGAGGGCAAGGGATGCAGGAAGATGTGATGAAATCAGATTTCTTCTTAATGTGAGGTAAATCTCATGTCCCTCAGGATGTTCCTTCCGTGCAACAGCACATCTTTGCTTCAGACTCAGTTCTCTCTCTGAGATCACATATTTTAAAGAAAATATATATGAGTTACTAGTCTAAGTTTAACAAAAGTACCGTTTCATTGGATATGTGCAAAAAAACACCAGAAGCAACAGCATCAGATGTGCATTTCCCATGATAACCGTGAGAGTCTGAACCTGTCATGATTTAGACAAAAAGACAGACGATGTTCACAAGGGTTTCGTCTTGTAGACTTTTGGTTTACAAAACATGTTCACCCATTTGATGTCCCACTGAGATGTTAAATCACGGAGTTATCGCCTGAATACGAGAGTGCAGGAGATAAGGGTGCAGCCTACTGATTGGGAGGATCAGCTTGATCCCGCAGAAAGGCAGTTTTATAGATAATTATTCAATGGAAGGTCTGTTAAACAGTGAGTTTCCAGACTACAGAACATTTATATACAGATTTTATGAAATTAAAACTGGAAAAAGTAGTAAAGAAGCATATCTCATGTTTGATACTTACCGTCTCTCCACGCTGGCCAGGGTGTCCGGGCAGCCCATCCTTTCCAGGTGGTCCCTGTTATGTAGAAATCAACACATATGCACATTTAGTTGGTGAAATCATGCATTGCTTAACAGTTGGATTAATGATCTCTGTACAGGATTGCTTTGTCTTACAATACTTTATAAATTCCCCAAATTTATTAAATTTTTACTTAGAATGTTTTCAAACTAAGCAGATCTGCCAATTTAGAAAAAAATGTCTGGTTTAGACTTGTAGCCTGTAGCCTCGCTGTTGAAGGTCTGTAAGAATACTTACAGGGGGGCCTTTAGGTCCAGGGAAGCCCACTGGACCCTGTGGTCCTTGAGGTCCCTGCAGTCAATAAACAAACAGTGGTACAGATTTCAGATGCAAACAGAATTGAATGATGTCTCGCTACATTATGTAAGAAGACAATGATGAAACATGCTGTGTGGATGAATTGTTCCAGAGAAGTCTAAATAATTCATGCTGTTTACTCAAGATTACTGAAATGACTCTCTTTCAGAGACCAGGTGCTACAACAAGAGCCCCCAGGTAACATCAGTTCACTTTGTTGAGTCTGTGAGAGCAATACGTTCACCCCTTGCTGGTTCTGCTGAAGGTTTCCCTTCTTGTTAAAAGCAAGTTTGTTAGTTTTTTCCATTGTTGCCCTGTACAGCAGTAAGAGAAGATTTCCTTAACTAGGTCATTATCTTCTACAAATTGGTTCATATGAAAGCAGTTATAATAAATTGGACTAATATGGGTCATAAAATGCTTTTTTAATTTAATTTATAAATGCATTACAACTAATTGGACTGATTTGGATTAAAGTCATCTCAAGAAACCGACTGTGTTGTAAACTGGTGGTTATACAAATAAAGCTGAACTGCACTTAATTCCTTAGAAAAGTTGGGAAATTTTCTAGAATTCAATAACAAAAATGAAGAAAAATAAGTTTAATTTAGTTTATCACATCGTAAATATGTTTGATTAATTAACCTTTGCTGACCAACTCAATGTGTTAAAAAGAACATAAAGAAATATTTATTTTCATGGTGTCACAGCACATTAAAAGTTACAGAGAAGTTTACACAATGCAGGATATAGGAATAGTAGATTTCTAGAACATTTTCCAACCAGCAGATTAACTGGTGACCAGTGAGGGTGTCAAGATCTGGTATAAAAGCAGCATCCACAAAAGGCTCAGTCTTTCCAAGGAATTATGAGAGGGGGGTTTAGCACGCTGTGCCAAACTGTATTAGGGAATCATCAATAAATTATATTAAAAAAAATATTATTTCCTTAATGAAAGATTAAAATAACTTTCAATGTCTAAAATGCATAATGTGAGAAGATTCAGGGGTGATGGGTGATTTTCTGATGGCTGCTACACCCTATGAAAATCCATCATGACACCATGGTCAAGTCATGTTGGCTCAGGAGGACATTGTAAAACCATTTTCTCCCAACACAATGCACCTCATCCAGAAATAGAAACAGCAAGTTCTCAGGACATCAGGACACCGAGTCCATGTTTCAGCTGCTTCTATGTGCTAAACATGAGAAAGATCATCCAGGCTGTAATCAGAGAAAGCTGTGATGGTATGGGAGAGCGCCCGTGGCATGATGGACATCATTCATTCATGCAGAGGTGCATTTTGGGATTTTAGGGAGACATATACCATAAGTATTTTGTGCTACTTATGTATGTAGTGCTCTATACATAAAATTTGATTTGATTTCATTATTATTAGTATTTGAATTTACGGAGCTTTCCAACTTTTCTGGAAGTGATGCTCCTCCAAAGCTGGTTTAAGCTCTTAGACTCATCTTTAATTCCTCTCAGTTTATTTAACTTTACTTATGTTAGAATTATAATAATATAACAAAATGTTTTAAAGTCTTTCATTTTTACCAGGCTGGAGAGAAGTGCAGTTTTGGACCTTCCAGTTTGACCAGTGGAAAAATCCTAACTTTAGGTCCCAGAGCAGCTTCCACCCACCAAGAACCAGATTTTTAAAGATGGTTCAAAAGCAGCTTTTCAGCATATGATTCAAAATGCTGCTAAATGGAAATCTCCTCTCTTTAGGAGGTGTTAAAGCCTGTGGGCGAACATTTAAAGTGAATTACTGATGGTTCAAGTGTCAAGTGAGTTTTCTGATTTGTTGGATTCGCTCAAATCTTTGAGCAAATTCTACAGGAAACGAAGAATTGTTTCACATTCAGATTCAAGGCAGTGTCACATTTCTGTGGAAATCCAACTAAAGCTGCTGAATTCAGCAACTACAAGGGTTGGTTATCTGTGGCTGGAAATCCAAGTTTGGGTCTTTTTCTAATAATTTCCAACGCATCGTCAGTCTTTTCCAAACATTGCATCCTTCATTTAAAGCCTATTAGAAATCCTATAGGTGTTGAAATTATTTTTGATCTCATTGTTATTGAATTCCTAAGTTTTTGTGAATCAATCAACATGTAAGTTACAGAGATGTATGACGGCGAACACACTCTGAGTGTGGAGGACTTACTCTCTCACCAGGTGGGCCTGGAGGACCGTCATTGCCGGCTGTGCCCTGCAACACACAACAAACCATCATCAGATAATATCTGAACACAACACAGAAATCTGTAATGAGGTAAATAGTTGCACTGATGGGTGTGATGTCTTTACCTTGGGACCTGGTTTCCCTGTTGGACCTCTGGCTCCGCGAGCACCACGTGGACCCTGAACACACAACAACCCAGTTTTCTGATATCAGACCTTAAAATTGCTGCTGCTGTGTAATGCAGATAAGACATGATGGAGCAGACAGGACGTACCGTTGGACCTCTTTGCCCTCTTGGACCAGGTTTTCCGGCGATACCCTGTCAGAGAGCAGTCATACATGATGTTAGCCGTCATTTATGCACTTAATCACTGTTTAAAATCTGCTTAAATCTGTTGCCATTACAACGACTTTGCAAGAACAAAATGTAAAAAACTTGTCATATCATCAAAAAGAAAAGAAATTTGGGCAGAACTCGAATCTCAAGACACCTGCAGCTGAGCGCTTTTTATGATGAGGAAGAGTTTCGCTTCCACAGAAAAAGGGGTTTGAACTGTGATGCCTGATGCTGGAGCCCTCAGACCAGATCTGGAGAGCAGAGGTAGCCCAACATACTGTCCTCGTTAAAAGCACAAAATTTATTTTATCTTAAGGTTTTAAGTTGTAAAAGTCCTCAAAAACAAACTTTGCCTCACAATCTAAAAGTGCTGAGATTGTAATTCTGCTTTTTGTCTCTGTTACAGCAGAGAAACACATCCGATGGCTGGAAATTCACCATCAAATATATATTATATTATATATATAATATTAGAAGCAAGGCTTCACGCAGTTTTGACATTCATACTGCTGACTTGTTACCATTTGACAAATAAATCCTGAAACTTCCTTCCTTCTTTGTCAGATATATTGTATTTTATTACATTAGAGGTACAGCATGTAAGAATTACTAACATCCAGTGGTAACAATGGAAATAGAAATGACTTCTAATGCCAAACCCAAATGTGTAATCATGATTAATCGCAGAAACTCATACGATTAATCGTAATTAAAAATCGTTAACAACAACAATGGTGTTTCAGTAGAATCTGTTTACTGGGGAAAAAAAAATTAAAGTGTTAAATTCTGTATCATGAATGATCTAATTTCTGTTGTGCAGGGATAAGGATTTTCTTACCCTTGCTCCTTTCTCTCCGTTGGCTCCTGGGAATCCCGGGAATCCACTTGAGCCCTGTCAGCAGGAGATGCAGATTTTGTTGTGAATGAGAGAAACAGGACAATTATAACTATTTAACACACTGACAGTTTGTGTAAATTGTAGTTTTCATGCGCTGATCATAAAGACTTAAAAAAAAAAAGTTTTTTAAGATAATAATTAAGACAGGATGGCTTTTGGACAGATCTTTGCATGAGACACCTCTGAGGGGGAGATTAAGAAGCGGCTTACTGTTCAATGTTCAATTTTTGTGAGTCGCGATTAAATAATCCACCAGCTCCCAGAGACACAGAGAGATAACAAACATTAACACAGTGAACAATCCAGGATTTAAGAAATTCATCAAAACTTTGGACAATCGGCATCACTGCCATCTCATCACTCTTTTAATCGTGTCTCTCCCTGCCCTGTATGAGTGTCGTAAGGGTGTTGTGAGGGACGTGGCTACAGTCCAATGCTTCACCACTCCACTCCATATGACGCAGATTTCAACGTGAAAACGAAATGTCTCCAGTTCTATATTTTCCAGATCACACCGGGCAGAACATACCTTCTGGTCTGAGACAAACAACAGCTACTGGGACCTGGTGGAAATAAACTAGTCTGTCTTACCACAGACAATGCTTTAAATGCCCCCCGATCATAATCAAGATCTCAATTTCTATCAAAATAATCGTGATTATCATTTTTTCCATAATCGAGTAGCCCTACACTGAGGCTGAGTTCTTCAATGATTTAGACGATTCAATATGAAAATAATTTCTAGTTACAAACATATTTAACAAATATTTAAGCTTTATAAATTTTACATTGAAATTCCCAAAACTGGGATGATTCTATGGTTACAATGACCCTTACCTTAGGTCCTTGTCGTCCGGGATAACCTGGTAATCCTGGGACGCCCAGTTTCCCCTGAGAGAGATTATTGTCGCATGTCAGATAAGAAATACAATTTACAATTGTAGCAAGATTTTTTAATTTATTTTTTTTTCAAAGAACCATTACCTTCTCTCCAGCTGGACCGAGGGGTCCAGACTCTCCATTGGGGCCAGCTCTGCCTTTAGGTCCCTCAGGACCATCCTCTCCACGGGAACCGGCCAAGCCAATCTCACCCTGAAGTCCACAAAATAACACAGGATCATTGTGTGATAAAAAGTGGAGATAACAAAAATCTGAAAACACACTTATTTGATTTAAGCTCCTCACCCGGTCACCTTTGATCCCCATGTCCCCCTTAAAACCTGGGAAACCATCCTCACCCTGAGGGAAGACAAAAAGGAGTTACAGAGCCAACAGCTGTTTCTTTATTTGTTGCTTTCATGTTTAAAATATTAATCTATTCTAAACCAAATCAGGTTAAATTGTTATTCTTCTCCATTTCTGAGGTTTTTATTGAGCATCTCTTTGTTTCAGACTGTGGATCTCAGGGTTGATGCTGCCATCTGCTGGTCATACAGTGGAACAGCTCATGATGGAACAGGACCATGGGTAAATGATAAAGTTTTAAGAAATAATCTTTTTTTGTCTTTGTTTTTTATAAAGAAATTATCTCGCAATTAAATTTGGATTTTATACCATAAAATCATAAAAACTTGTGACGCTGACTGACATAATTAAGACATCTGTCTTCTCTTTCTTGTCTCGTGTCTGAGATGAATAATGCATCACTGAGCATGTCTGCTGGCAGCATCACAAAGCTACACACAGACAAACCTGAAGAACAGTTTTTATTCATAACAAAAGCTTTCTCCTCAAGGTTTGTGCTTTTGAATCTCTGGCTATAAAAAATAAAGAAAGAAATGACATGAATATGTCACCAACAAGACATTTGATGAGTAGTAATCTTAAATAAAAATCATGCACACTTCAGACAGCTATGTTTAAATTCTACACACACTTATTTGAAAAGTACTCGAGCCTGATTCTAGTGTTGTTTCACACCCAAAGCCGACAGAATGACAGCTTGAATTGAGGTGTAAGGTCTCAATGATTGAGGCTTCTGGTTGTACGCTGACCTCTGCAGGGGACGTCCACCACAGCTCAAGAGTCAAAACAAAGCTGATACTTTCAGACATAAGAGCTGTAATGGGAATATGTTTACAACCACTTCCTGAGCTTTAGACTTTGCATTTTTCTCATCAACTTTAATTTTTTTTTACATGAAAAACAAACTGTGACAAACTGGCCTGACTGTAACTGGCTAAACCTGGTTACAACAGTTGTGTTCGCATATGTTTACCTTCTCTCCCTTCGATCCCTTGAGGCCTCGGACACCATCAGCACCCTGTCGGACAAGAACAAGACATCAGCTTTGGAAGGTTTCACAAAATAAGGTGAAGAACAATAAAGATGGTCGTACCTTGACACCACGAGGGCCAGGATAACCAATCGGACCCTGGGGACCCAGAGGGCCCTGATGCAAAGAATCAAAACAAAAGCTTTTTAACTATATATATTTATATATATCATCTAATTACAATAAAACGATAAGTTAAAAGTATTTCACACAGGCATTCAACTCTCTCCCCTGAAGAAATGACTGAATACGAGTGTATGTAAAGTAATTATTGTTGTGTAGAAATTTTGGTTTAAGATAAATGTATGAATGTTTACTGAAATACACAATCTACAAAAGTGATTTAAATAATCCTAATATAAAAACATTTGCTGTTGTTTTTTAGGTTTACATCATTTGGACTGATTTCGGAGTTCTCGACAGACAACGTCAAGGTATAAAGTTAAGCTCATGAGCCCCCCTTCAAATATTTTATTAGGTCTTGACCAAATGGAAGCACCTACTTGGGCTCCTTTCTCTCCAGCTGGACCCTCCTTACCAGGATGACCCTGTAAAATACAATGACACAAAGAAGTCAGGCAACGGTGAGATTTGACAGGTATATAAAAAGCTGCAAACACCTGGCACTTGCAGATAAAGGTGTGAGACTGTAAAGCATCAGGCTCTGAGGCCGAAGGGGGGGGCACCTGAGGGCCGCCTGCCTCCTGAACTAACAAAACTCTCCCGGTGAGGTCAAGAAGAAGCTCAACAACCTTCAATTATTTTTCTCCTGCAGATGAAAAATGCCCCAAAAGATCTCTGAAGTCTTTAATATTCACAAATGCGTTTGGTGTGGATTCCACACTAAGAGATCTACCTGCACAGGTTGCAGCATCATCTGACACAGTTTAAAATACACAAATGTGTGCATTTTCAGTTAAATAAATACATTCACTGGCATTAAGTGGTAGATTCAACTTTTTAATTAATAGGCAACCTGCTTGTAAAAATATGTTTTCTTTAGATTTCTGGCTGCAAAATAAACAAAGATGCTAATGAACGGGAAGAAAAGTGCATCCTCTCTCAGGGGAACACAAACACTGTGTTAAATGTCAAGAATGCAATGATTTGCAAACAAAACGAAAAGGTAGTATTAATTTGTAAAAGTACAAAAACAATATCTTAAATGTTGAAAGTTCTTATTGTCCCGTATGATTGTATAGGTGATAGTAGCACTCACAGGAGGCCCATCAGCTCCAGGTAATCCAGCCAACCCAGACCTGCCCTGAGGGCCCTGCATTAGGTGAAGAAAAAGACACACAACATCAGATCATCAGAACTTCTACAGATTACCAACAGCTCCCAAAACCAAAGAAGAAGACAGGGAAGACAGTTTTCCCAATGAAATTTATGGAAAATTTTAACTTAAAAAAATCAAAAAAGTCAATGATAACTAACAAAAAATAAAAAAGAGAGAAAGTAGTGGTAGAAGAAAAAGGTAGGAGTAGAAGAAGAAGGAAATGAAATTGCAAAGAAGCAGGTGTAGAAGACAAAAAGGATGAAAAAAAGACAAAGCAGTAGAAGTAAAAGTAAGACGCAAAGTAGAGAGAAGTGGTAAAACTAGAAAAAAGAAGAAAAATTGTTGCATAAAAAGAGTAGAGAATAAGAAAAAATAGTAAGAAGTAGTAGCAGAAGAAAAAAGAGAATAGTGGTATGAAAAAGGAGGAGAGGAAGTAATCGAGAAGAAGAAGCAAGAGTAAAAGAAACAAAGCCGAATGGCTTTTTCCAGGTGGAAAAAATAGGACCAGGAAGGAGACCAGAAGAAGAAGAAAAAAACAGAAGAAAAAGTAGGAAAAAAGAGGATATAAAGAAGTAAATGTAGATAAGGTAGTTGTATAAAAAACAGAAGTAATAGTAGCAGAAGAAAAGGAGAAGAGGAAAAGAAGAATAAATAGTAGTACATGAAGAAAAAATAGAGAAGGAATAGAATGAAGAAGAAAAAGTAGGAGGAGAAGAAGGAATGAGAGAGTAAAATACAAGGTAAAAGTACGTAACAAACATGATGATAATTTTAGAGTTTTAAAATAAACGTAATGATCTTACATTTATTTCTGATATTTAGTGATTCTGTTTTCCTAACTGATAATCAGCGGCTCCCAAGTGATTATTAACGAAACTAGAATCTATTCTACCCTTTTCAGTCACTTTAGTATCAATATTCCCCTACAGGTAATAATAAAAATTAAAGGCGTACTTTCTCTCCAGGTGGTCCAATAGGACCTTGAGGACCAGGAAGACCCTGTAAAGAAACACACACAGAGACGGAAATAAGTATGTGTTGCCATGGCAACAACAAGCACAAGCTGGATAAACTGAAGAGTTTGAGGGAGCTGTAAATAGTTGAGCTGGAACAGGAATGTTCAGCCTGTGTGCGGCAGGGAGGAATTAGCATTTAGCTCGTGGAGCTGAAAACACTTCAGTATCTGTTCATGAGTTCCTGTGTATGAGTTTCTGATGTGTGTCACAGGATCATTTCAGGAATTCCACCAACATGAAAATAACACCGTCAGAACCCTCAAAACCTCCCCCTGTCTTTAGATAAACCCCAGAAATATACAAGAGAATAAATGCAAAGCAAAAAGAAACTTTAAAAATCTTTTCTCTCAGACAGAAACACAGATTAAACTTTGAGTTTCTTTGGGTTTTATTTACACATCACAGGACAAGACCCTCCATTGGATCATGGGGAATCAAGTGGATTTGATCACCTGTGTTCCAGGGATTCCCTGCTGACCGGGTGGGCCTGGTTCTCCTTGTGGGCCCTGAAATAGGGTGCAGTAGTTAAATAGTTATTATTATTACAGTCATATAGCGGACGCTTTTATCCAAAGCGACTTACAGTGCTTAGGCAGTAGTGTTAAGGGTCTTGCTTAAGGACCCAACTGGAAGGTGTTAATAATCGTCCCTGTGGGAATCAAATAGTGTCCCTCAATGAAGACAGACACCCTGCGAACTGAGCTATCCAGCCGCTAAAAAGTGCCAGGAGGCCTTAAAACAGAAATATTTTTCTAAAAATTTTTTTTTAAAAAAGCAGGTAGGACAGACACTGATATTTTTTAAATTACTTTTAAGGCTGATCATTACGGTCAGAAACTTCAGTAAGAAGCTGTTTGCTCTTTGACTGTAAGGATGGAAAAGTTAATAAGATTTGACCTTTAACTCTCGGCTAAAGGGATTTTAACAGCCTGAATGAAAATGTTTGGACAGTCCTGAAGCTCTGCAGCCTCAGGAGCAGATAGAAGACACATCAGAGTCAGTTTAGTCAGGGACAGAAATGTTTGTACCATATTTCCTTTGGGACCTTGAGGGCCATCAACTCCAGCTACACCCTGCAGGGGACAGATCAGAAAGGAGTCACCATGCTCTCAGCTACAGGGGGTAATACGACAGGAGGGGGAAGTAAAAGTCATGGTACGCACAGGTGCTCCAGGGGGTCCTGGAGGACCACGAGGACCCAGCAAACCTCTGGGACCCTACAATGAATGACAGAGAAATAAATGATCAGTTTTATTATGGATATTTGTGTTAGCATGGCCAGGAATGAAAAGACAAGCCTTACACTCTCTCCAGCTAATCCTCTGGGCCCGATCTCTCCATCTTCACCCTAAAAACAAAAAGAAAATAAGAACTACTAAATGAAGCTTTTCTCAACCAAACGTTAACTAAAACACCACCTGCCCTGAGGTGGTCAGGGTAAGTGGTGGAGGAAAGGTTAAAGGAAAATTCTCCTCCTGCTGCTGCCGGAGGGCTGAGCTGGTGAGCAGCAGCTCATCTGGACCAGGATGCTGGTGATTTACCTCAGTTTTATTACAAGTTGAAGAAAAAGGAGGATGTTCTTACTCTCTGTCCGTCCTCTCCGGGGGCTCCTGTTGGACCCATCGGTCCTGGCTCTCCCTGGGAAAGAGAAAGATGCATACAACTTCTTATCTTTGCCTTAGCTTTCAGCTTAACATCACTTTAAGTCAGATGCTCACTGCACATTTATACTGTTTCAGCTTATCCAGATCTACACATCTAAACCCATAAACAAAGTAAATAATAACACTTTCACTTCAGTCAAATGTAATATGAACCATTATGCAGAATATTAGTGTGAACTCTGCCCAGGCCACAGTAATCTAGGACGGTCAATCCTCAGCAACTCTGGGAATTTGTCTTAATCCCAATTTTGTGACATATCACACGTGGCAGCAGTGTGTATTTCATCAGCTTAAAGCTACCCAAAAAACAACAGTCAGGTTCATGTGGGTTCCTTAAAAGTCGGCCTCAGGAAAAGACTTTCATTTTTATCTTTCTGTACTCACCCGGTGTCCCTTATCACCGGGCAGCCCGGGAAGCCCGTCGAATCCTCGGTCACCCTGCAAGAAACAAACCAGCAGATGATTTTGGGCACAACTTTATATATTTATGTAAAAATGTCTGGTTCTATTTCCGGTCATCTGTACCTTGGCACCTGACTCTCCGGGCATCCCACGGCCACCATCAGCTCCAGCTCGGCCCTGAAATCAGGACAAAGACTCAGCACAGATCTACGTACATGTCATAAACTTAGACAACTTGAAAAACCTCTGCATGTTCGAGATAACTGGAATATTCAGGGCACAACATCATTAATTATATTAGATTAGATTTATTATTAAAATGAACAATATTTATGGTAATAAAAATGGGGAATTATCAAATTAATCCTGATTTGTTTTACCAAATTTTGTGTCATTAGCTAAACTTAAACACAGCGATTTATAATCAGGCTCGTATTACTTATTAGCTGGTGGGTGGTTTATGATTATTAGGATGTAATTAGGCCATGATGCTTGGACTTGTGGAGAGACTCCAGCGTGAAAATAATTGCACTCCACATCCTTACCCAGTTTTCCCGTTTTGGCATTTTCAGACGGATTACGTGGCCGGCCATTGATCCGAGGATTGGAGGCGGCACTGGCCTTTAAGCGCATATCAAGCAATTGTTTGTCGGAGTGAAAATAATCCTCTCAGCGTTTCAGGAGCAGCCGCAAGTGCAAACAAAAACACAACAACAAAAAAAAACCTCTGGATCAGAGCTGTGCGTTAGAGGTGAGTGAGTTCAGTTACCCGTTTGCCAGCTTTGCCAGTTTGTCCTGGAGGCCCCTGGACACCACGAGGACCCTGAAAGAGACACAACAGGACTATTCAGTCAGGCAAAGTTTAAAACCTGGGATGTAGGTCTTCCTTAGTCCTTACTCACCGCAGGACCTGGATCACCACTTTCACCCTTCAGTCCAGACGTACCAGGTGGGCCCTAAAGACAGAAAACACAAATCAAACATCTCTATACAGAAAATACATCTTTCTATCTTACACTCAGTTTAGTTCCTTTGCTAATCCAAAGTGAACAGCAGAGGGCGATAGTGAGCTACATTTGTGGAGAATATGCTCAGTTAAAGCAGATTGTGTGACATTAAACCCCTAAGTTGACACATATGTGTCATATATTTTTTATTTAAACACACAGTCAGGGTCTAAAAATCCCCTAAACAGAGGTTTGGGACATTTAGATTTACTGTCAGCTGAAGGCAAACATTTAAAAAAAACCACAAAACACCTGACTGAGAAAATCGGAGTTTTCTCCTATATCAGATCAGATCATTACATTTGGTGCTCAGCCTGAGGAAAGCAGATCTAACAGAGGGTAATAATCTGTCTTTAGTGGGGTCTTTCCTGAAGACAAGTACTGGATCATGTATTAACAAGCCCAAAGAAGAAGAGGAGAGGCTGGGCAACAGGCAAATTGTGTTTGCTACCGTTTGTATCTTATCATTGTCCAAAAATATTAAATATTCAAGTAACAGATGAAGATTGAACACCAATATTTAAAGCTGTGAATTTTTAGTCTTATTGGTCATCATCGGTCCAAAAGGGATATTATGTGTGATAAATAACGGCTTTAAATAACATCTACCAAAACCTAAAATCTGTGAAAACAAAGACTCACCACAGGCCCGGACCTTCCAGTCAAACCCATCGGCCCGGGAGGTCCCCGCATGGCCAGCTGCAGGAGGAAACACAGCCCAGGCCAGGATCAGAGTCCGTTCAGAGAAAAATATTCACTCAGTGCTTAATGTCTGTTTTTAGGCAGAAAATGTGCATTTGCTTAAACACACTGAAATAATGAATTCAGTTTCTAAGCAGCATGTTTTCTTTGTTTTCTGTGATTTGGTTTTTGCAACATTCCTGCATCTCCTTTTGTTTTTATGAGCTTATTTCAGCTATTTCTTCTAAATAGTGGGTATTCCATCAACACTCTTTTAGATTTTCTCTAATCTAGAGAAGAAATTCTGGAAGATTCCCTGAATATTTACATGGAAAGCTGCAGAATCAACACCTCTTCTGGAGACACAATACTTTCTCTTCTTCTAACTGCACAAACACACACTTCTTCTCCACCTGTTGGTGTCGCCCACCAGCAGACTGAGACCCCCTCCCATCGCTGGAGTATTTTTAACTGTGTCTCCTGTCTGTCCATCTGTTCAAAGCATCCGTCTTTAATGCCGATGCTCGGCATGTCTCCTTTTAGCTTTGCAAAGCCAATGAAACACAGCGCAACACCCCGACTCCTCCTCCTTCTTGTTTTTTTCCCTCCAGCTGTGTGTAAAGAGCTGTCGCGGTGGGGTATGGGTGGTGAGGGCAGAGTCTACTTACTCTGGCCTGTGAAAGGATGGCCTGTGCTTGGGCTTCTTGGGCCGACACCACTGGGCCTTTCTCACCATCTCCACCAAATCGGAACTGTTAACAACAAAGACCACTCATTTTGGCTCATTGTCTATGTAATTATAAGAATGACATGATTTAAAGGAGAGAGAGAGGGGGGGGGGGGGGGGGGGGCTCAAACC
>JBAMHW010000020.1:19913117-19923216 GCA_037177495.1 Rhadinocentrus ornatus | reverse complement strand
CAAAACAACAAGATTAAATAATCACAGATAGGTTCTAATATGGTGAAATAAAACTGAGATTTTCAGCTATACTTTTTATGAAATTTAATCTAAAAAAATTGTAGTTTTTAATAAGCAAAACCAAATGTTATTTTTAAAAGTACCTACCCGCCTGTAAAAGTTGTAGTTTTTGGGGAACAATAAAGTAGTGGAGCTGCTGTTGTTTTGTTTTATTTACCTTATTTACTTGTTTATTTGTCATAAAAAAGAACACTTCTATAAATATGCCAGATTTTTAGCCAAAGGGCAAGTTTCCGTTGTTTGTACCTGGCCAGGTTTTACAAAGGCTGCCTGGAATAAGGAAAAACAATCATAGTTTGGTAGCAAACTGTTCAGTAAACACATTATGCTTAGTTACATCATTATTACTTATCTCAAGGTAAAATGAGATTAAATCAAAATCATTCATGTTACATGTGTGCTATGGCCCTAAATTCCCATTCAAAGTAAATTATCTTGTTCCCACATCTTTATTATCTGCAGCCACAAACTAATATATTTTTTTTTAATGTCAGCAGAAGGAGTGAAGCAGGTATGCATGAAAATTTATGGCAAAACTATCAATGCAAAATTGATTATTTATTTATATTTATTATTTATTTATTATTCTAATATTGGAATGATTTATAATGATGGAACTGAGCTTATTGTTTTCACATAACTGAACACAACAGAAACTCTACATCTTTATTGTTCCCCCAAAACTACAAATCCCATAAAAACAAGCAACAGTCTGCCTATATTGTGGTACCACTGAGCAGACATATATCCTAAAAACAAACAAACAAAATATTAAAGAACAAGCTGTTCTGTCACAGTGATATTCTGCAACTTTTTGTGATTAAGCACAGTGTCATAATTAATTACACAATTCAAGTACTTAAAATTTACTTGTAATAGAAAAGAGAAGAATGCCTGGAGTGCTGCTTGGGTGTAAAAAATGGTAATCCTCTGGTGCTCTTCTGGAGCTGGAATCAAGTCGAACTCATGAAAGGATAACTGAGGCACTCAAGAAGATAGAAAATAAAAAGCCTTTATTATCTCATAGCTAATCTATTAAAAAACATATCCAAGCCAATAAGTTTCAGCCTAAGAGGCCTTCGTCAGGGCAAGTGGCTTAAAATTCACTGTTTGAAACTAAGACAATATGCTAACGTTGTCGGCACATTAGTACCATGTGGCCATGACTTAATTATTTCATACTGACACATATGAAATCCTTGGCCATGCAATTGAATACATTTTCTTAAGACGTCACCAAACGGACTCCATACAGTAAAGAAGCTCAACCCATTCATCCTGATCCGGCTTGTTTCTCTCCCCACTGCCTGCATCAGTACAAACTAAATAAGCACATTTGCCCTAAATGATAAGTGCTAATATTTTTGTTTCATAACAAAAAATACTGTCATTCAACAATTCTGCTAAATGAATGAAAGCTTGAATAAAAGCAAGTATATAATTTGCAAACTTAACCAACACCAACAATCCATAAAAACACAATATTTTTAATAATCCATTAAAAGAGCAAGCAAAGGAGTTATTTTAAGAAAAAACAAAACAAAAAAACAAACAAACCATAAATCACTAAACTAAACTATGTTTTCTTTGTAGCTGGAAGGAAACCACAATGCTTGACTCAGTTCCAGCTCTGTCGTGATTTGCTATCAAGCACACAGCTCAGCACAAGTCACTGAACGCAGCAGGGAAAGCGTGTGGAAGTTTCTCTGGAGTCTGGGACCAAGTCTGGGACTGCATGAACAGAATTCCTGCAGCCTGGTTTTCTGAGTCTTCATGAGCATTGCAAAGACAGCTGATGATGGGTCTGAGGAGGAGGAGTGAGGGCCATGTTTCTGGCTGGGGTGTTTGGCAGACAGGTGCACATAGATGTCTCAGTCTAAAAGTAAAAACCCTGATGCACTCGTGAAGGCAGACGTGACTGGCATGAAATGTAAGAGAAATCAAACAAGTCGCAACATGCCAGGAAAATGTGTGTTTATACTCCATGTGTAAAAGATCACTGGAACCGTAACGTGCGCCTTAGTATAAACATCCATCTGCTACAGCATGTCCTGTTCTGAAACTTGCTGTATAAATATCTACTTCTTGTGTCCCTGCTTTGCTCTTACGGTCTTCAAAGTCCTTCCTGAGTGTGTTCAGGTGGATGGAACGGCACTTTTTATCTCAGTGCTTCAACACATTTTATAGCATTTGCACTTGCTGAGATTTCTAAATAACTGATTGTATCTGTTACACTTAATCAATAGCCTATCAATGGGACAATAATCTCTCCTGTGGGTCCTATTTGTGGATGAAAAAAATGGATGAATACTAACGGAAACTCCAATAACAAACAATGAAAATGGCAGCAGATGGGTGATTCTGAATCAAGTTGTAAGTAACTTTGAGTATAAGGGCGCATTCACACCAGTATAGTCCAGGGGACTGTGCTTTCACACTGTACTTTCCTCACAGGCGTGGACAATGTCACGCAGTTACAACAACTGCTCACTAGGGGGCGATTTTACCTGAAACAGTGACTGAGAAGAAGGAAGAAAAAGATGTGGCACCTTGATTGGCAGCTCGTTCACCACAAGTAAACAGATGTGCAACAATAAGTTTATGCTGTCTTGGAGTTTCTCTTTTTACTTTGGTGTTCAAACCTAATACAGTTTTTACCAAAATATGTCCAGTATGAGCAGCCGGAGAGGCAGCAGGTTATCTAGCATGTTGCAGGACGTCGCATCATATGTCACTTCCTGTCTATGGTCCACTGGATGGTCCACTTGCTTTCACACTGGCCGGGACCCCTGGTTTTCAAGCAGACCAGAATTCGCTTCTTCGGTCCGAATGCAAATAGAGTCGTAATATAATGTTAGGGCTGAACCATAAAGTCAGCTTTTCACACTTTTTCCCGCATCAAAAGGATGGTTCCAAGGCTTCAGCCCTGCCTAATTATCGGATCTGCTTTTACCAAATGAACCTGAATAAAACATCTTCTGGAGGCGACGTTTTATTCGTAAACAAAGTTTGAACTAAAACCTGTGGTGATGTATTTTCTGATTATGGCTCAAATCTGAGGAAAAGCTATCCTGATGTATTAATGTTTACAAAACCAACTCATGACCTACATGACCTACCTTTATAGTCTTGTTTATAACTATTATTATTATCTTTTTAATCTTATTTTATTTATATTTAATCTACCAATTTTTAAAAATATTTCCATCTTTATAAATGCATTTAGTTTCATCGAACGATCTTATTTCACTGTTTCACTAAATAGTGTATATATTTTTTTTGTTATTTATATTGCTTTAATCCTATAATGTCTTTTTATTTCGCCTTTTATTTATACAGGTAAATCTCATTGAGACATGAGGTCTCGTTTTCTAGAGCGACCTGTCTTTAAAATACAGCCAAAACTACTTGTTAATATATATTATTGTAATTGCACTTCAAATAACCAAGTAACTAGAAAACAAGCAGACAAAGCAGAAGCAGGAAAATCGTTTATAAATGTTTAAACGTAATGATCTTGCAGCTTTTACCTGCCTCTAGTATTTTTTTACACAATCTTGTTTTCAACTGGAATAATTTTTATTCAGTTCTTCACTTTCATGGCTTTTTGAATAAAATCATTTTAGCACATTAGAGTTTGGGCGGGCTTTGATTTTATTAGTGTTTTACATTTTGTTAAATTTTTTGTGCTACATTCAGTTTTCATGGCTGCACGGTGATGTGGTGGTTAACACCGCAGCCTCACAGCAAGAAGGTCGCTGGTTCGAGCCTTAGCTGAGGGAGGTTTGGCTGGTGGCCTTTCTGTGTGGAGTTTGCATGTTCTCCCCGTGTAAGCGTAGGTTCTCTCTGGGTTCTCCAGCTTCCTCCCACCATACAAAGACATGCGTGTTAGGTTAATTGGTGACTCAAAATTCTCCCTAGGAATGAGTGTGTGCGTGAATGGTTGTTTGTCCCTATCTATGTTGGCCCTACGATGGACTGGTGACCTGTCCAGGGTGTACCTGCCTTTCACCTGAAACACTGCTGGGATGGGCTCCAGCTTACCCCGCAACCCATAATAGGAATAAGCGGTACAGATAATGACTGACATTCAGTTTTCTATTAAAAATACTGGACAAAGTTTGATTAATTAATTTTGTTGTAGTTTTTATTAAATCATCAGATAGTGTGGTGCATCATAGTTTGTTGTTGATCTAAGGTTGGATTTACCTTTAACTTTCATTGTGTCCTGATAAATGAAACCTTAGAAATGACTGTGTAACACCAAGGGAAAAACTACTCCTGAAGAGACAAAATAGAGCTGTCTGATGTCAACAGGACAGCTAAACAACAAGCCTAGAAAGAGAGATGTTTGTCTGCAACCATTTTTTTCTCAACAGAAAAGGAGAGATCAAGCATTTGCCTGAGTCAAGTTGACACATATTAGCTCATGTAAGACCAACGGCGAATGCTTGAACCCTGCATCGACTCCGCTCTAATTAGTTTGTGTCTGAGAGCTACCCGGTCTGCACACAAATAGGCTGTGGAGACGCTGACTTCAAACCCCAAAACCACATCAGCATGATTACGAATCACTGTTTCGGCTAATGTGACAAGAAGAATTAAGGAATAAGCCATATTCACGTTAACATAAGGAAAAATACACATTAACAAAGCATGAAACTCAAATCTGGGGTTTAATAGAAACTCTTTTGACATTGATGGTTTAATACAGACACCTAAATGAATCAGATAATCATCATCACTTGCTAAAGTAACAGATGACATTAATCAGTTAATAACTTTTCTTACCAATAAATGTCAAACTAGCACCTAACACTACAGAGCCGAGAGAGAAAACAATGTCAACTTAAAGGGACACAAAGAAGAACTCGGAGACAGACAGGTATTTAGAGGGAGCAGCTGGAACAGTAAAAGCAAAGTTGTGCTGGGAGACACCTGGGGTGAGTTACAGCGCAACTCTGGGCCTGTCTTCCATTGTGTATTGCTAAGGGTAAAAAAAAAAGACCCTGGCAACTTGGAGCGAAGCCAGAGCTCTAAAATATGCCCCTCCAGGCTACAGGATGGACGAGTGCAGTGCAGAGGCAGGCCCATAAGTTCTGCCTTGATGTCTGCAAGGTCAGAGGTCAATGAGAAAAGAGAGAGGCAGGGTCAAGGTCAACAGCTGACACTTAAGTAGCCTTGAAGGACTCAATATACCACTCTATACCTACAAGGTACACCACTTTGTTTTGAGTCATTGACACCGTTCACTTCAAGTGGATTTAAATCTTTATGGAATATAAACACGTTTTTTATATCTTAATTAAAGTGTTAAAGAAAACAAGCCAAACACACTAAATTTCTTCTTTGCCTATTATTGGATCTGTTTAGTCTCTATTCAGGCTATTTAATTGGCTCTGATCAGATCACATTTGCCTTAAAATGCTCTGCAGCACAAACATGGATGTCATAGAAAATAGGAATAAATTTGAGGATCCTCCACCTTCAACTTCAGACTGGTGGATTTTTTCAACCAAGTTACAATTCCTAAATTACACAAATCAAAATCAGCATCAGTCCTTAGATGTACCTTTTCCTAGGACCAAATGCCTTTAGTATAACCAAGGTCAGCCACAATTAGACAGCCTGTACCACAAGTACTACAGCACAGAAGCTGCTTCCTGAAAGTCTAGAGTATTCACAACACGTAGCTTCTTGTAGACCAGAGTATGCGTGGTGAAATGATTCCTAACTGCTAGAAAATATTTTGCATTTGTCTTCTTTTCTGCTCTTTTGATCATACAAGTCATGAAACTGATAAAATATTACTTCAGCACTTCCCATGAAACCATGGAAAAGGGGGAAAGAGCCGAGGAATGTACAAAACTCAAGAAAAAATGTATTAAAAATATTTAGTTGGATTAAAAAGTAACTGCAGTTTGCAGAGATTACTTGGTTGAGTTTTGTAAATCAGAATAAGAATAAGACTTTATAAGTTTGAACATATAATGGATTTGTCCTGGGGAGGAGGTGCTAAAATAAAAGCCGCATTCGAACAAAGTAGTTCTAAGAAAGCAGTTCTAAGAACAGTCCGCCTCCAATTTTTTCCTATGATCTGCCCTTCCCAGGGGAACTGTTTCGTTTTGCATTCGCACATAAGTCAGGGACCGATGTGACGCAATCATCTGCGACAGTGAGGCGTTACTTTTAGGGGTGTAGCTACCAATCCCAAACACCAACGTCAGGTGGGTTCCTATGGAGCCCCCAAAAGACCCTGCCTTGAAGTAGGAGCTAAAATGGTCTTAGGAACTGAGGGATGTGATCCCTTGTTCCTATCTGTCCGAAAGCGCAAAAGAACAGCCTTATTCCTGAGAAGGTTACAGGAAAGCAGCTAAAGGGTCGTTTTCTGTTAGCTTTTGCCATGCTAAGCTAAATTAACCCTTTAATGTCATATGTACCATATTTGATACAAACAGTTTCTTTCTGAGATCTTTTGCAGCACTTTATGCTTCAACCCTGTGCTTACACATTATGATACTTGTCGTCTGCCCCCTGGTGGATACATTTTGCACTACAATAATTTTAACATATCACACGGCATAAACATTAAATAAGAAGCTAAGGAAGAAGCCGACAACTATACATGTGTTTAGCTAATTTTAACTTGAACAAATGATTTTGCTTCATTCACATAGCAAGGTCCTTGCAATATACATGATGAAGACGACACAGACCGAGCATCACAAAGCTGAACTTTGTAAAGTATCCCATGCCCGAACTCACATCCAAACTGTGAAAATAATCAGACATTGAGAAATTTTATTTCAGATATGTGAAACAAAATATTTACTGTTATGTCATCCACTGTTCTATAAACAGATCATTTTAATCTATAATCAGGTAGATGTAATTAATAGAGACAGACTTAAAGGACTAGAACTATTTCAGCTTTCAGTACTGATGGCTGCAGGCGCAAGTATGACTATACATGTTAGCTCAATTCACACAGTCAATGTCCGCCAGGCATGAATAGACAGTCTCCTGTGTTTGCGACTGTAGGGAGGCCACAAGGTGGGGAGGGTGCAGAGGGAGCAGGAGGTGAGCAGGGGAGAGTATACAGGGGAAGGAAGCAGAGGAGGAAATAAGGAAAACCTGATGGTGGCATGAAAGACTTCCATTCATCTCAACTAAATCCCTTTGCTGGTCGCCTTCAACCTGGGGCAGGTATGGCATGAATAGACGTTTATGAAAAATGCTGGTCAGGTAGTGAAAACAAATACCAGAGTTTTAATGTTTTATAAGTACTGAATACATCATTAAACCTTGAAAACTCAACCCCAAAAGTGATTTTAATGATGTGCAGAAATCTGAAAATTTTTTTCCATGTTTTTCTAAAGCAACATAGCTTGTGTCACATATTTTTACATTTATTTTATTTTTCATTATAAATACTTTACCAGCAACCAATGTCATGTTTAAATTATGTTAATCTTCAGACTTTTTAAATGAATGAGATAAGTTCTACGATCTCTCATTTTAACCATTGCCTTGAAACAAAAAGGCGAAGATAGTTCCTTTCCCTGTCCTTTACATCTAGAACCCAGCATGCAATGGGCTTTGTAGATGTCTGAGGATAGAAGAGACAGAACAGGCAGGAGACCTGTTCCAACAACTGCACAGAGAAGACCCTGTTATCTGACTTATGGCCTCTATTTTTAGCCCTTCTGCTGACTCGACTCACTGTGTGATATAAACCAAATGTCAAAGCAAATATGGATATAAAACTTGAATATAGCACAATAGACATGAACTCTTGTTTTTATATTCTTATGTCTTTATGACTGATGGTGACAATCATCTTTTTATCACTTAAAATACCAATCAGTGTGGCAGTAGGTCAAAGACAAAAAAACAACAACAACCTTCTGCACACTCATGTAACCCTTTTTAAGTGGTAGCCTAGTGGTTACAGAAGTGGGCTTGGGTCTGGAGAACCTGGGCTCTAGTCCCCAGACTGGCAACTAAGGTAAAACTACCACCGTGGGCCCTTTGTACTGCTGCAGCAAATGACAAGACAAAAAATATAGACAAGAATAGAAGTGATGCTTATTTAAACATCCCATCAGTCATTTCTGCAGCACTGAAGCAAACCAGAACCCTTTCACATCTAAAAACTAGTAATGTGCAGGTCAATACCAAAATATAGATACTACTGGTACCAGCTTTTATGTTCTAGAATCAATTTTCATATTAGAATATAGATATTTTACTGATTTGGGATAAAAAATACAGTCTATCACGGACTGGAATACAGTGGAAAGTAACTATAAAATCCGGATCTTTAACTTATACCCAGTTGGCAGAACTACTTTTTCTTCCACCTGCCAAAGTCATATGTAAAATGGGCCAGCGTAGGGGTGCAGCAGCTGTAGTATCACATGTGGAGCCGAACAGCAACGGCTGGATATATGATGTGGGTGGAAAGACATAAAAGTGTTGTAGCAACACCACAAACCTCCTTAAACATCTGAGAGTCGACCATAACACAACATATAATTAAATTATGACGAGGAAGAGGAGGAAATTAGCGGGACAGGTGCTGCAAGGGCGACACACATCAGTCTTGGAGTCCTTTAATGCTGCAGGCAGGTACTAACCACTATTCAGAAGGAGGAAATGTGGAGCTGTGGACCACCGATGCTACATTTTGGGAAAGTGATTTTCATCTTTCTGCTAGGTTTAGGTTTGTGTTGCTGTTCAAACAACATGTGTTCCCCTCGTTCTAAAGACTATTGCATCCTGTTTTGTTATGTACAATATTAAATGTGGTTATGAAATATGAAAATGCTGAAATAAATATCTGTATGAGTTCAGCTTGGAGTGAAATGTGTCCCTGAGATCAGCTCACATCAATTCAACAGGCCTAGTGTTAGTAGGTAAGTATGCTGCAGAGGCTGGTGTCATTAAATACTCAGTAAAACACATGTAGTAGTGTTTTTCAAAAATATTCAACAGGACAGAAAGACACTAACATCAATCCCTCTCATTAGTTTAGACTGATGGTAGCTAAGTATTTTAACATGTAGGGCTTGACAAACATATAAAATTGTTGTGGCATTTATATATTTATTTATGGATTTTATTGGTACTTTCAGTTTGAGTCACAGAGTATTCTATAAAAATGTAGCTACTTCCTTTCACCTCAGCTAAGGCTGCTTTGAAAGTGATTTTCCAAACTGTTTAAGTTTTTGTACGAAGCATTGGTATCAGATCAGTATCGCTGATACTGGCTTGCATTTTACTTGGTATTGGATCGGAAAGAAAATGAGTGGTATCTCACTAATAAACACAGCTCCAACCCAACTGCTCAGGAAACGTTTACCGCGAACTAAAGAATGTGAAAGGAAAGAAAGTTCAACAATTTTCCATTTGAAACATGCATGTGCCTGATGAGTGAAACGTTTCAAAGTAGGACAGGTAATGTAAGTGCAGTGTAACTACACCCCCTACTTTTTGTGTATGTCCACCCACTGCTGACTGGAAAAATGCCTGAAATTGCAAGGTTTGGAGCAGAGAGTGGGTGGGTCGGGATACACAGGCAGAAATGATTGACAGACAGCAGCTCAGCTCACTGGCAAGATGCAAAGCGAAATTCACAAAGCACCTACGCCACAGAGCGTCTTTGAGGTGAAAGACCTTTACCCTCCTGGATCTCCTCAGCTACACATAAACAAGGTGGTCCTGAACCGTATCAGTCTGAGCCGTTAGCGATGTTTCCCTGGACTGCTCCAGCAGCTCTGGAAAGCTGTGGAAACTCGCGGCAGGTTGTGGCAGCTGCAGGAAGTTCTGCTGTAAGTTGCTGCTGCTACGATTTCGAGCTGCTGTCTCTGCTTAGATGAGGATCAGCAGGTAAAGAATAAAGTCTGGTGTTACTTTTACACTCCTCAAAAGCACAAATCCGAATATTTGATCAGAAACTCTGTGAAAGAATAGAAGTCTGAAACTAGCAAATCTACACCATGTCAGTTCACATCCCTTCATATGCATTAGTGGGCGC
>JBAMHW010000020.1:19901507-19913017 GCA_037177495.1 Rhadinocentrus ornatus | reverse complement strand
TGTGAAAGAATAGAAGTCTGAAACTAGCAAATCTACACCATGTCAGTTCACATCCCTTCATATGCATTAGTGGGCGCGGTTTTCTATGCCTGCAAGGCGAGAAGCGGTTGGTTTGGATCTGGAGGGAGGGGCTGTGGGGTTTTTAAAATTTTCTCATGACGTAGATAACCTCTTTATGTCACAAAAAACATTACCTGGTATTACCCTGTAGAGGGTGTTATGAGCCACCTTTAAATCCCATTTTCAAAATAAATAAAAAAAATACTAATTTTATCAAGAGAATGAAGTCATCCTATAAAACAAGTACCATTTCCACTTTTATTTAAGTTTAATTTTAAAAAAAATCATCAAGGGCAAAAAGAAAAAAAAATTAAAGACTGATATTCCTCAACTTAAACACAGAAAATTCGAGTCATTACTGAAAAGCTTTGGGAAAAATGGAGCCACTATCTGTATTCATGTAAGGTAAATTCACTCTAATAATTGGCTAATAACCATGAAACTGTCAGCATCAGGCAATCTGAAACATGTTCTAACTCCATCATATTTAATAAAGTTGCAGAAAATTGCATTAAAGGCTGTGTGTTAGAGGATGCCTCTAAATCACCACTAAACAATAAGGTAGCACTCTGTTATTTAAAAAAAAAGAAAAGGTAAGGCAGCCATTTTCTCCAGTGGAAATTGATTAAAACAGGTTCTATAGCCAATTGTTAATTATTAAGAATAATTTGTTATATGCTGTTAGCCCAGATACGGTCCTGACATGCAAAGATAACTGATGTTTAATACTGTCAAGTGCAGGAAGACCATATACACTATATATACTTATAAGCAATGCCTTGTTGTACTTTAAGTCAGCCAACTGATCCCAAGTGTGTTTGGCTGTGTGACTAATGCTGCAGCTTTTGTAGAGGTGTAAGTCAGCATCATCTCAGAATAATGGCTGAAGCTGCAGCAGGGGCCGACAAGCTGAACGAACATTGTGAGACTCAGAAAAAGCAGTACCAGAAATATTAAGAGTTCACGTGAACAAAAAATTTGTGGAAAAAGATCTGAAGTGTATCCTCAAGAATAAGGAGGATAAAGTAGTTTTTGGTGGATTATCTTTCACAGCGGTGACAAGGCGCCTATAATTTAACAGAAGCACTCACATAGAGATAATCCCGAATTTGGATCTTTAAAATACCCCCAGTAATAACTTTGTTTTCTAGACAAATGACAGTGTAAACTGAAACTGTAAGGCTTGGAAACTATCAAACTTCATAAATTTGGGGGATTCAATTCATCGCTGTGACAAGGCCTCTACATGCCCCAAATAAGCTTCTTTCACCGAGATAATGCCAATTTCTAATTTTTAATATGGTATGAATAATAACTTTGTTGTTTATGCATTAGGTGTTAAAAAAAACTTAGAGCATTCCACAGATTAATCTTTTTCCTTTAACGCATTAATTCTGAATTCATTAAATTAGGTTCTGTAGTATCAGAACATGTTAATGAATACTGAGTACAATTACACACACATAGTATCAAACCGATACCCATCGGTATCAGTACATCCTTAGTACTGTATATTGATACTGATAAGCAGTATGTGTATACCTATAGTTCATATTATCATTAACATGTTCTAAGAATCAGGAGGTGTCTGTACTGGAGGAAACTAAATACAAAAACATTATAAACTGTTCTGAATAATGCATATCAACACAAAATCCAAAGGAAAAACATTCACCACACTGAAAACTTTACCTGGAAAACTTCTGTATCAAGAAGCCTGGTGCCGAACACGGTGATGCCGTTGGTGCTGATGGAGGCGTGGTCGCTCCTGAGGAGAGGCTTTATGATCTTCTTCTTACAGTCTACAATGATGGTGACCGTCTTCTTCTCCACACTGATTGCCACACGGTGCCACCTGGTAAAAGATGTGAGGAGCAGAGATAAATAACAACAGAAGGTGCTGAAGTGCTGCTGTTTAGGCGAACAACATGTCAGGATGGAGAGACACTAACACATTAGGAATTAATGATACAAGCACCCAAGTTTTTGTTGCCTTATTTGCTCACTGAGAGTTATCAGCCACTAAATGCTCTTCTCGAATTAGTCATGATCCATCATGTACCAATAACATCCAAACAATGTTCTGCCAATTCCCAGTGTGTGTATGTTGTCATAGAAAATATGTCATGGTTATCTTGACAAAGATAACCATGACAACATATGTCCAGAAAGTACATGAGGATATATTTTTGATCGGCTACTACCTTAGAGTTAAACATGTGGGGAGGAAAATAAAGATTTAGGTTCAGACAGATTGTGTACACTGAAGCTGCCACTTTTCTCCAGAAAGATCAGAAGCTGTTTGCTACAGATCATGTGAACAAGCAATGACGGGATTAATTCGGATTCATTTCGGTGAAGTCCAGAGGAAAATCTCTGGACGTGTCGAAAGGTTGGCAGTGTGCGTCTACCAATGTTTAGGAACAACCAAGCCAAAATCCCAACCTTAATCCAAGAGAAATGCTGAAAAGGTGCCTGAAGCGAGCAGTTTGTGTGAAAACCCCACCAACATCAGAGTCAAGGCCGATCTGAGAAATGGGCTAAAATTCCTCTCAGCTCAGGAGGAGGTTTCTGTCTCCACATTTTGCCTCACAAACTCGTTTTCCCACTATAAATACATCATGAAGCATAATTTGAAATATTTTGATCGATAACTACTTCAGATGCAAAGGGTTAACCGGGGTCACACGCGAGTCTCACACCTCCTTGGCCACTCCAACATTTGCCACTGCACTTAAGAGCTATTGCATACCAGGCAACAGTTGACCACATTCTTGCCCCCACACTTTGGCCCTGTTTAACACAGGATTACACTCATTAAACTCCAAACTTAATCCTCCTTCTGGGTTACTCGGCATGACAGACGTGGTGAACATTGTGGAAAGTGTGTGTCAAGATCCAGGAAGGCCTGCCTCGCCGGAGCAGGAAACACAGTCAAACATTGTTCGCAGGTGGAAGATAAGACCTGGCATTGCCGAAGCTCCAGTTGGAAATTTTAGAATTGCTCATTACACATATGTTTAAAATTCAATTTTACCAATGGATGTTTTAATATCTTAGAGCATAGCTAGATGGTACATTTTTGTAACATTATCAGCCGCAGTTATTCCATCCACAAGGACTGCAGACAGCAACAAACGCCTGAGTCACAGAGGATTTAGTCATGGACCACATCCAGCCCGAGGAGCATTGTTCCATGGACAGAAGTTCACAAAGTACATACAAAAACAAATTAGTGTACAAAACCAACACAAAGGTTTTGGCTGAGAGTCTTTCCCTTTGCTGAAACACACTCAAAAAGCAAAGCTACTGTTGACATGAGACTTTTGAAAGATTTACTAAGCTTCCTTCTGCCATGATAACTTGGTGTCATCTTAAGCCCAGTGGGTCAAAAAAACCACCATGTTCTGACTTCTTCAAGAAATCCAAAAAACAAAAAAAAAGCATTTTTCTTAAAATGAAAAGAGTCTTTAGTAAACAAGAAGCTGTAAAATTGAACTGATGCTCATCCGTTAATTCCCTCCATCCTGCAGCTGGAGATGGGCTCCAAGTGAAAGTTCTTCAAACAGATAATCAGCTTTATGTAGAAAGGTTAGAAACCATTGTTGCTGGCTGGATGAGGTAATCCAAGGGGAGAAAAAGAAAAATTAGACCTGCCTCTGTCCCCTTTACTCTCCAACCCCTCTCTAAAATAACAGAGGCAGTGAGTTCATAGATGAGGTCAGGTTGCCCATAACAGCCCTGCTGTGTGCCAATAATCCAGTTTCTCCGAGTCTCTGACCTGTCTCTGTGCCCGCAGACCCCTGATGAGATAGATAATCCGGTGATGAGCACCTGTGGTGCAACAAGGGGAAGATCTAGAATGTTTTCATCAGGAAGAAAAGGACAGTGGAATCAGACGTACGTCCAGTAAATGATGTCTGGTCAAACAAACCAAAAGTGGCTAATGTTGTGCACAGATGTGAGACATTGTCTGAGGATTCTCATAGTTTAAAGGCAATTTCACACATTAGAGCCTTTTAAAAATCTAGCTATGTGATGTTAGTGCTGTAGAAGATTTAAGCTTTGAACTGGAGAAATATCTGTTCAGCTCCCCAATATCTGGAACTATCAGCTGCTTCAGACCAGCTCCTACACAATCGAGCAGATGAAAACATGGAAAAGCTTGGAGGCCTCTTGGTGTGGGAAAGAGTGACAAATGTTTAATTATGACAAAACCTGCATTGTTTCTGCTCCTGGAAGTTTGCACTTTGGTGTTTCTAAAAAGTCGCTGCTACGTGTGTTTGGTGTAAACAAACTTTCACTCACGATGGCTGCAACGTTTACTAATGAAAGCAAAATTTTACCACCCGTACCACCAGATAATCATAGTTTAAAACCACAAAACTATATTAATCAACTTATTCATATTATTGCATTAGATGTGTCATGGCAAAAGAAAATGCTAAACCTGCACATCAGAGTTCATGACCTTCCAATGTCTAATTTTCTGACCTTTTTCACATTTTTTAAGTCTTAGAGAATGCACGAAAGAATCATTCATTAAAATTCAGAGCATCTATTCTGTTTTTGAATGCTTTCCAAACCTTACAATTTCCCCAGCTGCTACAAATCCAGCATCAGTCTTCGAGTTTGAGGACTTGATGCACTTCTTTTAAGAAGCTAGCATTTTAAGCTAATTTCCAGCTGAGCACTTTGCCACACCTGCTGCTCTGGAGATGTCTTTCAAAGTTACTTTTTTTGTTGTTTCCCAATTTCTCACTAAAATTCAAGCATATATGTGTTAGTATTGTTAGCAAAGAATGCAAATGGATCTGTCCATGGGGAATTACATTCCTTTTTCCACTAGAGCCAAAGCTGTGTTGAAGAGCTGCATGCAGCTCAAGAGCTGTGGGTTGCAGACCCTTGACCTAGGTTCTTATAGGTAAATCCTTGGCTATCTCCCTTTTTTTTATGACTTTATAAGGAACTCTAAAGTAACATTGATCAGTTTCACAATTTAAACGATAGGAACAACCAAAATCAATGCAAACATAAGGAATTTCCTAGTGATCAAGAACAAGTTCGCCACACCAACATGGGGTTTCTGGAGAATTGGAGGATGGAGACTTGCATCATTAAGGTTACTTTCATCACTTATCTTCTGCCATGTAAATACGTTTTCAAATATTGTATTGTCAGTTTTCATTTTTAACAAGCCAAAATTGTTAGAATTAGCATAAAAAAGTACAGGGAAGAGTTCTTGTCCTCTCAGGTACAGCAGGAGCTTGCTAATATTTTTTAGTATTGCAGAAATCTACTCCACACACACACTCTGCTCTACAATGAGGTAAGTTTAATGTTAAACTTTGTTAAACACAACTAATAAGGTGGTCACTTGAGTACACTCAGTTTATAAGAAAACATATTCATGAAGACTTGCGTAAAAGTCAATCCATCTATATAATCATCATAATCTGTACCGCTTATTCCATTACAGGTCGCGGGGTAAGCTGGAGCCCATCCCAGCAGTGCTTCAGGTGAAAGGCAGGGTACACCCTGGACAGGTCACCAGTCCATAGCAGGGCCAACATAGATAGGGACAAACAACCAATCACGCACACACTCATTCCTAGGGAGAATTTAGGATCACCAAGTAGTCTAACATGCATGTCTTTGGATGGTGGGAGGAAGCCGGAGAACCCGGGGAGAACCCACGCGTACACGGGGAGAACATGCAAACTCCACACAGAAAGGCCTCCAGCCCCCCACATTCGAACCTCCTCCAGCCGAGGCTCGAACCAGCAACCTTCTTGCTGTGACGCTGCGGTGCTAACCACCACACCACCGTGCAGCCCTGCATCTATTTAATCTTTCCATAGAAATGGAGCCCATTCATGTATCACTATACAACATGTATAATACATGTATAATCAAACAGGTGGACCATCAAATCATGAGCTTTCAGAAGCTTTTGCAGCCATTCTGTTTCAGCTGCACGAAAACAGCATAACAAAAAACCTTGCACCGGAAATCCGACAAGGGAACTTAACTTTATCTTATTCTGATTCCTTCTGAATCACCTTCAGCCGTGAGTCTAAGAGTGTGTTTCAGATTGTAAATAAACGAGAATGTCTTTCTGATTTTACGTACTTTCCATCAGCAAAGTTGAGGGAAGGGAACAGGGGGTAGTCCTCTGGAGCTGGCTTCCCGGTCTGATCCTCATACAAGAAGACTGGTGAGCGTCCGACTTCCACGCCCAGTTGCTGGACTCCCTGCTCGTTGTAAATGGACAGCAAGAAGGACTGGAGGCCGGATTTGGTGCGCAGTGTGGTCAGGATGGAGAAGTCCTCCGGAAAAACACCACCTGCAGGACCAAAGGAGGAATTTATATTGCCCGACTGATGACCAAATCTTATTGCCTCTGCATGTTGTGAGGTTCGAAGTTAATCTTACCAGGGATTAGCTGTGTGGTTGGGGCACTGATCTGGGTCTGCTTGGTGACTCTGTATGCTGAGTCTGGCGACGACGCTCTTCGGTTTGCACAAAATCCTGATGTTTTCGTCACTCCTTCAGGGTAATTTTGAAAAGCTAATACTTTTAGGACATCCACTGGCTCTGCTGTTCAAAGAGCAAATGAAACAAGAGTTAGATCACTGTGCCTTCCTCAGCGGAAAACCTTAGTTCAGGGATGCGCTTGGCCGATCACATTAACAGCCATGAATTTAATTCAGACTTCAGACCAAATTTCTAATTTTTCATCCAAGTTTATGTCTTTTCTGGTAAAACTGAAACTGAGTCTGATAAATAATCTGTTTTACAAGCAAACTCAGTGGATTGTGTTGGTCAGGTTAGGAAATGACGAGGCTCAACTGAGAAGAAATGTCTCTGCAAACACAATAATGAATAATGTGCCAACAAAGTTCTCATTCTTTCACACCTGGATAGGTTTACCCTGATATGCCTCTTCAGTCTGATCCACTTTTTATAAAGGGGCCTGTGTCTGTGACCACAGAGGCCCATAGGAGAGCATTTTAATTACGCTTCCTTACTGGAGCAACCTCTCAGTATTAAGCATTTATTTGGAGGGAAACTTAAGCGGTTGACCTGTTATTAGTGCCCATAGAACCAGGGAGGAATATCAAAGCCAAATAAAACTAACCTCGTACCGCAGGACACTGCAGGTTTTACAGGTCCAAGAGGTCAGGAGTTGGTGATTCCTGCTCTATTCTCATGAGTTTATTGGACATAATATCAAATAGGCTGTGGAATTAAAGCCTATTTCAAATACACCATATGTATCACCTGACTAAAAAAAAGCACCAGCAGGATATCAGATTTAATAGCATTGATGTTTTTTTTAGTAGGGCTATAAATAAGTTAGATCATGATGCAATATTATATCAATTCAATAAATAATGATTCCATGTTTCCTGATAATTTAGTCACAAAACAAAGTTTTTAGATTCAATCATTACGTTCAGTTTGTTCACCATATGATATCCATTCAGTGAATAACAAGTCAATGTTTGCCGATGTCTCAAATATTCTAACAATTCGATTTTATTTCGATTCAGGTTTCATTATATGAAACCATATCACATCCCAATGTAGCACAACCACTTCCATTCATATGAAATCACAGAGAGCAAATAAAACATCAAAATATTATTTTCTTCTAAAGAATCCTTTTAATTTGGCTCGTTGATCTTTGGACTGATGCATCAAAATATCAATATAATGACACATTACAGCTCTATTTTTTAAAGTGTATTCCTCTAAAACACGTGCACGTGTGCCCATGATTTTGTTTCTGTTTTTCAAGCATCTTGATTAAAATCATCTTAAACGCTTGGTGCCAACACTGTTTTATTACATTCAGACCAGCTTGTGTTATGTTGAATAAAAGGTGAGCACCTCAATGAGATCCCTGTCAGGACGATTGAGTGAACATTTTCACTTTCTTACTTTATCTCTTTGTTTATCTTATACAACCCCAGCAGACACCTCTCACAGCTCAGGAAAATAAAATTTCTTTAGTCAATAGAAGAAAAACTTTACATCCAAAAAAACGTGATTTAGAAAACAAAGAAAATCTGCAAAACTGCATGCAATTTCCCAACCATCAGCAACATCCGGTCTCTTTAAAGCAGCTGTGTCCTTCTGTGCTGCACGATCAAGCACAGCAGGAATAAATGAACATCATCCATGTCAACCCACTACAATTAAAACCACCTGCATTTCAGTAGATGACATACGTGAGGGTAAACATAGTCAGACTAAGATGTGAGGCAAAAATGTGAAGTGTGTGCTGTGCATCAAAGCTACACTAGCAGCCTCTCTGCAGCTTGTGAGGATGAGCCATCTACTTATTTTGGAGAGCAAACTGAGGACTTCATTGTGAGTTCCTGCAGAGCTGCTTTCAATCCAAACTTCAGGACTCATATGTTCCAGATGTGGCAGTTTGGCCAGGCTGCGACCCTCACGCAGAGGTGCTGAGAAAATGTCAACACTGACCAATCCATTAAGGTGGCCAAATGAGTGTTTGCAGGTTTTAAAAGCCTCCATCGGATTGGACGGGGTGTTTGCCCTTAGGGCTCAACAAACAGGCCACATAGCTACCAGCACAACTTAGACAACATGGAAGGATGGTTCATTCATGCAAACCGAGTCTGGGATGAGAAATATGAGCTGACACTTCAAGACTAATTTTATTTAATTGATTTAACATTTTCTGTCTGGGCTCATCATTTAAGACTTGAACATGCTGATATCATCAATCCCATTTAGGCCTTCACAGGATGGTATAACAGGCTGGTGAATAGAGGAGAGACCTTTTCACCTGCAGCTCCCTGAGACTCTAATAACATCTTCAGTCAGAGTGTCTCTCTTCCTCAAATCCCCCCACCTCTTCTACCCAACTCTCCCTCTCTGCTTCCTTTAACCTCCACCATGCTGCCGGCTAAAACAAGACGGCTTTATGTTGGTGTCATACCAAGGAAACTTCGCTGAGACCTACCCAGTTTTTCACAGCATTTCTTCCCACTGCTTTCCCAAACGTTGCTTTTCATGGAAGCACACAGGGAAATGAGTTAATGTGGGAAAAAGCTAACAAACAAGGAAATAACACACCATGTTGGCTAATAAAAAATGTTTAACCCCGTTTTTCAAAAAAAAAATTTAAAGATCCAAGTTTGAATTTTTGGAACAGCAGATTGTCTCCAAATGATACGACAATCACTACAAACCCAACAAAGCTGCTGCAAACTGAGGTCTGGCGTGGGGTTTGAATTTCCAGGTTAAGCATATTAAGGCAGATGACTCTGAAAGTGCTAGCTTTGTCTGCTGGAATGCACATCTGAGCCTGCGCCCCGGGGGCTGAGAAAACGTGTCTGTACACTGCTAGATGGAGAGGGCACCCTGCAGAAACAGCTCTGAAGAAGAGTGTGGAACACAGAGCCTGCAGGAGAATACTTAAAATTTACATTCAGTGGATGGAGCTGGGGAGTTAGAGAAAAGGCTGGTATTTTTCAAGCTGAAGTCAATTACCCTTAAAAACTAGCAGGATTTAATACCCGTAGGCAAAAGCAGACGGGAACATTAGAAGGTAAATCAGAAGCGAAAAAGAGAAAAAGAATAGTGATCCATGCAATATTAATAAAACACTGAAAAATCTAAACAGTTTGAAACCCTTTTAAAACCAAAATTTTAATTTGTATGCAACAAATCCTTGGATAGTTGTCTGCAGGTGAATGTGTGGGGCCTCAGTAATCCTGAATCTTTGACTTGTGGCTTTTACTGGGCCCATATGTGGGCCTGCTCTTTGAAGGACTCTGAAATCATAGGGAAGTGCAACAAGGACCATCATCAAATAACTGCTCAGTACTTAGAGGGGAAGCATTCCCACCAATCACACAACTCGGCCTTGTCCTACAGTCCACCAAACATCTAAGTGCAAAGTTAGAAGTTGGTGGGGGTGGTGGGGCAGAGAAGGGGGGTTTGCACAAGCTAGCTATTGGGCTTTGGTGTGGACCAGGGCAGTGTGGAGATAGGGTGAACCTGCCTGACCACTTTTTGCCTCCATCCACCCTCTGACTCAGGGGCTGACAGGTCTGTGGTCTGCAGATACATTTTAACTTAGCTTTGAACCAAATAAATTAGAAAATTATACTATGCCTGCAAATTAGTCCTTAATTAGGTGCTTAATTACCTCACAATTTAATTACCTTTTATCTTGAAAAGAAATAAATCAGATCATTAAAAGTAAAATTGATCATTTTAGTCCAACTTAAGTTGAGACGTGTTACAAAAGGGAGTTTATTCACTCTGATAACCGTGTCCACATCCACCTACCGGACCACAGCCCCAACAAAGAGGCTTCTTTGAGCCTGCTTGGATGTTAAAAAGCAGAGAATGTTCCCTAATCTTCAGAAGCACATACCAGGGGCTTAGGATCAATTTAATTAGGTGATGTGTTTCATCTTCGGGACGCACATCATCCATTCATGCGTAAAGCGGCGCGCACTGTTAACTCTGAAGTAATGAATAAAGTGGCAAAATATATACAGGTTACTACACAAAAGAATACAAGGACGTGTGTGTGTGCTAAGTCTTTATGAGTTAAACTTGACTACATGGTAAGAGAGCGGAGTGAAGTTTGTGCCTTTTGTTTCGTGACTTAAAACACCAGCTTAATCATCGGTGTGTAATAGAGCCAAGGTGACAAGAGAGAAACATATTTGGTTGAGATGCTGAATCCAGGTAAGTGTGTAACTCCCCCATCAGATTCCGAGTTTTCTCGTCCGACCGGCGCTCCGTCCCCCTTTTCGGCCATATAAAGTTGTTTAAACCCTTTTTGGTTCCTGTTAATCTTACCTGCTCCGACATTAGCAGCCCGTAGAACCAGGGTTAAAGTGATGAATGCAGTTAGAGTGGAATCCATAAACCATCTTTTCGTTTTCCACCTTGTGGACCACCTTTGCATCTCCATGGTTGGGCGCCCCACAAGTGAGAAAAACTTCAGGGGGACTTCAGGTGACTTTTAACGACGTCCCTTCCACAATTCCAACTGAAGGTAGAAACCGTTCTACAAAATAGCCATAAGTGTGGAGTTTTAGCCTCTTCTCTCAGCCACAACGAGGCCCCCGATCCTCCTTCCCAGCGCCCAGCCTTCACAGTGAAGGTATTCGGGCTTTAACCAAAGCGCACACAGTGCAGTCGCTACACTCCGCGCGTCCACGGACAGGAGGGCTGGGCAAGCTCCACGAACCAGAGGCACGATTACAAGGGACTGACAGGGGAACCAGCCCCCGATTAGCAAATCACGGGGCTGGAAATAATCCTGCAGGTCCACCTATCGGTCAGTCAAAGCGCCCCCAAGAGTGCGTCTCAAGAGGAAAACCTCCAGTCTGATTCTGCCAGCAAGTGTCATGTTTGTCACAAGTTTTCATTAGTTAGTGACTGAATTCATA
>JBAMHW010000020.1:19880405-19897288 GCA_037177495.1 Rhadinocentrus ornatus | reverse complement strand
GACCATCTGCCACCTCATCAGGAGCATGCCCAGGCGTTGTAGGGAGGTCATACAGGCACGTGGAGGCCACACACACTGTTGAGCCTCATTTTGACTTCTTTTAAGGACTTTAAATCAAAGTTGGATCAGCCTGTAGTGTGTTTTTACACTTTAATTTTGAGTGTGACTCCAAATCCAGACCTCCATTGGTTAATAAATTTCATTTCCATTGATAATTTTTGTGTGATTTTGTTGTCAGCACATTCAGCTATGTAAAGAACAAAGTGTTTAATACAAATAGTTCATTCATTCAGATCTAGAATGTGTTATTTTAGTGTTCCCTTTATTTTTTTGAACAGTGTATATTCTTATAATTCTGCATTTACTTAAGTCAGGACATAGTGAAAAGAAATTAATCTTGTCTCTACAAGGTTTTAAAATGAGGAAAATTTATCCCTAAATCAACACAGCATAAAATCTGAGTCAGTGAAGATGCCCACCTTCACTGCTTCCATAGGAATTGTTGCTAATCAGTGCAGTAGAATAACTGATCATCATCAGTGTGAACACCTCTATAAAAGCTGACACTTTGGAAGCTTGCTTGTCTGGAGCATTCAAATGTTCTCCTAAAAGTGTTTTTTTTTTTGTTGATTAAAAGACCAACTATTTTACTGGACTACTCTTACATGCCTCATATTAGCTCTTTCTGCAACAGTACAGCATGGCTTCAACTTTTGCATTTGCATCTGGTCTGAAATAAGTGTTTACTGAATCTACAGTTATGATTTTAGCCTGAAATGGTATACATCATTCAAATCTCAAGAAACTTAGCTTTCCTAAAGTGTTTAACATGCGTAGGTATTTAGAAAGGAGATTAAGTAAAATATACAATTATTTGTGAAATGTCATCATGTCCTACACACGGGAATCTGCACTGGTGGGTTGACACATCCCAGCAAGTTTACTCCGAGGTTGGTGCAACATTAAGAAAAAAAACCCCAAAACAAAACAAAACCCAGTGAGCTACATGAGAGGCGGAGATGTTTGATGTATAGCAGCACAATTGGAGATTAGAAAACACAGCATGTCAACATAAACACATCATATTCGCTGTTAACATGGTGGTGGAGGGCTGATCTGCTGCAGGAGCTGGACACATTGCAGTCATTGAACATAAACAATGAACTCCTTGAGTATTCTAGAGTCAAATGTGACTCCATCTCTCTGACAGATGAAACTTGATTGAAACTGACTCATGCAACAGGACAAAAATGCCAAGAAAATTAACAGATCTACAGCAGAACTGAAAAAGAAAAGACTGCAACAGACCAGTCAAAGTCCAGAACTGTCTTGGATTGAAATGCTGTAAAGAGACTTTAAAGCAAACTACATAAATTTCTGACCTTAAACTCTGAGCTTCTTACTCTTTCTTAAAGGCACACTGACATTCGTTGTGCACAGTGCCGGAGCCATTGTTGCCCTGCAGCATCCTGAGACTGAAAATGTAACAAATTTCTTTTCCAGTCTGAGGCATCACTTGACAACTGCCTTTTGCTTTACAGTACAACGTCACACACCAGTAACTGGATATCAACACACAGGCTATTTTGAATGCACACCATGGCTGATTCAGTAAATAATTACAAGACGGCATTATCAGAAGAAGCTAGGAAAAATAGGAGCGAAGGGGATGACACCGGACTTTTACTGGGTGGAGAGAGGTCAGAGGAGAGATAGGATGCAAGACAGATGTCAAATTAACCTTCGTTAGGAGGCACAAAAGTGTGAAAATCTGCCCCAGTTCAGTAGTGGGGCTGTAAAAAAGCACTACAGAACTTTTGCACCCCTTATCAACAGCTAATTCAGCATCCATCTTCCCCCTACCTTTACTGTGAGCTCTCTCCAGCTAATCTTATCTCGACTCTTGTCTCATTTCTTGCTCTGTCCTTTTCTCTCTTTCTTTTCCTCTCTTCCTCTGATAATGTCTTCTTGTGTTTCTTTGTGAAATTAACCACAACTGGTGTGTTTACATCTGCTTGTGATGTGTTGGATGAAAAAGGTGTTGAGTGCAGTTTCTCACCAAGGCCACTCAGTCCTGCAGCTCCTTAGATATTCAGTGATGGCTCCAGAAATGTGCATAATCAATGTCACTGTGCCATTAAACAAGTTAGTAACACAGAGTTTTAAGGTTGAAAAGTTAAGTGTAACTCTAAGAACTGAAGGAACATTGTAAAGAAGAGTGGACCAGAGTTCTTCCACAATGATGTGATAGACTGATAACAAAAAATCATCATTTCAACTTTTGGATCATAAATGGTAAATGGTCCATATTTATAAAGCGCTTTTATCCAATTGCTGTACATTATACATCACATTCACCCATTCACACACACACACACACTGATGGTGGTAGCTGCCATGCAATGTGCTCACCACAACCCATCAGGAGCAATTAGGGGTTCGGTGTTTTGCCCATGAACTCTACTTGGCCGAGGATCGAACCAGCAACCCTTGGGTTACAAGACGACTGCTCTACCTTGCTGAGCCATGCCGCCCCGCATGATGTGAGAATCATGATGTGAGAATCATGATGTGAGAATCATGATATGAATTCTGACTTTTAAATTTGCTTTTGTTAAATTAATAATGACGAAATGTTATTTGTTGTGTTGTTGTTTATCTGAGGTTGATTTACTTCATTTCAATACCAAGTAAGGACCACATCATTATCTATAGGAAGACCGTGGCTTTAGACATCTTTCTGCATTTCAGGTATTGGCCCTACATAATTACTAAATACCATGATATCAACATCAAGCTAATATCAGCCAAAGTTTCACTGAAAGTGATTTATCAGGCGACTCCTATTCAGACTGCTTTCTTTATGAATGAATTTTGGAAAAGCTGCTTTTACAAAGGAATGCAACCACTCAAACAGATTAAAAGGGGATTAATGCCTTATTGTTTCTAAATTACCAGCTGCACAGCTTAGAGTTGTAATGTAGGTCCAGGTAGGGAATGAGATCACAGAGTAAGTGAACTCTTCAAATGTATAAAATGTCTGACTGAAGTAGACTAAAGTGTGATGCCAGTCAAGTCTGGAAACACCTTCCTCTAATGCCAATTTTTTATTTTTAGTTTTTTTGTAATTCCTCTACTTTAACCTGATATATCCAGAACTATTCAACGTTATTCAATAACTACAACGCAATTAAAAAGATTTCTGAAAAGAATGTTTCATCATTGGCATTTATATGTCACTTAGGGAGTCATAGTTTCTTCTTTATTCAGAAGGATTCAATATAAGTCGAATGTCAGGATTCTACAGTAAAAAGCAAATAATTTAGCAAAAACTTACATAAAAACTACAGGCCAGTCTCACTGCTTCCATTCATGTCTAAACTAGAGCATGCCGTCTTCAGTCAGGTCTCACAGTTCCTCCAAGACAACAACCTGTTCAATCCATATCATTCTGGCTATAGGCAAGGCTACTCTACTGGAACTGCTCTCCTGTCAGTTACTGATTCCCTACGGCTTGCCAGATCTGCTGGTCAATCCTCAATCCATATACTTCTGGACCTGTCTGCTGCCTTTGACATGGTCAACCATCAGATCCTCCTCCCCACACTCTCGGAGCTTGGCATCTCAGGATCTGTCCTCTCGTGGTTCGTGTCCTACCTCACAGGAAGATCCTTCAGAGTATGTTGGCATGGAGGAGTGTCCAGATCACAATGGCTGACAACAGAGGTGCCTCAGGGCTCGGTGCTTGGCCCTCTTCTCTTTTCACTATACACCTCCTCGCTCAGTGCAGTCATTAGCTCTCATGGCTTCTCCTACCACTGCTATGCAGATGACACTCAGCTTTTCCTTTCCTTCCCACCTGACAACACAACCATCTCAATGCCAATATCAGCCTGCCTTGCTGATATCTCGGCATGGATGAAAGATTGCCACCTTTAGCTAAACCTGTCCAAGACCAAGCTCATTGTCTGTCCCTCCTTACTGACACAGATAAGCGTGCAGCTTGGCTCTATCACGCTTGTGCCTACGTGTTCTACCAGGAATCTTGGTGTCATGGTGGACAACCAGCTGACCTTTAAGGACCATGTTGCCTCGTTTTCCCGGTCTTGCCGATTTGCTCTCTACAACATCAGGAAAATAAGACCCTACCCGACAGAACATACGGCATAGCTCCTGGTCTAGGCTCTGGTCATTTCACGCATTGATTACTGCAACTCCTTACTGGCAGGCCTGCCTGCTTGCTCAATTAAACCCCTGCAAATGATTCAGAATGCAGCAGCACGTCTGGTCTTCAACCAGCCCAAAAGAGCTCATGTCACTCCGCTGCTAATCTCTATTCACTGGCTTCCAGTTGCAGCACGCATCAAATTCAAAGCTCTGCTTCTGTGTTACAAAACAATAACCCAAGCGGCTCCTGAAAGACGTCTAGTGCTCCTACCACAATGTTGCGCAAAATCTGTAGCTAGACTCTTTTCCTCTGTTGTTCCCCGGTGGTGGAAAGATCTATTAAACTCCGTTCGATCCGCAGAGTCTTTATCCACTTTATCCATCTCTAAAAAGTAGAAACGGGCAACACAAGGCTGAAAAAATATTTGAAATTAATCAAAAAGAACTGGAGGAGCATTTGACAACTAACAAGGCTAACTGGCAACAGGTCAGTAACATGACTGGGTATAAAAGGAGCATTTCAGAGAGCCTCATCTTCATCTTCAGTCTCCTCCATGTGTTTTTCCCCAATGGGATTGCAGCTACATAAAACTTAACATTTTTTTCTATCTACCTGTATTTTAACCCACTTGTTGGTGAAATATTCAGTCAGTGGACCAGTGGATTCTAACTTCCACACTGACTCAGGCAGCAGTTTTCTTCCATGATGCTTCTCTCTCCATAGCAGCAGCAGCAGCAGTGCTCCCTTCTTTATGAAATACCTCTCTATGGTGCCCATATGCTTCAATAAAAACCTCTCGCTCACATAGAGTAAAATAACTTGCTTTTTGCCAGTGGTTGTCATGGTGAATCCAGGTATCAGGGCTCCATTGATGATGGTTTTTTGTTGTGGCTCCCAACTCTGGTTAAAAAGATTTTTGTTGATTGAGGAGAGGGCAAGATAAGGCAAGACCTCAGAGTTCGTCAGCTCAGTGTAGGTTAACCCAGAGTCTCTAACGTAGACTCAGGGTTAAGCCTGTACACACAAAAAGATTATCGGACTGTTTTTGTCCTGATTTTTCCCCTTCCCAACCAAGGATGGCAAATGCCCGATTATTGTGAGTCTTATAAGATATTCTGTACAATTATTATTTGGTCTGAGGTGTGTTACAAGTGGAGTTGTCCCGATAATCGGCTCCGAAACGGGTCGGAAATATTAAACATGTTTAATATTTAGTACCAAATATCTTCGTGTGTGTGAGAAAAACCAACGACTCCTGACTTGTGACTGGACGTGACTGGTGAGGTGGAACGGAATGTAACCAATCAGAGAGCAAGTTGGCTGGGGAACAAGAAAGGATATAAAATCCATGTTTACTCTGTCAACAGTCTGTTAGTATTTTCACTTCTGGCTTTTTTTTTTTAACAATAGTCCCAAGACCACCATTGTTCCCTAGTCCTATATATCCTCTTCCATGCTGTGTGTTGTGTTATTTGCCATGTCGTTATTTGTGTGTTATTCTGTGATTAGATTTTCGGAGCACACCACACACAGTATGATCAAAACTGTTTAATGCCTGATTTTGTATCTTCACGTATAAGGTCTCGACCACATAAAAAAAATCTCTTCAGATTAAAAAAAAAAACCTTATGTGTGCACCAGGCTTTAGTTGATCCTCCTTTCTGGAACAGGCTGCAGGTTTCTGTTGCTGATTGCCACACCTTCTCCTTGTTTGTATTTAGTTGCCTCGGTATAAATGCTTCTTGGATTGATTTGCTCATCCCAGCCAGTCCTGTTTTTTTTTTGTTAAGTTTTGGGTTACGGTCTTGTTAATACTGCTTGTGCAACACCTTTAGTTCCATTCAATTCCATTTGTGTTCTTCCTCCTCAACATCTCTCATCTGTGGTTAATGGCTTAAGGATGCAGCAAAACCCCAGTTTACTACTTGAACTATGGACCAAGATATCCTAATACAAATACACACAAGCCCTAAAAGATGCACATAAATTAATAAAGGTAAAAATAGGATAATGAGGCTATGTCTCTCACTCACTACCAGTTTTAGCCAACACGGTTGAACACAAGCACTTTTCACAAGCAAACTTGAGCCTACCACCAGCCAGCGTCTGTCACTGTTTACACACTGCACCAAGGAGAGCATAAAGGGCTCTTTCTCCACATGCGCTCTGGTCCTCCTAATACAAGCAACAAAAAAACGTCCCCTCTCTTCACCAACATTATTTTTGGCTGCTGGAGAATTCAATAAGAATGAGTAAGCTTCATAATCTTGTATCAGCTGGTAAGTTTACTTTGCACAGGAAGTAAAACTTTTTTTTTCCCCTTTTGGAAATCTAACCTGAGTTTTGGTCATTCTAGGTGTTTTGTGGAAAGCCAAAGATTAACTTCTTTAAATATGTTTCTTTATATGTAGGGACTTATTTTCAGAGGCATTGATGAACATCTAATTAAATATAGGCTCCACTTTCAAATAGTCCAACATAACCTAAACCAGTGTGTTGCTGATTTTATCTAAAGCATCTGTAAAAAATATAAAGCATTATCATCACAATTGTCCTTGTCCCATTTGTAACGTAAGTGCTCTGAATGTACACATTCTGGTAAAAGATGGATTTGCTCTTCACACACAAGAACAACCTAACACTTAGGAGTAGAGAAGAGTAGAAAGGTTTGTCCTGGGCTGAAGTCAGCCTACTCTGGGGTACAGGTGTTTATAATAGGAAGCAGCTTGATTCAACCAAGCGTCTGCGATAGAGAGCAGCAATCGTGCAGCCAGACATGCAACAAGCCGTCTGTATGTCTGAGAGACAGGAATGTCCTTCAGTCTGAGCACACTGTAGCTGAGAGGCATCTTAAACAAAGGTTTCAGTTCATAAAAGGGTAGTTTCAAAGCTGACATGAAGTTCCATGTAAACTCAGTTGATTATTGGAATCATGATAATCCAGTTAAAACAAATCCATTATTTGAACCACATTAGTAACATTTATAATAACTGTATTCAAATAAAGCTAACTCATAATAAAACAGATTCTCTGTTACACCAATCCTGAACATGTCGTGAAAAAAAACTCCCTTTTTACAAGAAAAATCTTAATCAGTACAAGTCATGTTTTTTTTGTAAAGTGTTGATTAGTCAAAGGAAGGTATGCACTATGAAAATCAATGTATCCCATAAAATCTTCATTTTAATTCAGTCCCTTGTCCTAAGTTGCATGAGGCGATTGTTGTGAAGAAAAACTACCTTTAAACAGGAAGGAAAGCCTCCTGCAGACCCAGAACCTGGAAGGATGACCATTCGGTTAGCTATTTGGGGGGCAGAGAGGACCATAAAATCTTGTCCCACGAGACTCCATTTTGGTGGAGAATAGAGATTTCTAAATCTCTGTAAAAGTCTGCATTTCACAGTTGTCAAGGATGACGATTATATTTTTTCTTTAATTGATTGTAAAAAGATTTTCCGTCTCCTACTGAGTTGCGACTGTGGGCAGTCCAAATTAAACTTTTTTCTTTACTTTTGTAAAAATCTGTGTGGCAGAATTTTTTTTTCTTCAGTTACTCCTTGTACTCTTTGCTCATAAAACTAATGCAACCACCAAATTTATTACATTGCAATATACATTCATAGCATAAAATCTTAGTGAGGCTTTTGAAATTTTCAAAAATTACTGTAATACACATGGACAGTTTGAGTAGTCCAGCAATTTCCATCTTTAATAGAACAATAAAGATTTCCTGCTTTCAGTCACCGGGGAACTGAAGGCAGAGATGTGTGTTCACACCACAGGGTGGTTCTCCAGCAAGCCCCCAGGATAAAAACATAAAGCTTAGAAAGTTGTATGAACTTGGTATGTGAGAATAGTTTTTTTTTTTTTTTTTTTTTTTTAGAGACGGGAGACATACAGAATTTTTTTAATTATTACATACACCTTTTTTTCTTCTTACATCGTGTTTCTTACATAATTAGCCTCATAGCGTAATTTCTCAAGTCAAATGTTGGCTAATTTGTGATACCTGCCCAATTCTACTCTCCTAGCATTGCTGATTCACTGTGCATCATTTCCTATAAAACCTAGAAATATGACTTAGGTAATTATGCTATTGAGCTAACAATATGGCAAAACCAGGTGTAGAGTCTTATGTGAACCTAATTTTGCATAGTTGGGGTCAGAGTTTTTGTTAATGGCAAAATTAGCTGGACTGTAGGAGAAAATAAGGAATCGTTGTGACTGAGCTGGAAGACAGAGGGGCTACTGTGACATGAGGGTAGGTGGCCTTCAACCGGCTATTAGACTGTGTGGGTGTGTACATCAAATCTCCTAATAGGTCAGTAAGGCAGCAATTGGTCATGAAGGAGTTTATGTTTAAACCTGTGGAGCACAAAACAATCAAAATTGTAACAAATGGCAGAAAACTGTTCTCTTATTTATTTATGTTTTGAAATCTTATATGAACAGAAATGTTAAAAACTAGATTTTTGGACAAATCTTGTTCTTGAAACATTACGTGTAAGAGACCTCTTACATTAAAAGCATTGTGTTTACATTCAGGTAATTATTTTATCATGTGGTTAAGACACACTGATCAAATGCAAAAGCTGCACAGATGTTAGCAATATAGAGCAGATGTTTGCTCTTCTTTCTTAACATGAGCTGGAATATTCTCTCCTACATTTCCAGGTCTGTTGAATGAGCAGCTTTATTCATAGAGCTCCTTTTCATACCTCTCTCCTCCCACCCTGTAAATGAGTTGTTGATAACTGTGCTGTAACCTCACAGTGTGTGCACCCACAGGGGCAGAACTGGAATACTGTGGCCTCTAAATGGAAGCCCATAAGACAGGGAGCCTGGCTGAATGGTGCATTGTAAGAAGTAAACTGTATTTCACTAATCCTATTAGAGAACAACAGGGCTGTGGTGCATTTTATTTGATGGTTTAGATGCATGCTTGATCCAAGTGTGTAACGCAATTTTTTTTTTCCTTGTCCACATTAAGGTTTTACTTCTGTGCACCTATATGGCCCCTCTATGGTTACCTGAAGGTATGTCAATCACCAAATATTTACCCCCAAACACCTGCTCCCAAGATTTATTCTCAACTTAAGAGCCCAAAGACCAAGTTTATACAAACTTTTTCATAGCTAACTCACCATGCATAATGATGGGTTTAAGTTGCAAATGTGGGTAAATGAAAGAAGCACATGCTCAGTATAATCCTAAATTTGTTGTACAAGACCACCAAAGCATGAGTACAGACTATGACCTGTACAAAGATGTGCCACACATGGTCTTCATAGTGAGAGCTAAAATAGCCAAAATGATAGATGACTTAATTTGAAGTTTCACTGCTTATTTTTAAAGACAAACAGAAGACTTGAACTGCAGTGTTGACTGACTTCCATCTACGCCCCTGATTTTGAAGAATGAGAGAGAAATAAAACAACCTTCCCATTACAAAATGTTACCTGCCATTTCAAATTATATGGTCACTTTAAGGCAAATGATTCCACAGTCTTTGAATGTTTTGGTTAGCAAAATACTAAGTTTCCTGTAAAAGAAAAGCAAGAAAAGCAAAAATGGAGTGAGTGTAGGGGTTGCGAGGTGTGGATGAGGACCAAAATACAGGCAGATGCGGCAGAAGCCGGGTGCAGAAAAAGACTTTAATAAACACGACTGACCAGAAAATAGTACGGATACATGATGTGACGACTACAATGAACTGACAAAGTGAAAAAGAAATCAAGGGATTTTTTTATACACAGATGGACTAATGAGGAACAGGTGAAGTAAATGAACAAATCAAACAAGGTGTAGTAATGAACAGAAAGCAGAAAGCAAAACAGAATACACAAAGGAAAGAAATTAAGACAAGGAAAACAGAACTAAACATGACAAGGCTACAAAAACCTAAATCAAAAACTCAGATATGACAGTGAGCATTTAGTGTGTTCCACTGTGACTGATTTTAAGGCGTATGTCAAACACCACTCATATTTCTGCAAGTTGGTGCTCATACTATACAGTCTTGACTTGTAACCAGCATGAGAATTTTTTTTACACCAATAAAAAACAGGAAACCTTGTGGATTGTAGGGTTAAATGCATATATAATGTGTAACATTTATTTTTATGAGGACCATCAGAACAATTATAGAATCATAATAATACATGCAGTTAAACTTTTCCTTTACCTCGAAACCTGGAAGTACATCAGCATCTGAAAATATGGATCCAAGATTTCTAATAATAAAAAACAGATCTATTACTGTTCTTGAAAAATCCTCTGCTTGCAGTTTAAATGCTTTTGTGATAAGTAAGAGTGACTTTAATTTTTTTTCATTACCTCATCATTAAAAAACCAAACAAACATTGATGATAAAATCCTTGTTGATTAATTAGCCGTGACTGTCGGGAAACTGACTACACACTGTTTAGTGCAGCTTCTTGGTTTACCCTTTGACCATAAATACAGTTCATCAAGAAGAGTCATGTAACTCTCATTTCAAGCCCAAACTTTCTGTTTTGTACTGCTTGTACTTTCCTTGAGCTAGCTGTACTGTTAGTGCTAACCTCCCTACTATCATTAATATCCTAAACAGTTTTCATCCTATCTAAATATCAGATATAAGGACTCCACATATTATGTTTGAAGGAAACATTTAATTTTTATTCATATGGTGAAACCTGCTGTGATTATGGATGACTTAGTGTATACTTTTATAGTTAGCTCAACTCCTAGCTTGTATCGCTAATTGCCTTAGCCAGTAAAACTAAACAGAGAACCAAGGTTTTTCTGGTAGAAATAAATTACAGAGGTACAATAACATTGAGTATTCAGAAAAGTTTTTTTTTTTTTTTTTTTTTTTTTTTTTTTTTTTTTTTTCTTTCGGTTGACCTTTGGTACTCTTATAACCTGCACAGGCTTCAGGGGATTTGCTGCTGCAGTTTCAAGACCCCTTCATTTCTCACAAAATTATCAAGAGTAAGAGTGATAAAGAGTTTGTGCTATGTAGTGAGAGAGAATAACCACCCTGCTTTACCCCAGCTATAATTATTTTAAATTGACTGCATTTTTTCAACTCCTTCAGCCTACATATGGCGGCAGGTAGAGTAAAACCAAAGGAACTAATAAATTAGACTATTTGAAGCTTAACAATCAGTCAAAGCTCCAAAGCAAGAAATAATCATTTAAGGAGCAAAGATGACACCAGTAATGAATCAATGCATTGATGCTAGCAGTGTTCTCTAGGAAATCTGTAACACTCTAGAATCTATTAGACTCATGAATGGACTCTTTATGTGCACTCTTTTGTTACCAGTGCAATTGCAATCTTACTTGGTATGTTATATGGCCTTTTTAAGTGTCAGAGCAATGTGGAGTTTTACTTCATTTTCCTTTTTTTCATTAAACATTAACCTGAAACCAATCAGTGTTAAGAATTTTGGCTGATTTTTAGTCTGTGTCCCTAAGGCATTTAAAGGAGGAGCTTTTGTGGTATTGTCAGAATGTGTTTAAGATCAAACACTAAACATTGTTGTTACATGGAATTAAATCACACAAAGCCCAAGCACGGGCTTCAGAAATAATGTGGCTTCATCACCAAAGAAAAACATAAACAAAACAGTTACACCCATATAGCTGCTTGATGTTGTTAGGCCTTCTCTGAGTAAAGCAACCTTCAAAGGATTGAACATGTCTGCCAGAGAGTGTAATTTTCTTTAGAGAAAAAGTGAAGGATGCCAGCTGTAATTCAGCTGTGTGCCTTCTATCACCATGTGGTCCAGTTGAGCTCAGGGAGGTGCCCTCGCACCACAGAGATAATTAAAAGTTTGGAGAGGGCAGTCTGGTAGAAGCAGATTGACATGATGTGGGGAGACAAACTATCATATGGCAGAATACAGGGTACTGTGGCATAGAAAGACTCTTCAGACTTATATGATATGGACTCTATGAGCTGAAATAGAACAGCTGTCTCTTTTTATACAAGTCAAATACTGCTGGACTCTTGAGGACTGGTGTGTTTTATTTGACTGACAGGCATGAAAAATGCACTAGATATTATCTTACATGCAGTGTGTACCAGCTGGCATGGATTCAGGGATTGAAAGTTAATTTATTCTTGATGTCTTTGGTGTTCCAATGACTTTTCTCAAACTTTTTGTACAGGTTATTACAGGTAGTTTTGAGTTGTCTCACTATCGTCATTGGATTTAACCACACAATTGGGAAAACGCATGAAGAATAAAAAATGCTGCAGAATGAAACTTTGGAAGGTATCCACTTTGACCACTTGACGTTGAGAGTTGTGTAACAAAAATGTTTGTCACATAAAAAGAGAACTAACTGGTTAGCGAGTCAAAGTGACATGTCCAATATTTATTCCTCTGCCCACCAGCCAGCCGGTTGTTTGAAACTGGACAGGTAGAGCACAAAAGAAGTTATATTTGTCATCTCAGGGCAAACATTACTTGGCTAAAAATGCACAGGTCAGCAAGCTGAAACTATTGAAATAGAAGGGATGTTTATGTGTTAATCACTTAAAACAACCTGGTTGTTGTCTTGTTGTTTTAACAATTACATTTAATGCACTTCTATCAGAGAAATGTTGATTACAGCCATTTTCAGATTATTACCACAATAAACAATAAACCTGAGTTGAAATGTGCTTTATTAATTCCCAAAAGAAGATTTTATTTTTTTCCATCCAGCCATTGTCTGCCGCTTATCCAGAGTCGGGTCGCGGGGGCAGCCGCCTAAGCAAGGAAACCCAGACTTCCCTCTCCCCGGTCACATTCACCAGCTCATCCGGAGGGATCCTGAGATGTTCCCAGGCCAGACAAGAGATGTAGTCCGTCCAGCGTGTCCTGGGTCTTTCCTGGGGCCTCTTTGCAGTGGGTCGTGCCTGGAACACCTTACCAGGTAGGCGACCAGGAGGCATCTTGACCAGATGCCCGAGCCACCTCATCTGTCTTGTCTCCATGCGAAGGAGCTGTGACTCTACTCTGAACCCCTCCTGAATGATCAAACTTCTTACCTTACCTCTAAGGAGCCACCCTGTGGAGAAAACTCATTTCGGCTGTTTTTATTCATGATCTCTTTCTTTCAGTCACTACCCGACCAATGCAGAATTTGCATCACGGCAGATCCCGCTCCAACCAAGCTGTCAATCTCCTGCTTTATCCTTCCCTCACTTGTAAACAAGACCCCAAGATACTTAAACTCCTCCAGTTGGGGCAGGACCTCCTGCTGCTTGTAGGGGCACTACTTTTCAGGATGCAGTTGCGAAGTAATCATATGTTTATTAGTTGGAGGACTTGGATTTCAAATGTTTTCATATTTTAGACAGTTTGTGATTCCCACGGAGCTGTTACATATGATTTGATTTGATGATTTGCCGTGGAATGATCATTTGCAGATAGTAGGCTTGTTTTCACTTGCATGGCTTGCAATGAAATAAACTGCAGAATCAATTCCTTATAACAGCTATACATGTTTGTGATTACTATTTACATAACATCTCTAATACATCTCATCCTGTAACTGTGACCCTGAGTAATTACACTACACATCTTAAAATGGCAGCTCTCAGTGGTCTCGGTTTCTCAGTGCTCAGGTCTGGAGGCAAAATTCTTTACATTCTGCTTCAACCCTGGATTCCTGACCTTCCTTCACCCTCACTTGGCAATCTTCATCCTAGGAGGGTGACACCCTTTTTGGTTCCAGCAGACTTCCTACCTTTTCTACACCAAACTGTCTTCTTTGTGGCAAGGTGGAGAAACTGCTTTAGGTTTCTCCAATGCGAGTGCAGTGTACATGAACAAAGGTAGCATTTTGAGCACTGGCTGAAAATGTGTTTACATGGATTAAGTGCCTTAGGAAACCTTAAAACCAGAATACAAGAATGATTTAAACACTGCAGCTTTAGTTTTATTTCAGCCTCAGACTGGCATCTAAATTAAGCTTGAGGTTTGTATCATTTTAGGCTGTCTGATTCCAGGTCAGTTTCAAATGCTTAATTATCTTGTGATGAAGATGTAGAGCTTGTTTTGGCTGACCTGCTTATCATATAGGCCTAACAAGATGAACTCAGCCATTTCCTCTACATCACCACTTATCAGATGCTTGTTGTAAAATGCTGATTAAACAAAGACTATTTCAGTTCATATTATTTTAGTGTCTGCCTCTGATCAGCTGTAGAATTAGAGGTTAGTTCAGAGCCTGAAATCCACTCTGTGCTGTGATTATCCTCCTATGCAAACTACAGTGTGCAGCTTTAAGTGGCCATGCCACATCTCCCTTTCTTTGAAAGCCTTGTTTAGGTTTAAGGACAAAACACAAATTTCCCCTCAATCCAACAAGGTCCGAGTCATTTGATTTTAGCAGACTGACTATGCAGCTGCAAAACGAGGTCAGATAAACATGGCAAATATCATCTAGAAGCCATATGAGTCTTTAGCTTTTAGATATTTTTAGAGTCTGTTCTAATCTGTGGCAACCAGCTCTGTCAGCCAGCTCTGTCAGGTGAGTCTTGAGAGGGTTCCCGAACAGTGGAAGACTTTCTGCATGGTTCCAGTGCCAAAGATCACACACCCCAGGGAGCCCAACCACTACAGCCCTGTGGCCCTGACTTCTCACCTGATGAAGACCATGGAGAGGCTTAAGGCGGATTTATGCTTGCACGTCATCTGCGTCCACATCATTGCCGTAGGCTCTGTGTAGATTCGCAGAGGCTCGATGCGCAACTCTTCCAGACCTTGCTACGCAGACGGTTGACACAGAAGTACAACCTTGTTATTGGTCAGTTTGGGATCACGCGTTGCCGGATATCTGGATTTTGTGGCTGAATTTGTGTGGTAACCACCATTTCTAAAAACAATAACCAGTGGATCAAGTTGATTAAAGCTTGCTGTCTACCTGCTGCATCAATCCCTCTCTTACTAAGAGAAGGCAAGGAACACCTTGAGGGTCATGATTTTGATTTCTCTGGTGGTTTTACCATCCAGCCTGCACTGCTGAGAGGACATGGACCATCAATTACCTTACCAACGGACCACAATATGTAAGGCTCCATGACTGTGTCTGATGTGGTAGTCTGCAGCATGGAGGCGCAGGACACAGTTCTCTCACCCTTCCTGTTCAGTCTGTACACTTCAGACTTCAGGTACAACTCGGACCATTGCCACCTACAAAAGTTTTGGAACTAAGTACAACAACTGTAGAAACTGCACAAGCTATTGAAGAAAGACTAAATGCTAATGTTTAGGATGTGTTGGGCGGTTGGATAAAACTTTGTAGCGATGCATTACCGCTGCCAAATGGCGTCTGAAACTGACAGCTGCTCTGGGGAGAAAGCTTTGAACTTAGCACCGCCCACAAGTGTAAGAATTGACTTAACCATGGCAACGCAAAACACACATGGAAGTATGAGGATGAATGACAATGTTTGAAACGGATTTCGCTATTTACCCACGTAAGGGAGCATAAATGGCCTTAAGCTCGTTAAAAATGAACTAAATTACACGCATAACTGACACAGGACACGGAGACGGACAAAAGTGTCTGTCAATCTGTGTATCCGTCTTATGTGTCAAGCATAAATGGGCCTTTGCAATACCAACAGCAGCCTGTAGTGTTGAGACAAGGTAGGATGGACCCATACTTTTATGTTGTCCACCAAATTTAGACTCTACTATATGAATATGGAGCTAAAATGGAGACTCGTCAGACCAGGCGACGTTTGTGCATCCTCTTCTGTCCAGTTTTGGTTAGTCTGCGCCACAATTAAAGTCAGTTAAATCTCCTTTATTTCCCATTCTGATCCATTCAAGTTAGTCATCTTGACCATGTCTACAAGTCCAAATGTGTTGAGTTGCTGCCATGTGATTGGCTGATTAGATATTAGTGCTAACAAGCAATTGCAAAGGATGACTTGATATAGTTGCAGGTAAGTATACATAAATTATATGTTGGTAGTTGTATTGTCCGGGTTTAAATGTGTTGCTCAGTGAAAATCCTGCAAAACTGAGCTGATTTTATGGAAGCAGAGAACATATTCACCATATAAACAGTTTAGTAATGCTTGAAAGTGTCGTTTTAGAATTAGTTGTATTTCTTATCAAAAATACTTTTTAAAATATAAATTTACAAATAATTGGTCAGTGAAAAAAGAATGCAGGAAAACTGAGCGGAAATGGCTGAAAAATAAAGTTCAAATTCACTATGAGCTGTACAAACAAAGCCTGCGTAACTATAACAAAGAGCTGTGCAAGACCAGACAGCTACATTTATCTGAAATAATTAACAAGAACGTCAACAATTCTCGTACTCTGTTTGCTGATTGAAAAACTTACAAATCCCCCTGTAATGATAAGCCCAGAGCTCCTTTCCACTGAGAAATGCAACCAATTTACCAACATTTATAGCAAAAAAATTATAGCAATTAGGCAAAATATTAATTCCACACAGCCCAAAAGACTTACTGTGTCAGTCTCTGGAGCAAATAAACACCTGGATGAGGGAGAATTTTCTACAATTAAATTAAAACTGATATTATTCTGTTTGGTAGCAAAGAGAAGAGGGTCAGCATTGGTAAATACCTGGAGACTCGGGCTCTTAAAGTCACTGACCAAGTTTGTAACCTTGAAGTGTTGATAGACTCAGATCTGACTTTCAGCAGCCACATCAAAGCTGTCACTAAGAAGCTTTTTACCAGCTCAGAAA
>JBAMHW010000020.1:19852258-19880305 GCA_037177495.1 Rhadinocentrus ornatus | reverse complement strand
TGCTAGAGTTTCAACCAGGACTAAGAGATCTGAACACATCACACCAGTTTTGAAATCTTTACACTGGCTTCCAGTTATTCACAGAATAGATTTTAAAACCCTTCTGATCATTTTCAAATCCAAGAACAGTTTAGGCCCAGAATACATCTGTGATATGTTCAGAGAATATAAACCTAGCAGAGCTCTTAGAGCCAAACATTCTGTCCAGACCAGAGTCCAGACTAAACATGGAGAAGCAGCATTTAGCTGTTATGCTGCAAACAGGTGGAACAAACTGACAGTGGAGATTAAACATTCACCAAATGTAGACATTTTTAAATCCAGGTTAAAAACGTTTCTTTTCTCATGCGCCTCTGCATGAATTCGGCACGGTAACTTCTCTTTTTAATCATTTTAATGTAATTTCTTATTTTATTGTGATTCTTGCTGTTTGTTGCTGCCTTTTACTATTTCTTAATATCTGTTATGCTTTTGTTTTATGTAAAGCACTTTGAATTGTCCTGTACATGAAATGTGCTATACAAATAAACTGCCTTGCCTTGCGTAATCCATAAATGATTAGGGTTAGGAGGGTTACTCAAATCTACATTAAAAAGCGTGCAAATTCAATATTGGTTATTCCAGCGTCAGGATACATCGCCTTTTTTCCTTTTGCCAACATGCACTGCAGAACCACTTTGACATATGGACAAGCGTACTTATTGTATGCTTTCTCGTGTAGAGCGAACTTTAGTTGCACTTAAGTAACCTTGGTTTCTTTTGTGACATTGCTAACTTATTATGTGCAAGTGTAAAATAGTCTATTGAAACTATTAGCCTGGTTTTGCAACTCTGTAATCATGAAAGGCCACAGAAAAGGAAAACTGCTTTATGGGGGAAGACAGTGCAGACTTAAAACCCAAGTGACTGTGTTCAAGCATTCCACACCAATCTGAGAGGTGGCCTTTGTCAAACAAACACACACTAACAGACTCGCACACACTCGGTTTTATACAGCGAGCAAGAGGAAGAAGTACAGATAGCTGCAGCCGGAGAGGTTGACATATTGGGAAATGTGATGGATATGTTGATCTTCCTGTGTCTGCAGCATAAAAAAGAAGCTGATTAGCTTAGAATAGCACAGAGTGTGGAAGGAAATAGCCAGCCAAGCAAAAAATAAATAAATAAAAAATAAGCATCAACCAGCTCATGTAGCTAATTCATGTTACACACCTAGTGTTTTGATGATCAGGGCTCCAGCTATCCAAGTTCTGCACTTGTGAGAATACATCCCAAAATTCAAAACTATTTCATTATTACAAAACTGAATGTATAGGTGAATGGCATTCCTAAAACAAACGTTGGGTCAAACCAAGTTTAACCAAATTTTCCAGCCATCCATATTTTATTTGACACATTTCTACCAACACAACAGAGGCGACAGTAAGACCAAATTCTATTTTTTTTCTTTTTTTCCATGTGGACGAATGAAAATCCACTTTCTTCTACCTTGGAGGGCCCCACTGCCCTCATTCATTTCCCTAACCATGAAAGAGTCCTTTTACAGCTTCAACTAGAGGTGACCTGAGTTTACTGTCTTAGGTGTATTAGGCTTTCCTCTGTTAGGTCATTGAGCCACAATAATACTGTAGGACCTTTTTATAAAGAGGAGATTATTTAGCTTTTTTGTTGTTGTTGTTGTTGTTATTCAGCTAAAATAAATTTGTTCCCCAGCCTCAGGACAAAGACCTTCAAACCAGCTAAAATGTTAGGTGGTATAATCCTGGATAAGACTAAGTTTCCTATGTTGGATTTGCTCCAACTTTTTCTTTGTCTTCCAAACTTACAGGAAGATACTGCTGTGCACAAACAGAGACAAACAGAGAAGGTGAAATACAGACGAGAGACACGAGGAGAACTTTGAGTGTTGACTTTATTTCTAAGGTCGCCATTATGGACATAGATAGACAACCATGTAAAGTAAAATTAATCCAGGACACATTCAAACATGATCAAATTGTGATGTTTATAATGTTTTACTTCCATTTAATCCAGTTCAGAATAGTTATTTCTCTTTCCTGACTTCTTATAACCCCCTTTTTGGGCTTCAGGATGTTGACAGTATTTTTAGAAATAGCGGTGCTTCTAAAGAAAAAATAGATTCCCCGTTCTTCCACTGACTGCTCAAAAAAATCCTGAAATAGATTGTTTTCAATAACTTTTATTGTGCCTATCACTCAAACAGACACAGCTTTTGGAAGTATTTCAGGAATATTTTAGCATGTACTTAGATTATAACAATGGGTCAAAGTTATGGAGGGTTCTTTTGAGTTTATCATCCCCTAACGTTTCAGCTTTCAGCTTTTCTCATCCTTCACCTATAAAATTAGCAGTTTGGTCTGTCGTGTCAGCTTCTCCAGTTAGAAAATGGAGAGTCTGACATATTAAATATTTTCTGTACTACCACTGTTTGCCTGAAAGCTCCTTTTTCCTGAAGGGCTCAGTCCTTCTGGATTGGTCACCTTGTGAAGACAGCTGCTCATTCCTTGTTTACGGTGTTCAAAACTTAACAAGGCAGGAGTTCTGCTAACATGTTCATGGTGATAGAGATAAGAAGAGGAAGAAAAGCTCCCCATAAGGCATTTCAGTAAGGGTTTCTGGGAAGTGTGGCATTAACCAAGTATGTTTGAAGATCTATGGTGGACACAAAAAGATTTATAATGAGTGGAATTTGCTATTAGAGTTTTTATTAGATTAATAGCTGTTTAGACCCTACTTGTAAACCTCCTACATCTAATATTTGTGTTAGTTGTTGATGTTTGTGTTCTCATTAACTGGTTACAAAAGTATGTTTTTAGTACTTATTGATTGTTTTCAATCCCGTGATTTTGTCAGGGTTGCATATTTCCAGTTAACGCAGGGGCGGGCAAACCAATCAAAATGGCTAACGCACATAGTTTAGATGCAAGTTTACAAACTAGATAGTTTAAAAATTAAGCTAAGTCAGTGCCCCCTTTTCAATGACAACAATAATGTCAAGCCGCCCCGATCCCAGTACCACATGCACCCCAAAGCTTAAAAAGAAATGTACGAAGAATTGTGCCATGAAATAGTTTTTAGTTTATTGGTTGCTTCTTCGTTAACTACAGTCAAAATCATGTTAGTGGCAGAAGGAATGATAAACTCATCTGCAATAGTGGGAGATTTTAAAAACCAGGAAACTCTGCAAATTTCTTCAGATGAGTTGAGCTTTCAATAAGATAAAAGCTGCTTTAGTAAAACAACTCTACTATATATAATAGGTGAGTAGTTAAATTCTAAATTCATCAGCAGTCTTTTTTTGTGTTTAAGATGGCAAGTCCCCAAGTAGCGTTATAACTTGTTTGGCTTCATACTGTCAGATGCTAATATTTTAAGACTTACGACACACTGTGGTCTGTCTTCATTACCCACCATTGACCATTACCATTACTTGACCACTACTTGGTCATGCCTAAGGATGCAAGATATGCCTCATCATATTTTCTTTCTTTTTTTGTTGGTACTTGAAATCTCTGTTCTTGATTCATCATTGTTTGCCCATTGTTACTTTCACAAAGTTCTCCATGTTTTGCTAGCAGAGTAAAACTATACGTTTTATTTAGCCTTGCTTAGTTCCCTGATATTTGAAACTTTCTAGTGCTTCAGACAAGCCTCAGTACGTCCGTTCAGATAAAAAAAAAGGCTTGGATATGACTTTGCATGTAGATGGATGAAAGTAGTTATGATTAAATACGCTTTGTGACGGATCCTGCATCATTCCTGCTCATGTAAATATGTGTTCTGATATTTTATTTACATTGTTGCTGCATGTGTTTGCTGTAAACAAGCTGTTTCACTCTATCATAATCAAGATTGTTCACATGAGTCTAGTCTATGTCATCTTCATCATAAAGATTGCTAGGACATCCTGGAGAATGAACAACAACCATTAGGTCAAATTAAAATGAACTAAACTCAGATGTCGTTGACTTCTACTTAGCAACCGTAATCTTGAAGAGTTACACAAGAAAGCAGATATGGCTTTTATCATCCCTTGAGCTTTGAGTTAGCCATAACGTAACAGAAGCTAACAGAGAAGGTTCCCAACCAACTGAAGTGATTACCTTTGACCAAGTGATCCCTGCAAACTCTGCCATGCTTTGACTCGGCTCATGTTTAATCCTAAAAAAGGTTAAAAAGATAGTTTCCTTGACATCTTTTCATAGAACCTTGGTTTTGCTCCTTTTTTTAAATGATTCTAACCTTAAAGTAGCCTTAATCATTTTCATGGCTTTGATGATTGAAACAGCAAAATCAACACAGACAGAAGACATTTTCTAGTGATTAAAAACACATTAAGTCTCAACTAGGTTTGAGTTTCAGTTTCTTAAACTCCCTGCTCGAGCAATGTTTAGTGTTTAAAGTACAGAACGGATTGGAGATAATAAAGGCAACACTGAAGCTTATTTAATCAGTATTTTAGCAAATTTGACAATTTTTTAGATACAAAGACTCTCCAGTATCTTTATAGTTAACCAGGAAGGTTCCCACACACACACAAAAAGACTTTGGGACCAGATCCCAGGCTTGTGTCTTTAGCTGAACTATATGCACAGATGATAAAAATGTGGCAAAATTCACTGAGATTAGAAACCATTGTTTGTGTAGAACTGCAGGAAGACAGCTGAGTGTGTAAACATTTAGCTTCAACTGTTTGTTAAATGTAAGTCGATCTTTGTAATAATGAATACTAAATTAATACTACTGTTGACTGGGATTACACATTGACTCCATGTTGGCGGAACCACAGCTAAACCACAGACAAATCAACATTTATGGTGACTGCTTTGTAAAATCTTGCTGACAGAACCAACTATTTTTATTACCCCAGCTTGCCCATAGAGGCCGTAACAATCCTTCATATGTGTCTTTCACCAGCTATGAACTCTATCGAGGTTTACTCTTCCCTTGTTCTTCATTGTCCCACCTCTTCTTTTTACCATGTGGGCTGGAAGCAACCTTGGAGTGTCTTTCCTACTCTTGTGTGACTAATATTATGTTTCTCATGACACATGTCATATCAGTTGATTTTATTGGCACAGAATATAAGCTGGTGTAGCTTCATTCAGTCCAGTCTCCAGCATTTTTGTCACTCCTTCATCACCCTCAGCTCTGTTTTCCCTCTCTCTTAGCAGCCACCACATTCCTGATCAGCATCTCTCTCCCTTTTCCTGTCCCTCAGTCTCATGTGTTACGTCGGTGGAAGGAAGGAGGATCGAGTGTCTACCGTTCCTCCCATCACCTGTGAAATTTCAGAGCCAAGCCATGGTGAAAGGGGGTATTGTGTCCCCCTGACGAGGAATGCCCTTGCGTTGCTCGTCAAAGAAAAGGCTTCATTTGGCCAGGAATTTGGAGGCATCTTGAGAAGTGTAGGGAAGATTTTCTCGGTGGCTGGAATGGGACGATGAAGGCCTTTATAAGGATGGATAGAAAGACTGGCCTTTAATCTCTCTTATAGGCCTAATGTTAGTTTAAATAGTTGTAATCAATGATAATAAAAAATTCTGTAGGGCCAGAACTGGTTTCATTTTGGGAACTCTCTGGGCAATGTTAATTAACATTAACCCTGTAAATGATTAAAGTCAGTAGCTGTGGTCATGTTTCCTATTTCACACTCCTTAAATTAAATTTTTTTCCCACTAATATATTTTGGTTATGGAGGACTGAATTAGAAAGTCTGACCACATATACAGCAGTTCTTATTTCATATCCTTAGGCTGACATCTGCTGGTAGGCTACTACAGAGTATGAACAGCAAATAGAAAGGCTATCTTGTCACATTGGTGTTTTAAGCTAAGATCTAGGATTGTTCAAATGCAGGTGGTTATTTGCTCTGGCTGGGCTGTGAGGGTGCAAAAGTTTGGACATGCAGGGTGGTGAAATACCTTACTAAAAACAAGTAATACAGTTTTAAACTAAGTCAGAGTAGAAAGCCAGTACATGGTCATGCATTTTTATAGCTTACTTTACTCCCATGTTTTATCTTATGATGATGAAATATTATGAAACACTGCAGTTTTCCAACAAAGTAATCAATCAGCATTTCTTTTCTTTAAACACATTTTGGCAATTTTAAATGTTGATTAACTTTAAGAGTGTTTGTTTCACAAGTGTTGTCACTTAAGATAGCTTATCGGAAAGTTAGCTTATCTAGCTAATGCTGCTACCTTTAAATTCCTCATACGGACATGGATTTATTTACAACTTTGCAGGTTTTTTTTAAAAATATTTTTTGTTAAGTCAAAAAAGAAAATAGATGTTTAAAAAATTACTGGAATATTCGTAATATCAGCTCTGTAGCACATTGGCTAAATAGCTGGCATTGCAACTATTTGACAAGTTATTGTGTTTAGTTGTCATCTTTAAATAGAAGGGGATGTTGGTGTACAATTAAGCTGCATAAAAACATGAACAAAGTCTTAATCTGCTGGTTGTGGAGACTATATTGAAGTACATACAACTGACATGGCAGTAAGGTCAACAACAACAAACTCTTGATTCTCCTTTTGACAGCACTAACTGTTAATTGAAGTGCACAGAGATGCTTTATAATTATAGTATTAAAGACCTGTTAGGCATTTCTTTCAATCAATGAATTCAAGTATATCGAGCTCCAGCATTTTTGTCTGTGAAAATGAAAATTTTAAAAAAATTATAATAATAAAAAAAACAAAAACCGTAACAAGTAAAACCCTTTGGTGGAACATAGAAAACAGGGTGTTTATTCTTTGCAAGACATACCACATTAAATAAATAAATAAATAAATCAACCTTTATATCTGTCTAGTAATACCTAAACAGGTTGATATTAAAATCTGTCTGCGCATAACATTCACGCTGAGAGGACGTTGTTACTATCTATGGGAAACATTAGACATAAGGGACATTAAATATTAATTATTCATAAGAACTTGTCTTAGAAAAACATAATGAGCTTTGGCAAAAGGAGACCAGAACGAACAACACTTTATTGATGAAAAGAACTGAGCTATGTGGAATTAAATGTTGGCGGTAGCTTAATCCAGAAGAAGGCAGTAGAGTAGACGGCAGCGGTGTAAGCTGCCGTAAATATTTATCAGAAGAAGAAGAAACCGGAAGTCTGTTTGTTTACAAGCTGCTATCGGAAAGTCGGGTATGATATGAAATGTGTTAACTTAATTTTTTGCATTTTTTTTGTCGTTGCAGCACTCTATCTTATGCAATATTTAGTATGCGATATTTAGTATGGAGGTTAAGTTCTCCTTAGCAACCCGACAGCAGAAGAAAATGAGCATCACATATTATGAGTCAGCCATGTTAAGTTAGCTTCAGCGTTAGCAAATAGCTAATTCATTGAACGATGGGGGCTATCCAACTTTGCCTCGATCATCGACCACGCAATTTAAAACATGACTGAAGATACTAAAAAAATAGATTTTCATTTCAGCTTTTTGTTTTTTTGTGAAAAACTGCATCTGTTTGACGTTGCGGGGACGAATGAATATGTTAGTGAATCTACACAACACAGACACTCTATTCTAAACTGCTTTTGATGTCTAGTTAGAATGGTAATTTCTGTCACAGATATAGTATAAGCAAATACTCAGTGTTGTAACTGTTGCTTTCCGGCTGGGTTACAGGGAAATGGACATGAATGAAGACGTGGTCCAAACCTACAACAGTAAAACGCTTCTTGTCCGCCACTTACCAGCCGAGCTTAGCCAGGACGAGAAAGAGGATCTGTTAAAGTATTTTGGAGCCGATTCAGTTCGGGTCTGTTCAAATCGGGGTCGTCTGGTATGTTTTTCCACCACTGCTGTCCTTTGAGCTCCTGAAATTTATCCAAGCTGCTGTCCAGTCTGAACAGATTTGTCCATCTCCACAGAAACATGCAGCTTTTGCAACATTTAGGAGTGAGAAGTTGGCAGCAAAGGTGAGCACATTAACTGAACCTTTACATTTAAAGACTTAACCTTATTTTACACCTGTTTGCTGCATATAATGATGGCGATGATGCTTGCTAAATCTCCTGTAGGCTCTCAGCAGGCTCCATCAGTTAGAGATTCTGGATCAGACACTTGTTGTGGAGTTTGCAAAGGGCCAAGATAACATTACAGTTTTAAAGGACCCACCAGTGTCAGACAGGTATGTTGGATGAATAAGTAGACAAAACATCACATCCTGCACAGAACTGTCATTTCATTGTGATTCTAATTATGTGCCTCATTTTCCGAGATAAAGAGATGTTCACCTTTGAAAGAAAGAAAAAAAAAGAAATACCTCGTTCATCCCAATGGGGGAAATTACACATTTACACATGTTTTCAGTAAGAAAGATATGTAATTAAAATGAATAAAATAAGTGTAGCTGTAAAGGACTGGAGAGAGACATAAGAGTACTAGTTCTCCATTATAGGTTATGAGGAACAAAGAGCAATCACTGTTGTACATTGTAATGGCCACAGTTCTAATTGGGTCCAGCTCCTTACCTAGCACAGGGCTGCCTTATTAAACCAGTTTGTCTACAGTCTTTGTCCACAGAGTCGCTTCAGTAGCTGACAACAGCATGGAAAATTACTCTTGCAAGTGCACTTTTATGTGGTCGTGTAAAGTTTTGTTTTCCCCTCTTTTTCCGCAGTGGCAAACAAGTCAAAGCAGAACAAAAGACACAGAAGAGCAAACAGCCAAATATCCCACTCATAGAAACCAGTGTTGCACCAAGCCTTGGGTAAGGATGAAAGCATGCTGCTGTTTATCAGTTGAACTGCAAGTGTGGAGTAATCATTTTGTTATTGCTCTGTTTCTTTGATGTAAAAAGAGCCTATATCACATTCAGCCTAAGTCACGGGCCCTTTAGGTGTCTATTTGCCTGTAACGTACAGTGGATAAAAAAAAAAAGAAAAGAAAACTGGTCAGAGATGCTGCCAAGAGACATACAGCAATGCTGAAAGAGCTGCAGGAATTTCTGGAAGTACTGTACAATCAGGTGTGTTGCAGAAGGGAGAAATCTAAGACCTGCAGGATAGTGGGCCTTGAGGACCAGGGTTAGGGACCTCTGCCGTAGACCGTTAAATATGCATGTTGGACTCTTGTTTTTCGACACTCGTCAAAGTGTAGTCAGTTTGCTTCCTGGAGGCGAGCTGACAGTAAACCTGGAGGAGAATCTGAGAGCTGAATCTGGGAGCTGTCAGGGGCCTCGTGTCCAATTAGATGGCCAGGCTGCCACTGCGAGCCTGACAGGCCGTCTGTCTTTCCAGTTGGTGGGACCAGGTGGTCTTTGATACCTCTCGCTCCAATAGTGACAGTCTGTACTTCTGCAGGGACTGCAGCCATGTCTCTATTCTCTTGTGCTAGGACTGTTTTTTTAAATATCAAGTCTAAGTAACTTTAACTGAGAGGCTGTTTTCCTGCTTGGATTATCTAGTAAAAGAAATGTTATTGGTTTCAAATTTTTGTTACTACAAGCACAATGTCTGCGTAGAAGTGGAATTTTTCTTGATGCTTTTAGTGTGTTTTGCTTTCTGTAATAATATAAGATGTTTAGCTTTAATTGTTCTTCCTCATCTGTGTTTGAAGTAAGTGTTTTCCGGTGTGAAGCGGTTTAGCTTTGGGGAAAATTTTAATGCACGTAATGCAACATGAATTTGTGCTGATATTTTCATTATTTTTATGCTTTCATTTCTTTATTTATTTTTTGTTTTGTCTTTAACAGAATCTCAGTCAGCCTTGCTTTCTTTATCTACCCAGTGTTTTAATCTTTGTCCAGAAATGAGGTTTTTATACTTTACTTAACATCTGTGTGAAGTGCTAACATGTAACTTAACCTGAGTATGAAGTTTTCAGCTTTTGAGTGAGGACGTATTTAAATAATAAATCCTTAATGATGCCTCAGGTCATAATATCTTGTTGGACCACCTCCATTTGATTGACTGTGGTATCATTTTAACATTTATTTCCACTAAGAGTTGCATTAATTTTTACCCAGATGGGTATACTACTTGTTTTGATGATAGAAGAGTCCATCCCAATGATTTTCTCTAGGGGTTTAAGACTTGACCCTGTTTGGACATCCATGTGTGAAAATAATGTCTCGCTTGAAACTGTATGAATCCTGGAATTGTCGTATTTGGATAATTCACTATATATATCTATATAGACCTTTTTCCTGTACTCCAGTGTCCAATCTTTGCGCTACTTTTTCAAATTCATCCATCCATTGATTTCCTGCCGCTTATCTGGAGTCGGGTCGCAGGGCAGCCACCTAAGCAGGGAAACCCAGACTTCCTTCTCTCCGGCCACATTCACCAGCTCATCCGAGGGGATCCCAAGGCGTTCCCAGGCCAGCCGAGAGATGTAGTCTGTCCAGCGTGTCCTGGGTTTTCCCCGGGGCCTCTTTCCGGTGGGACATGCCCGGAACACCTCACCAGGGAGGCGTCCAGGAGGCATCCTGACCAGATGCCCGAGCCACCTCATCTGGCTCCTCTCAATGCTGAGGAGTAGCGACACTACTCCCCAGCCCCTCCCAGATCACAGAGCTTCTCACCCTATCCCTAAGGGAGAGCCCGGCCATCCTGCGGTCTGGTCGCGATCTCGTTCTTTCGGTCACTACCCACAGCTCGTGACCATAGCTGAGGGTAGGAACTTAGATCGACCAGTAAATCGAGAGCTTTGTCTTTTGGCTCAGCTCCTTCTTCACCACGACAGACCGATACAGCGACCACATCACTGCAGACGCGGCACCGATCCGCCTGTCGATCTCCCGCTCCATCCTTCCCTCACTCGTGAACAAGACCCTGAGATACGTGATCTCCTCCACTTGGGGCAGGACCCCATTGCTGACCCGGAGAAAGTTCTCCACCCTTTTCCGGCTGAGGACCATGGTCTCGGACATCAACAAAGCATTTTGGTCCAGACAACTGCAGCTCACTGGATATTTTCTCTTCTTCAGACCATTCTCTATAAACCCTGGAGATGGTTGTGTGGGAAAATTCCAGTAGATCAGCAGTTTCTGAAATACTCAGACCAACAATGCCACCTTCAAAGTCACTTAAATCCCCTTTCTTCCTCATTCTGATGCTCAGTTTAAACTTAAGCAAGTCGTCTTCACCTTGTCTACGTGACTAAATGCTGCCATGTGATTGTCTGAATAGATATTTGTTAATCAATTAAAAGGGTGGATCTCAGAGTGCATTTAGCCTCTGCCGTTCTTGGAGATTTCTTTGTACGTTCAGGCTGAATGCTCTTAGACAGCGACTGCACAATATTTACAATATTTATCTCATCTGTTTGTTTTCCTTCATCTTATGTTTGTAGTTATTGTTCAGAGATGTTGGAAGGTCATTTTGGGAGAAACAGGACTGAGGTGCAGAGTTTTTGTATTCCATGCAGCTGCAGTGTTTGCTTTTTAACTTTTTTTTTTGTTTTGTTCTGTCTCTAAATCCTCTAGGTTGAAATTTCAGTCAAATCCCACCTTGAAATATTTATATCCTCCACCCTCCAACAGCATTCTGACAAATATAATGCACGCCCTCATGGGTGTGCCAAAGTTTTATGTTCAGGTGAGTAAACACAGCTTCTCCACTATTACATTATCCTTGATATGCAGATGCGGAGGATCGTTGTGCCTTTGTGTCTTTTATTTTCTCTCTCTCTCTCTCTTTTTTTTTTTTTAGAATATAGTCATTGGTAGAAAAAATGTAAATGTGAAGGATATCCAGCACCCATATTCAGCCTGTAAAATATAAGTTGAGGTTTCTGAATGCTGTCCAAGCCTTAAAGATCAGATGGCAAACATTTGCTTTTAGGTTTTAATTTAGGGAGCAAGTAATAATAATTAACCATAAGTTGGAGTCATGAGTTATGAGTTTAACATTTCCCCCTGAGTACCACAGCCTGTGCGAGTGCTGTTTTCTGTGTTAGCATCTGGGTGGCGCTAGTGTATCGCAGAAAAGCCCTTCAGCCTCAGTCTGCTTTACATATGGAGTTCGAGGCAGTGTGTTTAGAAAAGCAGCTCCTTCTATGAATCTTCATTCAGTTCTCATAATTGTCTTTCAAATTCTCCAGGTCCTTCATCTGATGAACAAGATGAACTTACCGTGTCCTTTTGGCCCCATCACAGCCAGACCACCCATGGTAAGCGTCGGCAGAGGATCGATGGAGGCAGAAATGGTCTACATAGGTAGAAGATGGTCAGCTTGGTCATGATGAAATAAGCCATCACAGAATTCCAGATATTTGTAAATAAAAAGATAATTTTCCTTTTAGTATCGTTTTGTTTTTAAAAGAAACAGAATACAGATGGCTGTCTTTGGATTTCTGACTGCTTCTGTGATCATGTGGATGATAGTAATACAGTCCTAGTCCAGTCCTCATTAATTCACATCGGATTTCTTTTAATTTATTTAAGTGGTTTCTGAAGGTCTTTCAAAGATTTCCTTTTGACATTGGCTGATTTTTCACTTATTTTCAGTCCTTGTACTGATTTTTTTTCCAGTCAGATTTATTTATTCTTTGACAAAGCTGACTTAGAAACCTTTTTTTATGGATCATAACTCAAGGGATGAACCAGTGTTGTGTCAAAACACAACATAACTTTGCAAAGAACCAATTTTAAATTAAATTGACTCTTTTTACTAGCAGACACATAATTTATTCCCTTTTTTTGTTGCATATCTAAAACAGCAAAAATCAGACAGTTTGACAGACAGAAAAGAGGATTTTAGAATCAACAAGGAGATTCCCAAAGAGCTGTTAGTCTGAAACCTGGCAGATCTCAGCATGGTGGCATAAACTGGACAGGTGGAGGACAAAAGAAATGTTGGGACCAAAATTTAGCTACAGCAGATGAACTCGATCTGAAAGTGATGTCCTAAAGAAATGGGAACAAATCCAGGAAAGACCTGAACCAGGACCTGAGAGATGCATCTAGAACTTCAGCTAATCCATCTGCAGTTGGCTGAATACTCATCAGAAATAGTCATGGAAGGGTGGCTGTCAAGAAGCGAACGGGGAGAAAATCAGTGGTAACAGGTCTGATGGAGGGAGGGATTCCCCTGAGGCCGGACCTCAACATTACGGAAGCTTTATGGGATCATCTGGACAGAGAACCGAGCAGAAAGAATCCTGGAGAACTGTTCCTGAATAAGATTATTCAGACTGTGATGTGATGAAGAAAAAAGCTGCTCAGACCAACTTTTCACATTAAAATTCCTTAAAATTGGACAAACTCTTTCTGCCTCATCTACTGTATTTATATTTTGCAGGTCTTAATAAATACCAGAAGCTATTCCATGTTTTCTGTTATATAAAGAAATTAATGTTCTTTGATCATTTACAGCCTGACTAATGTCATATTAGTTTATTTGTTTAGTGATGATATAAAAACATTTTCTGTGCACTGAAGCTACAGAGTGAAAGTTTAAAGTCTAATCTGTGTGGTTTTTTTTCTTTCTGGAGTTTGAGTTCCTGCCTCCTGCTCATCCCGTCCCCATGCCCCCTCCCTTCCCTCCCGACTACCCGCCTTTACCAGAGGAGGAAATGGATCTATCCAGTGAGGAAGAGTCAGAGTATGAGAGTGGTGATGATGAAGACAAAGAGCGGTGAGGAGCAGATAATGTCACACATAAAGAGACGGCTCAACTCTGATGTGTTGCTGTTTAAAAGTAGCTCCATTAACACCGTATAAAACAACACTAAAATCTTCTTTTTGTCCAGGCTTGTCACTTCTTCTTCTCTTGTTTTATTTCAGGATTGCTCGTCTGATGGGTCTGGTCAACCAGACTTGTAAAAGACCCCTGAGACCAAAAGCAGCTTCAAAAAGAAAAAAGCCCAAGATCAAGGATCTGCTCTATGCTCCCAAAGCAGACTCTCAGAGGTACATCAAAGCCCACACATTATTCATCTGGAGACTGTATTCATATGTAGGTAAAAACGGAACACAAAGGTCCCTGGACAGTAAATGTCTTATAAACACAGCAGCTCAGAAACTTGTTTCACCCTCCATTTCTCAACAACAGACCACAAAATGTGTTTCTAAGCTGTAATTTTATACAAAGCATTCCCTGGACTTAGGTTTGCATTCTGGGAAATATCGCTTCATTGTAACCTCTGCTTTTGAGGCCGACGTTAAAGGGAAGTCGTGTTTGTCTCTGCTGTCCTCAGCGCCCCGGTGCTGCAGCCCTCCGATGTGTTCGAGCAGCCGAACCCCGCTGGTCCGAGGAAAATCGAGTTCCACATCTCGGTTTCCGACGTGGCAGCTGTTGTAGAGGGAAACGGGCCTGGGCAGCCTGGTAATGAAGACAAAGGTGAGGGCTCAGCCTCCAGTTTTCACACAAGATGTTTAAGTCAACACAAAGACCACTTCTAGGTCCACCTGTTCAGCTGCTTGTTTACACTAATAACTAATCAGCCAATCACATAACAGGAGGAGGATGTGGTTGGACATTAATAATGTGGATGCAGAAGCAATTATTAGGTTTCTTCTCTTTATTAATAATATTTTTGACTCTGCTTAATAAATGAAATCTTTGGTGTGTAACAACAATTAGCAAAGACTCCTCCAAAGGAAATATCAAGTTTGGCATTTCTTTTGTGTAAAGGTGAACTTGAAGCTGTTTTTACACATGAGAAATGAAACATTAACAGTTTTCATTGATCTGTAAAAGTGAAGTTATTCACACTCTGGTTACTTTTGTTAATGTTCCTCCTGTGAACGTCTCAGAATTAGTTCTGTGAACGCAGCGTTAGCCGTTCATGTGAGAGATGAGAGTCACAGTTTTCTCACACTGTGGCACCTAACAGTTCAGATCGGGGCGTGAAGCACACGGTGGCAACGCAGCAACGGTAGACACAAGTGGGTGAAACAGTCACTGAAAGATTAACGAGGGTTTAAATTTGCACAACTTTCATGTATTAAAAAAAAAAAAAGACAGTTGCATCACCTAACGGCACCGTCTCTGCATCGCTACACAAAACACTACAAGCTCTACACTTAGCTCTCTCAAATTACCTCAACTTATTTTTGAAATTAAATACAAATAAAAAAAATCATGCTAAGCCAACAAACATTTCCATGGGGACTGGATTTTTTGGAGGAAAATGTAGGAGAGGAAAAACTCAAAATACCAATGTTAATGTGGATTCAGCATAATTAGTGCATCTCTCTGCCCTCAGTTGGGCTCATATGGATGCTTCATTAATCCCAAAGGGAAGTGAATGTGTCCAGTAGCGTATATACAGTACACATAACAATACAAACATTACTGAAAATGACCAGTTTGTTCGAAGGGCTAATGAAGCCAGCAGGGAGGAGAGTATCCTTGTCTGTTGAGCATCACATGGACCAAAGTCTTCTACCGAACATGCTTCCACTCTGGTGAGTCTGTATCAGGGACTTCCAGGTCAGTCCCAACAACAGAGCCAGCCCTTTTCACCAGTGTCCCCAGCACAGCATAGAGGAAGAAAACACTGGTTAAACATCAGGAGGAGCAGGACTAGTGGTGGGCGGGGTGACCAAAATAATTTAAAGTATTTGATTTTTATTTATTTGTTTATTTTTTTATTTATTTTATCTGTCTGTCTTTTATTTGATTTATTTTTTTTCCATGGAGTTCTGTTCTCATCTGAACCGTCTTAGAGAAATGAGGAAAAACAAGGTGAGAAGAGTTAATAAAGGGAAAGAAACACTAAGAAAAGTCAGAGCTACTGAAATTGCAGCCATTGGCGTCAAAGCCGTAAATGAACATTTTGACCCTGTAAAACCTGTTTTAATGTTTCCCGAAATCTATTATATATATATGTGATTAATCATTTGGTGGATGTTTAAAATTTCAACAGTAATTTTTGTCAACAACTGATATAATTTCCCAAAAAACTTCTGCTTCCATGTGCTGCTCGAACACATGCTTGTTTCCTAGCAACAACCCTCCCTGTTTTCTTCCCCTAATTTCTTTATTTAATTCATTTATTCTACTTTTATTAATCCCAGCTGGGAAATTCTTCTCTGCATTTAACCCCTCCCAGTTGCTAGGAGCACTGAGCTGCCAGATTTCAGTGCCCGGGGAGCAGTTGAGGGTTAAGGGCCTTGCTAAGGGGCTCACAGTAGTTTACCTTAGTTGCCAGCCCGGAGACTTGAACCCAGGTTCTCCAGACCCAAGCCCACCACTGTACCCACAAGGCTACCACATGTATGACTTATTTGTGTCTACGCCTCAGAAGAAAACTCTTGAATTAGTAGAAAAAAGCAGAATACACCCACATGAGAAAATCAACAATATTCAGCATTTTCATAATTGATTCCAGTTTTATTGTCAAATTCCGTATTTCTGCTTATGTTTTCCACATTGTGGAAATCATAGAACCCAATACAGCTGAGCCTAAAAGCACCGCCAGCACGATTTTAGCTGACAAATATTATATATCTAAAATGATGATTTTTTTATGTAAAATAAGTTGAGTTGAAAGAAATTCTTGGAATTCACAGATGCTGAAGTTTGGAAATGTGGCTTTGCTCTCTGTTCATTGCAGGAAAGACTTCTCTACATCTTATTATCACATTGAGGCAGAAGGTGGTATGTTGCTCATATCGACATAAAGTTCAAGCCTTTAAAGGGACCTGAGTCGGAGCCAAGTGATACATCAGAGCAGAAACTCGCTTCCGAATGGTGTTAACTATTATCTGTATGAGCAAATGTCATTGAGGGAGAAGTCTGTGTTTCTTGTGGTTCCCTGTTCGCCTTATCTTCTTTCTCTCTAGCTACAACTTCACTCCCTGCCAAGTCCCTGAGAAGTAAAATAGATCTCAAAGTCGAACACAAAGGATTTCCTAAAGGCAGGGTAAAGATAAACTGTGACAGGTGGCTTTTTGGATTAGTCTTGTTTTGGGGAAGCGGAGGTGCGGGATCCGATAAACAAGCTATTTAAATGAAAGCAGGAGGTAGGGGGCAGATAAGGAGGTCTATAATTTTGAAAGCAGTGATCTAGTTCTCTGCAGAGTGTTTTTAGAAAAGCTCCCCATCGCTTCTTGCTTCATTGCACGCTCACACACACCTCATGTGGATGACAATCTTCTTTTTTTTCCTTGGCGGATTTGTCCGGGCTCACTGCCTTCGGGAACTCCATCTACGACGTGTGTGTTCATTCATTCATGCAGTCCTGCTGCATTTCAAACTCGTGTTGGAAAACAGTACATTTTCATCCCAGTTCTTTAGTTTGTGCACCAGTTTCTACTTTTGTTTGTTCTTCAGTTTCTATTTAACCCTGATAAAGAAATCTTTATTGACAAAAGATTGAAATTATGCTGAAGCCATTTTTTTTTTTTTTTTTTAATCTTAGGCAATTTTTACTAACCCACAAACAGAAACCTGTATCAGTGGCTCACTGTGGGTAGTATATAATACCCTAACAGGGTATATTATTTTACCAGGTCTGTGGACAGCAGGGGAGGGGGTCATCGCTGACATTTGCCTCGCCAAGAGTCGGATTGCTGAAACAACTTAAAGATAATCCAAATTCTTTCTTAGATTGCGTATTTATGTCTGATGGTTCTAATTGTCCTAAAGCAAGATGAAAGCACACATCATACGGGGTCAGTGTACTGTCAGGCAGTTAGTTTTTTTTCTTTAAAACAAAAAGAAGTCTAAATTTTTCCTCTTTGTTTCTTAAACTAAAACAAAAAAAATCAGATAGCAAACTGTGGTCTGTTTTCCAATTTGTGCAAAGAAGAAATAGAAAAAAGCAAACAAACAGATAACCTGGATTTGTTATTGTATTTTTTATTTGATACAAGAAGCCAGAAACAAGAGGCCGTTGGAGTCCAGTGAACTCATCATCATGTTCTAGAAAGCAGGTGGAGATGATCTGAGCTTTGTGACATGGTGCATTATCCTGCTGAAGGTAGCATCAGAAGATGCTACACTGTGGTCATAAAGGGATGAACATGGTCAGCAACAATACTCAGGTAGACTGTGGTGGTTAAACCAGGCCACGTTGGTGCTAAGGGGCCCAAACTGGACCAAGAAAATGTCCCCCCCCAACGCTTACACCACAAGCTTTCATGTTGTTTCCACCAAATTCTGACCCTGCCGTGTAAATGTGGAGCTGAAATGCAGACCAGCAACGTTTCTCCATCTTCTATTGTCCAGTGTTGGTGAGTTTGTGTGAATTGTAGCCTCAGTTTCCTGTTCTTAGCTGACAGGAGGCACCCGGTGTGGTCTTCTGCTGCTGTAGCCCATCTGCTTCAAGGTTGGATGTGTTGTGTGTTCAGAGATGCTGTTCTGCAGACCTTGGTTGGGTCCAGTGATTATCTGAGTTCCTGTTGCCTTTCTGTCATCTCCAACCAGTCTGCCCATTCTCCTCTGACACCAAGATGGTATTTTGGTTTCAGACAACTGCTGCTAACTGGATATTTTCTCTTCTTCAGACCATCTCTGTAAACTCTAGAGATGGTTGTGTGTGAAAATGCCAGTAGATCAGCAGTTTCTGACTTACTCAGACCAACAACCATGCCGTGTTCAAAGTCACTTAAATCCAGTTTCTTCTTCATTCTGATTCTCAGTTTGAACTTCAGCAAGTCGTCTTCACCATGACGACCTACACGACTACATATACTGAGTTAGTGCCATGTGATTGGCTGATTAGATGTGCTGCAAATCAATTAAAATTTTTAATTTTTTCTCCTTTTCTGATCTGTGTAGATGAGAGTGAGGTTGCTCCCAGCAACCACGAGGAAGCGGCGACGGCTGAAGGTTTCGGGAAGCTTCACCCCAGCGCTCAGGCGTCCCAACAGCAGGACGAGCGTAGCGACGACGAGCAGGATGTCACCACAGACGTCATCTCCAGGAAGGAGTTAGAGAAAGGAAGGCTGTCAAGAGACGGTAAAAGGAAACTACAGCCTCCTCACAACAGGGAGGGTTCTCGGTTTGATCCGCAGGGCCTCTCACAAACTGGTGGTGAAAAAAAAAAAAAAAATAGAATAACAGAAGTTTTCAAAGTCAATAAAAACATGAACTCCTTGGAGTGAGAACCAGGTTATTTATGTGCTTCAAATGTTGATTCGCAGCCTTTCATGTAAGAAGTGCTTGTATCACAGAGCAGCTACAACTTACTTTAATTTACTCTCACTCACTCGCAGTTTGTTTGAAATGGATATTAGAATAAACTGGGATTTGGTTAGAGAAATCACAGGTAAACAAAAATGGAAAATGCAAGCTTGAATTCAGATTGATAAATTTATGGAGGCAGAGCTGCTGGCAGATGTGTAGCATCAGCGCTATCGTCCTGACAACCGAGGAGAGATGCTTTTTTATTCATGAGCCCACGTTTTGTTATTGTATTGTTGTATTGGAATATTCTGTTGCAGTTTAGCTTCTTTTTCTCAGTTTTAGTGTTTCATCCCTATTCTCCAGCAGGGATGGAGTTAAGGGGGGGGCAGGGGGGGCTCTGACCACCATCCTCTTAAACATGACCAATACACACAATCTGTAATGAAGTCCTTCACAGGGCTACTCGTATGTTTATAGGAACTTTTATTTAAGGAACTTTTATTTAAATGAGAAATGTGTCACATTATTTATACAAATCAAATTCAGCATTAATTTCTTTACTGTAAAAAAAGGAAGAAAAAAATGTAAAAAAAAAAAAAAAAAAAGGAGTATTGAAGACAGAGAAAAAGTGGCCTAGCTGACCCCAAACTCCAACACCCATCCAAATGTTTTTTTCTCTGAATGAAAAAACAAACAAAACCTTAATGCACGGAGCATAAAAATGAGGAAACGCCATCTTTAGCTCTTATGCATGCCACAAATTTACAGTTAAGTATAGAAAAGAAAAAATCCTAAATGGGGACTTTCAGACCATGAACAAAAAAAAAACCCAAAACATTTACAGGCTACGTTAGAAATAAAATAAACAGATAGGACATTGTTGTAAAACAGTTCATTGCAAGAGATAAAATAAAATTGAATTATTAGAAATTAAAGACCGCACAAAAGGTAGTAACTACATTATCATATACTAAGAAATACAAACTGGCTAAAATTTATTTATAAATTTTAAAATTTATAAATAAAAAATTGACTTTCTACAGCAGCTCAGAAAGCTCGTTGAATAATCCAAACATTCTTTTAAATATTAGTTTAGAAAAAAAATCAACCAACACCCACTAAAATTTGCAGATTGAATGTTGTTATAATGTGTTAACCTTTAAGTGACTCTGCATTAGTCTCTGGCATGCAAATACGGTGCAGCACTAATAGGAAGACAACACTCGGGTAAATGGGCTAACTTTACTTAGAAGCAAAAAACCTGAGAGTGACCATTTCCAGACAAACATAAGAAATTCATCAATTTTTACTTTCTATAAGCTGTCAGAATCAATCAGCTGGCTTAGTTATCTTTATAGAAATGTGGTTTAACTCATGATGCAGTTGTCATGGCTACATACTTGAAGGTTAGCTAACTTACCAAAGTAGGGAAGGATTTAATTGGCTTAATCCTCAGGAGCTGAGTCACGATCCATCCAGGTAAGCAAAGTTAGAAGCTGGAATCGAACAGGCATCCAGGTTCTTTCTCCGTTCTGAATTGAATTAAACATGGAGCAACGGGATTGAGTTGCAGTGACTGTGAATTAGGCAGCTCTGTGATGCTTTGTACCAGGTTTTGAAATTCACCTTGCATCAATTCAGGTTTTTTTTTTCTCTCTTAAAAACAGAGATAAAAAGGATGTCTGTGTATAAAAATTATGAAGCGGGCGAGCCAACCTGCAGACTGTACGTGAAGAACATTGCAAAGCAAGTGGAAGAGAAGGTGGGCCTGTTTTTATTTATCTGTTTATGAACATATACGGAACCGTTTTGATTAATCTAATAAAATGATTAAATTATTTAAGCTTTTTTCATGAAATGCTTTTCAGGATCTGAAGTACATCTACGGGAGATACATCAACCCTTCATCGGAAACTGAGAGGAACATGTATGTAAACAGAAATCTACTCCTTTTTGACTTCATTTTCTTCTTAATACAACCTGAATGCCACTGTGCCCCTTCTTCTCCTCACCGAGCTATTTTTGATTCCAGCTAATACTCGCTTCCTCTTGAGAGTTTCTGGTAATTCATGCTGACTGTGCCTTGTGTTATTAATAAGTTTCTCGACTAAAGTTGAGATCATAAGGGATGTTTTCATGTTTGAGCATCAGCAGTACTTTAAATGAATATTCACCTGCGTCGTGAAATCCGATCTTTAGTTGTGGGCCAAATTTACTGAGCTGTGTTTGTGTACAGTCATGTGGAAAAGAAAGTCCTCCAGATCTTAAAATAATTTATACAATTTTACATGAATAATAATAAGACATGTTATTCTGATATATTATTTATTAGAGAAAACTGAGCTAAAAGTTTTTGGTCGAGGTTTCATGAGCCGGTTTTATCTTTCAGGCAGATGGCCTCACATTTGATTTATATAGAGTAGTTAGTATGGTATGGTCCACCCAGGGGGACTCATTCATCAAAGTGTCTCCTACAAATCTTCTCAAATTTGTACTTAACTGTAATTAACTTCAGCGTTTTCTTAGACCACAAAGTTTTTGTATCTTTCGGCTTAGAGGGGTATTCACCAATCTTTCCGTAAGTTGAAAGGACCGACCAGCTGCTTCGCAAGTAAATGCCAGAAAATGCCCATAAAAGGTGAAGACTGAAGGACCGTGTTCAGACACACCGAGACAGACAAGGAATAATAAACACCAAAAGAATTAATGAAAATGAGTTATAATAAAAATAATAATAAAGATGTGCACTGAAACCGGTTTTTCCTCATTTTTAAAGTGACACACGTGGTTATAAATAATCACACAGTGAGGTCCAAATCTTCTAAAAGCAGCTTTCTGTAAAAATAAGTTATTAACTACTCCTGAACTTGGTCCCATTAATGTGTCAGGACAAACATCCTTGTACTGTCGTGGTTAAAGGGGAAAGTGGTACAGTGTAGAATAAATTATCTCTTTACATACTTTATCTACTACGGTTTGTAAAATAAATTTACCCCCTGCTGTGTCCAAACACATTCAGCATCCTTTTTAGATGCTTTGTGCTGATCTTATCAGGTGAATAAAACCAGGTGAGTCTGAACGTTGGTCAGAGGTGTTATTAACCTGGGGGTCGGGACTTAACTTCTATCTCCTAATTTAGACTAATCAGTATATTGAAAATACACTATTGTAGTAAATTTTAATTATGAAGTACCACATTCAGGAGGTGGATCTGGGACACTCGGATGACATTTATAGTTAGGACGGGTTTAGTGAGGCAGCTTTAATACACACTTGTGTCTGTTGCACCAACAGTGTTAATAAAATCACCAATAGAATAAAAACCTGTCTTAACTGACTTAATAAATTATATCAATTAATGAAAATTTGTTTTAATATTTCCTAGAGGGGCGTATAATGTTAATGTTATCTTGCTATGTATTTTGAAATTACAGAATGTAAATTACCCCTAATTATTTTAAAAATCTGACAAAAACATTACTGTATTTTTGTCATTTAATAAGCTGGACAGCAGAGGAAAACACAAAAGCTGAATTTTCAAGCTCTAAAATGTTCGGGAGTTCTTCTGAGTGCTTGTGTTCTTGGCAAAAAGTAAATCCAAGATTAGACAACTGTCATGAATGCCTCAGTCATATTAAAAAGTGTATATTTGGGACTTAAAAACAAAAGTGTTTGTAAGAGCGGTTGCTGAATGAGACCAAATGTTCCAGAAGCCCTGTGGTTGTTTGCTAATCTAAGCTGTGCTGCCATGTTGTCTTTACAGAGAAGAGGCTTTCTCCTGCAGCTCTTCCAAACAACCCTTAAGCCTGTTAAATACTCCGTGAGAGGCGAGGTGTGTTCTTGTTCACGAGGCAATTTTATACTTGAAGAGAAACATCATCCGTGGCAGGGCGGGGTTGAGCACGCAGCAGTGTCTGTGTCTGTATACCACGTGTTGTATTCATTTTCGTACTTTCTCACCGCCCCAGTCAACTGTTAAAACTATCCGTTCAACCTGGCATCATCGGAAATGTGGCAGTGACGGCTTTCTGCTTCAAGTTTTTCTGCGTTAACTGTGCCTTCTGCAAATGTCCAACCAATCATACAATACTTCCTGGAGCCCGACAAGAAGAAAGCTCTGCTCGGCAGATGCGTCGTGAACAGGCCGCAAGATGTCCCCAAACGTGTCCGCAAGATCAAAATGACGTCACTTTATTCTTGTGGCCTCGAGAACAGAAGAAAACGACTTTTGTAATTGCACTGTCATGAACTTTAGCATTTTACATGCTAACTGAGGCCTGGAGAGTCTGAGATGTAGCTCCAGGGGTTTGCAGTTTCTCCAGGATGTCCACTCCTTGGAAGACTGCCAGCTGTCTGAATAATCTTTCTCTCCATGGGATGAGGGGATGATGGACCTCAGCTATGTTGGGAATGACCTTTTTAACTTTCCCAAACTGATGGGCAGCAACAGTTGCTTCTCTAAGATCACTGCATGTTTTTCCTCCTTGGCACCGTGTCCACACGTTCCTGTTTTTAGTTTTTTTTATGATTACTGAGGATTGAATGATTGTTGCCAACCTCATTGAGATGAAAGCTATGTTCATAAATAATTAAAATAAAGTCATATACCTTTTTAAGTTTTACCCAAGGTTAAAAATAATTGACTGTCTTGTCGTGAACTGTCCCTGTATGAAATGTCAGATATCAAAGCCAAGACGCATAAGAACGTTTATTAGAGCACATCACTCTTGTGCTGTTTCCACACATGTCAAACATTTCCACGAAGAAAAGCCTCAGCTTTGCCGTCAGCTCTGCACACGTCCCTCAAACTGCATGTCCCACACTGAATGATGGATGAACCATCAGCCTCCTAGTTTTGTCTTTGGCTCAAATAGCTGCCCAGTAAAAATCAATTGTTTGGAAAAAAAAGCTGCAGGTTGTTGGGTCTCACTAACTCATTCTGTTTTATGTGCTTCCAAAGAAAGATAACATTTTCCCCTTGTAGCACTGAGCAGCCTTGGCGTCGTGTCGACTGAGTATCGTCATGATGTTTCCCTGCTTTGTTCCTCAGGTTTGACATTGTGCTGATGAAGGAGGGCCGGATGAAAGGGCAGGCCTTCATTGGACTCCCCGATGAGCAGAGTGCTGAGAAAGCCCTGCGGGAAACCAACGGCTTCGTTCTCTATGACAAACCCCTCGTTGTTGTATCCTTTTACTCTTCTTCCCTCTCAGTGTAAATACAGTGTAAGTACAAGCTGTGGGTTTCTTAGGACTTGGACACACAATATCAGAAATAACTCTTTAAGAGACAGATGTAGAAATAGACGTGGCTCTGAATGTACATAACATGACAGGAGATTAGAAGAGAAGTTATTATGTAATGTGTGTTTTGGTTTTATTAAGTTGACCCCACCTTTCACAGATGTGTGGTTGGCTTGGGTCCCCAGCCCCTTCAGGTGGATGGGACTAACATCTGACAGCTCTGAACCGCCAGCTGCTCTTCCTCCTCTCTATGCAGATAATTTTCCATCAACTTTTGAACTTGTCCGATGAAACAAGGCTGTTGTTTCTGATTGGGTTTTAATGTGCCTCCTGGAACTGGTTAGCCTGGAAACTTCCAGTCCAAGGAGGTAACAGATGCCCATGATGTAATTTGCTTGGGGTGTTTTTCTTCGGTTATTGAAAGCACAATTACAAAAGGCAAGCTAATTTATTTATTTATATATATATATATACAGTGAGGAAAATAAGTATTTGAACACCCTGCTATTTTGCAAGTTCTCCCACTTAGAAATCTTCGAGGGGCCTGAAATTTTCATCTAGGGTGCATGTCCACTGTGAGAGACATAATCAAAAATAAAAATCCTGAAATCACAATGTATGATTTTTTTAACAATTTATTTGTATGATACTAGATACTAGATATAGATATCTATATCAATATAGATATAGATATCAATATAGATATAGATATCTATATCTATAAATAGATATAGATTCTAGGACTTTTAGGACAGCCAATAGCTACATTCTATTGAGGAGTTGGCAACAGTGCATCTGAAGCATTTCCACTCATAGAATATGCCGAGTCAGAAGATGAAGCACCAATTGTTGCTCACTCTTTTTTTCTGTTTTTTGTAGCAATTTAGAGCACTTTTATTTTTAAGCCTAGTTGAAGCACCTTAGTTTAAATCTACACGAATAACATAAGCCTGTGTTGTAGTTTAAAGTTAAAGCTATTATTAAAAGGCTACTTTAGCCTTGCTAAATACAAATAAAAGGTGAACATTAATTTATTATATAGTTTTTATTTGTAAAATGTTATCCTGGAGGAGTTTCATAGACTTAGACATTGGCAAAATAATTTTTAGTTTTACTAAATCTGTTGTGGGCATTTTTTCTGTGGCTTTTATATTGATATTGGAATTATATCGTATTAACCGAAGTTTATCGTGATACAAGTTTTGGCCATATCGTCCAGCCCTAGGCCAGAGTAAGGAGACGAGAAAGTGAGGAAAGACACAAGATAGAAAACAGCAAGAACTGTACCGTCAAAACCAGAACATAAAAACCAGACAGACAAGCAGCTACGCCTCAGTTAGCTCAGTGCTCGTCTGAGACTGCACGATTAAACTAAATAGACCAGTGAATTTAAACAGAACAATAAGTAGATAAATAAATAATAAAGTTGGAGGTTTGTAAGCAGACAGCACTTCGGTGACAGGCGTTCACCTGTCTGGTTTTGAGTCGCTACCAGGTCAAAGACTTTACTCATCTGTGCGACTTGCAGAAACTGCCACAGAGTAAGTGAAGCTAACCTCAGGAAAGCAGGACACCTCGGCTCTCATAAGGTCAGTTTTAGCCCGTAGTCTTCTGGCATTTACAAGGAAACAGCTGTGACTTTTTTTTCTAATTAAATTCAAACGAGGTGTCAGAAGAACAAAGGCCTCCATGACTTCCGGCTGCTTTATGCACGTTTGGGTACAGAATGACAATATGTTTACTGTGTGAACAACGGCTCAGTTTGCATCCACAGCTGCGATCCTTGGGTTCAATAATGAGTGAAGCTGTGCGTTGATGTAAACAATTATCCCAGGAACGATTTAATGAGTTAGGATGAAGGAAATTTTCATAGAAACAGACCTTAACAATAAATTCACAGCAATTTGCCCGATCTGCAAGACCAAAACAAGAGAAAACAGAAACCAAGAAAGGACCAAAGCAGCGGTGAAGTCGACAGGTGAGTGAGGCTGTAAAACCTTCAGGCTGCTTCCAAAGGAGACCACAAAAACAGCTGCTAAATTCTCATTATGCCCTTTGTAACTGTATGTGCAGCACTGAACCTATTATCATTGTAATGTTTTCATTTCAAAACTGTGTTTACACTTTATCTATTCAAGATGCCAAGGCTTGATATTGTGGCCCAGCAGAACCATTTGTATCCTTACTCTGACATATCCTTTTAAAATGTTAAAGCAAATGGAAGCACATTATAGTGACTGTTGAACAGATGGAGCTGGAAACTATTAAGCTTTGCTTGTAGTCTGAATTTAAAAGGATTGAGCTCTGTGCTTTGTTCATGTCGCCTCTTGTTAAATTTAAATATTTTTTTCTTTGGTTTTCTTGCACTATTTTAGATTCTTCACACTGACTTCTGCCTCTTTTTTCAGGCTGAATTTCAGGTGGTGGTCATCAGAGGCTGTCTCCTTTTTGTTTAATAAAAACTATTTTATTAAAGTATCTGGTGTCCTGTTTTGTTGTGATCACAGACTCAAATTGTGGGTTCAGCTCAGCCAAAATATCATGACTGATTATATTTAGTCCCAAACTTAAGAGTCTTGTATGTGAATGCAGAGAAGGGAAGGTGTGTGAGATCTAAACTGGCTCTGCAACAGATGTTGAGCTGTCGAAGCTGTAGAAATAAATAACAGACTGCTTTCTGTGGACAAGAGCTGGGACTAATTAAGTTGCCTTTCCGTCCCTGGCTGACCCCATCCATGTAATAGACAGAGACACATTTTTGGAAACACTGGTTTGTGTTTTGTTCCGGTTTAAGTGATACAGAACATGTTTATATCTTTTTATGAAGTTTATGATGGCTTCTAAATGAAGGAAATTATACTTAACTACTCTTTTATCACATGGCAGCAGCTTGATACATCTAGTCATGTAGACTTGTTGAAGTTCAAACTGAACATCAGAATGAGGAAGAATGGAGATTTAGTTGCCTTTAAACATGGCATGGTTGTTGGTCTGAGTATCTCAGAAAATGCTGATTTGCGGGGTTTCCACACAACCATCTCTAGGGTTTACAGAGACTAAGCTAAGATGTCCTTTTTTTGTCCCCATGGGGGAAATTTGTTGTCGGAAATAGTGCAAGGAGGCTGGAACGCCATACAAGATACACTACAAAATAAAAACACGTCACAATACAGACATGGCAAAAAGAAAACACCAACCATACTATGACATGGCATCATGAAGCATGGGACAGTATACAGCACCAAAGATTATTGTACAACCCTAAATCCATACCAAAATGTGCAGAGACATCACAAGAATTAAGACCCAACACTGATTAAAAATACTATAAATATAAAATATGGGACACCATTGGTGAAAAGGATAAAATGTTGAAGGAATAAATATAACCAGCCATTTCTACTGAGTTATAAAGTAAACAGTCAGGTTTGATTAATAAGAAGATGGAGGAGGGAAGGATAATTTAAAGCGGTTGCTTTTCTAACGGATAGTTCTATTTACCTGACGGTAGTAAACCTTAATGGTCTAAAGCAGAGGTGCCCAACCTTGGTCCTCAAGGCCCACTATCCTGCAGGTCTTAGATGTCTCCCTGTTGCAACACACCTGATTCAAATTAATGGTTCATTAGCAGACTTTTGCAGAGCTTGTCATGGAGCTGTTTAATTTGAATCAGGTGTGTTGCAGCAGGGAGACATCTAAGACCTGCAGGATAGTGGGCCTTGAGGACC
>JBAMHW010000020.1:19823542-19846903 GCA_037177495.1 Rhadinocentrus ornatus | reverse complement strand
TTAACTCTTCTACTCGTCGGAATGAGGTAGAAAGATTGGTCCAGCTCTTTCGCTCAACTCAGTACTGAATATGCTGCTTGCACTTATGCCCAACATGATATTGTGTGATGATATCACAATCTTGTATTTAAAAAAAAAAAAAAAAAAAAATTCATCTAGCACTTCATGACAGCATTGGGTCCAACTGGACTCATAGCAGTCTGACATCTACTTAATTATGATGTCGCACCCTGTTTGAATTCTTGCTTGTGTTGTTCTTATTCTCAGATGTACGTCGCTTTGGATAAAAACGTCTGCCAAATGACTGTAGAATAAAATAGAATAGAATAGAATAGAATAGAATAGAATAGAATAGAATAGAATAGAATAGAATAGAATAGAAGATGCTGAAACTACAAAAAGTAGGTAAAAAAAACTGCTCAATGCTTATTAAAAACTGCAAGGATATAGTGACCATCTTCAGTGCATTTCCCCTCCAGTGTCTATTTGACTGTTTGGATTCCAGTAACACTTTGTGAATGATTTCACAAAGTGTTGGAAGCCAAGTCCTGAGTCAACTTAGGCCTAGACTGGGGAGTTAAAATTCTGCTCCAAAATGATTAATTATTATTATTAAAACAATTCATTTTCTGTTACATGTTGGACATTTGTGCTGTATTTAGAAAGACCATTAAAAAATCTAATTCATCAATAGTTTACCCTAAGCTTCTGTTTTTATGAAACTGCATGTGTAGTATGCATAAAATATGATTACAGCTACTTAATGTTTGTGCAAAGTACACATACAAGTAACCAAGTAGATTTGTAAATCACTGTTTAGCTGATACTTTTCTCTAAATTAACTCCAACGTTAATCACATATGAGCCTGTTACACAGCAGAGGATAACAACTTCCAAGTAATGGAAGCTTCATTGTATGTTGAGCCATTTTAAAACCCAATTCAGGCCCAAAACATAATGTCTATATCTTTACAAAATAACTGTAGCCATCAGGGTTGACTCAAACATTTGTACTGTACAGTGTTGCTTTTACACGCCTCCAGAGGTGTAAAATTGGTAAACCTAACTGAATAAAGTTGGGTATGAATTTAAATAGAGACCTCCTGAGAAGCATTTGGTTAAACTGACACATGCTTTCATTTCATGTTAGAAACAGCTGCTGGATAACATTAAACCTGACAGTGAGCCTACTTAACCAGGAGTTCACTAAGTGGATTATGGTCAGTGAATTAATGTGGAGTCCGTAGAGTGATAGCCTGGAGCTGCTGGGGAGCGCAGACCTCTTTTAGGCCACCGCTTAATTTACATTTATTTCTGAGGAAATGTGAGAAAATGTAGTTTTAGTCATTTTAACCAGTAAAATATTATGCAATGCCATCCAATTGATTTTGTTCAATGCAGTACAAAGCATACCATTTACATCTTTTTCGTGTAAATTACAGTTATGTGCTATTTTTTTTTTTTAGTTCTCCTGGCTAAGACTTTAATTGCATGTATTTAAATTTTTTCTATTTTATCTTTTATATCTTTCAGCATGATATGTGATAGTCCTCATTTTTAAACCTTTATTTGCATATGCTTTATACGCCCTTTAAAAATAAGGTTGGGGTATCATTTTAGCTATTTATTATACTTCTTCTGCACATTTGGGCATTGAATTAATTTGGCACATTTTCCTTGTGTTTTGCATTTAACTTGAATAAGTTCCAATCAGATTGATCACAAGCACATTCAGCCCACAACAGATTCTCTTTGTTGCCAAGTTTACCTCAACTTAGCTTAGCTTAGCTCTCTTTTTGGAAAAAGAAAAAATAATCTGCCAAAATCTTTAAAAATATCACTTAAATATATTTTAATAATGTTGGATTACTTTAAGGTAATTCTTTGCAGAATTTATGCATAGCCTAGTGTAGATTAGTATAGTAATAAATAACATTGCATAGCCTAACTGCTTTTAGCTTAATCTTCAAAGTAAGGATAGGAGGGCTCTTGGTAACATTCCTTATACTATAGGCTACTTATTTTAGTAAATTTTTGTTGCATGTCAGAGATTACCAGAACTACTACAAATATATGACCATTTTACAGGGATCTAAAATTCTGGTCCTCCAGGGCCATTGTCCTGCAGGTTTTAGATTTTTCCTGCTTCAACACACATGATTCAAATGAATAGGTCAAAGTGCAGAACTTGACTCTGTTGGATCCATTAAAAACCAGGTCATTGATGCCAAAGGATCTTAACAATACACTGAAGTCAACCACTAATGTTGCAGCGCCACTTTAAACAAAAACTATTAGAGCCAAATCCATACCACAGTGAGGACTTTAAAGTCCTGTAAAGAAACTGCAGGTGAGCAGGGAAGAAATAGAGAAAAAAAGTTAACAATTCATTTTGAAATTTTACTCAATAGTAGTTAAACTGACAGAAACCCCCCACTTCTCAAATCTCATTGCAGAAAATAAAAAGAACCCTGAAATCCTTTTTTAAAAAACAAAGAGACACATTTGCAGAAGTCCTCCATGCCAGCATCATTAATCCCAGAGGAAATTGTCTGCACACAGTCGCTCCATACTAAATCAAGAAAGGATAAGATAAAGATAAAAATCACAATCACAATGAGAAAAATCAAAAATTAGTTACAATATCTATATAAAGAGATGCAGGATAGATCCTGCCAGTGAGTAAAATGTACAGTATGATAAACAGTAAAATGTAAATGTAGTGCAAAGTGCAAATGTGTAACAGTGGATGTTGTTGCTATATGGAGGAGTTGTACAGTTTGATGGCCACAGGTAGGAATGCCACACCAGATGCTGCACGCAGGTGACCAGGGACTCCCTGCTCATCAGCCGCTGCTGCTTCTCAGCCTTGGCCATGGCTTAGTGCACAAGTATGGTCCTGTTCCTGTCCCTGTGGAGATTTTTTAAGTACCTGAACAGGATTTGCTGCTTTCAGGCCGCTGTGCTGCAGAGAGGTGTCATACAGGTACTCGATGAATGATATGGCCTGCCCCACATATACGGCCACTCTCACTGGTGACAGCTTGGCCCTCTGTTGCGCAGCCTGGTAACCGTGGAAACTAAAGGTATAGATTTATAAAGAAATTGCTTTGGTTCACAATTTCTTAGTTGGCCACCCCAGTGACATGAGCTGTAGGAAGACCTTGGTGCAGCTAGCTTTTGATAAGGCATTCTCCTGCATTTTTAAAGTCCCCTCTGGGCAAAAAATAAAGTTAAAATAATCTTTCAGATAGCTCTCTGTGAAGACACACAAAAACAACTGCAGAGCAGCAACAAATACCTCTAACATCTGCAACGCACCTTCGCCTTACCAACTGACTGGAAAAAGAAGGCTGCACATGTGCAAGCCTTTGACATTTTTTCCCCACAAAGAGATCAGCCAGGCAGCGGTGGAGCTTGCCCACCCTCCTGGTCCTGGCTTCCCTGCGCTAGACCAAAAATGTGATTATTTGATTGCAACACTTGTACATAAGCATGTCATGATTATACCCTGAACAAAGCTCTGTGGAGTTATTACAGAATAGAGAACTTGTCAAGTTTGGGCCACCCCAGTGGTTTTAGGGCTAGTGAGGCCCCTGTTTGACCCAGCAACATCAAACTTGGAACACACACTGGGGACCATTTCCAATTAGGAGTGGCATGGCTCAGTGGGTAGAATGGTCATCCTATAGTCCAAGGGTTGCCGGTTCGATCCTGGCCCAGACAGCTCATGTTGGGGTATATATATAATAGTTTCTGTTTAGCTGTGTGGGACTGATGATTCAGTAAGAAATCATACCTAAAGTACCTAATGTGTGTTTTGTGTAAACACCTTAGATCTCCTTGGCCATTGGTAATCTCTTGCTGCACACTTTTATCATTTAATAGAGAACTGTGGTCAGTGTTAATTTTCAGTGTAAAACAAGCTGTTTTATTATTATTATTATTATTAAAATGTTATTCTGGCCATGCCTATTGAGACTGAGAGGCAAGGCTGGACTCACTTCACACCTCTAAAGTGTTAGCTACCAGTTAGAGAATTAGACCAGAATTTATTCAAGTTGGAATTAAACTGGTAGGTTATGCAAAATTAGCACAGTTGAATTAATTATATCGCTGTATGGACATTTTATTTATTAATAGAGTAATATATGTATTTATTTAAATACATGTTTTATTTATTCTATTACAATATCTTTTACATTTATTTATTCTATTTTAATTAATCATTTATTAACATTTATGTTTTATTATATATTTATCTATTCAAAGAAATGTTTTAATAGGACTGTCAAATTATAAAAATTTTATTCAGATTACTTACAGCTGTCAAAATAATTCATTATGATTAATCACCATTCACAACTATGCCTGGAATATTTCCATTTTTACCGTATTCTATCAACAAAAAAGCAAGCCAACGCTTACAAATATTTAATGTTGACTGACCTTTACTTGAGTAAATTGCAAATGTCCAAGGGTCAGTAAATGCAGCATGTAATCTACTTCTGCTTCATGGTCTGGATCATAATGCAGCATCCATACAGCATCATTTCACCAACCATCTCCATAGTGATAATGTTTATGGGGCTTGTCATGCCGAGCATGCGTTAAAAATGTTAATGCAATTAATTACATAAATTGGTCACTGGCGTTAGTTTTTTATATTTATTTTAATTTAAATAGGTTTTTGGTCATGAATTATTTTAAGTTTATCAATTATTAAATTATTTAATTATACTTATTATGTGCATATTTTTTTTATTTTTTTTTACCTCACTTGAAAAACGTGTATTTTTCCTTATTTAGTCAATTTTTGTTTATGTTTTGTTTTATTATTATTACTTTTTTATTTATTTAAAGGATTTTTATGCTTAATTTAGCTTTTTAGTTAAATTAATGCATGTTTATATATTCCTTCAGGTATTTCTGTTTTATTATTGCTTATTTTTTATGTCACAACTGCTGAGTTCATGGTTTTTGTTTTTTAGTTTAGCAAGTTTATCTTTAAAGACTACATTAAACCTGCTGACAGAACAAGCTGACACAAATTAGACTGTAGCATGTAGATGAGCTCTGAAACAATCACGTGCCCCCCATGTTGACCCCTTTTTGAACTTAACCCATTATAAACAATTGATGCCCCTCATTGAAATTTCTTTCTGCCGACAACAACCAACCGTGCACTTTTGCTGACTTTGGAGTTGACTAAGCAGTGCGTGCCATCCCACGGTTTGGACTTTCAGAGTGTATGCATGTCCACAGTCTTACTAGTCTCACCTAGCGAGTGTGTCAATTCTAATGTATGCTTATTCATTATGAAGAGAGTGATGGCTTGACCATGCATATTTTATGCTTTTAAAGTTAAGTTTCATGAAGTTGTCTGAATGAGTAGCATTTGAAACTAAAGTAAAGTAATGTGCTTGAATAATTAATTTGTAATGTCTTTAATAAGTAGTGCGCCCAAGGTCATTAGTTTAATTTAAGCCAAGGTGTTTATTTATTCATCTTAATTGCATATTTAACTTGTTTATGTTGTAAGCTTTATTGAGGGAATTTATTTAGCTCATGCAGAATTACAGAAAAAATTTGCTTGAGCTCATAACGGTTCAACATTTTCACAGGAAGCAACAACTCCTTCCCAAGTTGTGCAGTAAATATAGCGAGAGCACCAGATCTTGCATATGTAAAGCATGTATTGGTATGTAAAAATACTTCCCACAGTGCTCATCTCTTTGTTTTCTAACATTACACCTCCTTTCTCATCGCTCTGCCCTGCATTAAGTTGCCAGCTGAATCTCAGTCTCATCTTGTCTGCCGTGACCTTGTTTATTCCCAACAGTGGCATTATCAAAGCTGTAAAAGCATTTATGGGGGTACAAATGTGGGAGAGCCAATCTAAGGTAAATCTATAAATCCTGGCTGTTGATTTCTCAGGGCCAGGAGGTGCAGCCGGTGATCAGTGGAGGTAGAAAGTATTCCCCGGGTGACTCTGTGTGACTAACGCAAAGAGGCCGAGCAGCATGCCAAACACCGCTATGGCGATGCTCTTGTGCTTTTAATATGGCTAAGCTGGCCTTCGCCTCTGAAGAGAGGCATGGCCCGGCAATCCATCTACCATGAGCTGGTATCATTAGCTAACGCCCTGCAGGGACCTGACTCAGCAAATGGTGTGCATTTGTGTGTTGTTCTTGCTTTTTTTTTAAAAAGAATGCATGTTAATGCTTGGGTTTGTTGTTATAAAACATAAAAAGTGGAATTGGTACAAGTGCATGCAGGGTTATTTAGAGCATCAAAGACCACATTAGTGGCTGTGTCAGTATTTAATGACAAACTAATATGGATATTTCTACAGAGACATGTTTATATCTTATCTGCTTTTAGCTGTGATTTCTACAAATGGCTGTTAATGGCATAGGATTGCTAATAGTTTAAAAGGTAAACCAAAACTACTCATTGGCTCAAATGAGCTCACAGTAAAATTTATCGCTATCTTATGATGGTGCACTGTGCATCACAACCTGCACAAATATGGCCTTAAAATGTGAGTCAACATAAGTAAACCTCTCAGATGTCATTACAAAATTTAGTGCAAAGTTTTGTCAATGAAAACCCCAAAAAGCCTGATGTCTTTTGTATACATGTCCTGTGGATTGATCAGGTTAGAATAGAACTATTGGGCCACAATAAGCAAATTGGTTGGCTGATTAATGGCATGGGGACCTCATTCAATCATTTTAAGACTTAAACCCTTTAAATTCTAGTTTAATTATTTTAATTATTCATCATTTATTTTAAAAAGCAAAACAAAACAACATCCGTAATATACAAAAAATCTTAGCTTTCACAACAAAAACAAAAACTCAACTAATTAAACAGACATTTCATCCACAGCAGGATACGTTTTGGAAATGAGTTCATGTTTAATTCATGTAAATACTGGTATCAAAAACTGCTTGAAAAACCAATATAAAATAGAAAAGCAAATTGAAACCAACCCTTGTGTCAAATACAACTTCATCTTTTCATTTATTCTTTTTTCCACTCGGTATTGTGTGTGAAGGTTTCAATACCTCTTAAGGCTCATATTAGTTGGAGACATCTTTCAGCCTCTTTTGAACCTTTGTCTTCCTTTAACCTTGTGCTCTTCTCAGCATCATGCAGTGGAAGAGCCTCCGTCAGCTTCCATCTAATAAGATTTACAGAGAGTATGGCAGAGAGAGCAGGGTGATGTGTCTTGGGAGCGCTACCCTCAATATTGGCAAGGAAATCAATGTGGTGAGTAAACTTACCAGCCCAGTCTGCAATCTCCCGCTAGACTCAAAGTCATCATTGAATTGAAATAATCCTGCAAGGCTTCCCCTTTATAGAAAAGTTAATAACAAAAGAGTCACCGAGGCCAAGCATTGAATTAGATATTAATCCTTGTATCCAGAATAATTACTAGCAAGGTGGAGAAACGGTGACCTTGCAGAGGGAGTCTATGGTTTCTTATTGCAGCATTCAACAGGTGCCTCAGTTCCTGCATGTGTGCTCAGAGACAGTTTTTGAAGAATTATTTATTTTCTTGCACATTTCTTTGCACATCAAGAAGGGTCCCTCAGCAGGCAGGATCCTCATCATCAACAATTTCTTATTTGTTTACATTAATCTTGCCTGAATGCTCCAACATTCCTATGGCAGCTCTTTGTTATTCTGCTCTGTTGTCTTGATTTTGATAGACAGGCAGCCAACACTCACTAATTAGCAGGAAATCCTCATCGAATGCTTGTTAATGGGAGTCAGGTCACTTGTTAATAGACTGATTATAAGTATGTGTTCCCTTTGACATATATCTTCAAGTGGGATCGGTTGCAGGTGACTTCAGGGACACAAATAGCCATCAGCTGTTGTTTCTGAGACTGCCTCAATTTGGGGGAGATAAAATGTACTCTTCAGTAAAGTCGTAATGGCAGTCAGCAGTCAGACAGCTGGGTTTTGTCAAAGCCTCAATCATTTGAGTTTCTGAAAGGTCAAATGGAGTCTTCTTTGGCTGATTTTCAAACGCCCTCTGCCCATCTCTCTGAGGGTAATGCTGATTTATTTAGCAGTGCTAAAAAGTAAACACCCTCCAAATCTTGGGCCAAGTTTTAGATGCACCTTTTGTTGAAACTCTTAAGTCCATGTGTGTTCAACCTTTCTTACATTTGGAGAAATTATTCATGACCCAAAATGTTCAGATACTGTTCTGAAATTAATCCAACTGAAAAGAAGTTGGGATTCTGTGTAAAATGAAAACTTAAAAAGTATTTTGACCTGCAAATCTTCTAAATCAATTCTTTATTCTTCATAGAACTTCAAAAATATATAAAATGTTGAAAGAAATTCTACCTTTTCATGAGAAATGTTGGCTTATCTTGAATTTTATGGGAGAAACATATCTAAAAAAGGTGGCTTAACAAAAGGCCTCGGAAATATAACAAGACAATGCAAATTTAGTGCTGAAAGGTCTATACAAGTTGTATAGAAATATCTGCTCTCACCCAGATTACATGTTTTCAGTGAGGGTCTTGCATACTTCAGCAAGAAAATGCAAATTCATTCAACCATTTTCTTTACTGCTTAGTCCAGTTCAGGGTCGTAGGGCTGCATGGCTCTGTGTTAGAAGAATCTGGATGCTAAACTGGTCTGCCTGGAGTCCAGAACTTTCACCCACTGAACACATTTGAAGCATCTCGAAGCACAAAATACAACAAAAGAGACCCAGGACTGTTGAACAACTGCAATCCTTTATTGGACCAGAATGATAGAACATTTCTATCACATAACTCCAGCAGCTGATCTCCTCAGTTCCAGATGTTTAGAGACTGTTGCTAAAAGAAGAGTGGACGCTGCCCTGTTGAAAACATGGACATAAAAACAACTTTATTAGACATGTTGCTGCCATGAAAGTCAAGATAAGCCGATATTTTCATTAGCATTTAATTAGGGAAAATTTGAGCTCACATATACAAGCAGCTGAATGGCGTTCCTTTGGTGGGGTTCAGCTTGTGGTAGAAGGAAAGGTGCTTAAGCATCTGGGGAAACTCCTCTGCTTTGAAAGAAGTCAGCTAAGTTTGTATCTGATGAGGATGCTTCCTTGTTGCCTCCCTTTGGATGATTTTTTTAGCATACATAGCTAGAGCAAGACCTCAGGAAAGACCCAGGACACACAGAATGGAAAATGCCTTTCGGCCAAATTCCAGATTTCCCAGGATTAGCTAGAGAGGGATGTTTGGGTTTCCCTCCTGGAACTGTTCAGCGTTTTCTGTTTTCTCCTACTTTGCAAATAAAGTACTGAGGGCAGCATGGATGGTTGGTGATTATCACTGTTACCCCACAGCTGGTGTAAATCACAGCTGAATTCTTTCTGTGTGGAGTTTGCATGTTTCAAGTCTGTCCATGACCTCTGGCTTCCTCCCACTATCCAGAAAACCTGCATCTTAGGTTAAGTGGTAATTTAGACTGGCCCTAGGAGTCAGTGTTAGGTGGCCTGTCCAGGTTGAAAATGAACTGATGAAGATTTGCAAATCATTACATCCTGGTTTAATTTTACAGAGCAACCCAACAAGAAAACAACAAAGAAAAACAACAACTTGATGTTAGATGTTAGATTATGACATGAATTTGACTAATAAAGAGAGAGAGGAAGCCTCTCAGTCATTTCCATATAGACCTTTATGCATCTGAAAGCTTTGCAGTGTAGTTGCTTTTCTCGGCTGAAGCATGTAAAAGGGAGATGGTGTATAACTGCAGTCTTATTGAAACATTCACGGGTTATACTTGAGTTTCTGCAGCGTCCTCCTGAGTTTAGAAACAGATCAAGGTTAAGCTTCAAAGCTGCAACAAGTGAGATGTGCATTGTGTTGCTGCTGCACAGCACAGATGAGCAGAGTAATCTTCACATAAACACAGAATTTTCCTCTGCAGGGGAAAAGTAGTACTCTCTGCACATCTTAAACTGGTACTAATAAAAAGTTAAACACAGATGTCAACCTCAGTCTCCTCACCTCCTTTGACATTGGATTCCTGTTGGTTAGATGCAAACATTGGATCCATCCATTAAGCATTCGCCTAATAGCCTGCAGTTCGTGGTGTGAGTGCTCTCTGGTCCTGTTTCAGCAAAGCAGCAGTAATGATCAAGATGAGCCAGGGCATCAGATCAGTCAGGTCCACCACAGAACTACTTACACATCAGACTATGTATTTGTTTGTTTATTTATCTATTAACCAGTTTGGCATGAAAAACATGTTCTTGTAGACATATTGAGTTTATGTGTTCACTTATTATCTAAAAAGGTGAGTTATATAATTTAGTATTTATTTATTTACAAAGGGGCAATGCATTTTAATGACTATGTAAATGTAAACATGCAAGATTGCTGCTAAGGCTGATTTCCAACTTTAGTCCCTTAGCAAGCTAAAACTAGCAAGACAACACAGTACATACAATAGAATTTCAAATACTAAACCATCATACAATACAATTTGAAATTAAATATGTTAACAGTAATCAGATTGATAACAAGGATCCGTAACATTATCCTAGAAAGATTTATGCGTTTGAATAGGAGAAATATCCCAAAGCATCCCAAAGATGCTCTATAGACCGTTGCAAACTTTGCAAACATTGTGACATTTTTTGGTGGACGGCGCTTAGCCAGGAGGCAAAAGCAGAGGCTAGTAGAGATGGGATTTATGGCTCTTTGAATGGAGCTGGATCTTGAGGAGCAGTTCCTTTCAAAGAGTCATTCAAAAGACTGGCTCATTCTAACAATATCTTACAAAATTCCACAATAAATAAGAATGACAAACAATCAAAATATGTACCTATATAAAATCTACTATACAAGATTTAAAAGTTATAGGAAGCACATAGATAAAAAAAGAATAAACCCGAGCAGTCAGTGCAAATTCTACAAAATGTTTTGGATGGAACTCACAGTATTTGTTTCCGAACAATCAAATCAAATGAAACGATATGTATAAAGAGCTTTTCAATGCAAAGGCAACACAAAGTGCTTTACATGATTAAAAAACATTCATGCATATTTCCGTTCATGCATGTTTAAAATAAAACAAGACTTTACATACATGATAGTTGAATTTATAACAATAAAGAAACACATGTATATACACACACCAAGAAACCCCCTCGGTTTTGACCAAAGCCACGGCAGGGACAGGAAGAGGATCGTAAGTAACCAACAAACACCACATACCCAGTAAACCTAGCAAAATACTAAGTGTACACCCTTAATAAGTCACTACGTGAAGCAGAATGAATTCCTGTGTGGTTTACTGTTGTGTTATGACTGTCAGACTTTGGCGTGAGCGAGTTTGTCCCATAAGACTAGCCAGGCGAGTATGTGTGTGTGTGTGTCTATATGGACTCAGTGTTAGTAGGGACGGCTGTCAGTGACGAGACGGCTTCGTCACAATGTCACAAATGTGATGAAAACAGCTGTGATTCGGTCCCCATCGTTAATTCAAAAATGCCGTTCAAAAAAATCGATTTGTTCATGAATGTCACATCTCTGGGACTAGAAGCTATGTAAACAAGCGGCAGCTAACAATTTTCAGTAGCATTTTTATAAATGGAGTATTTCTTAAGCAAATGGTTCAGTCTCGGAACTGTCGGAATATGTACAGACACTAACTATGGGACTGTGACAGCTATTTTAGAAAATTAGATGGAAGCAGGCCGGCTGATCCATACACCTTACGGGAGTAGCATGAAGATCTTTTGGGACTGGCGACGGTGGAGTGGCCAGACATCTACATGTACCTAATCGAGACACCATGTGTGTACAGCAAAAAAAAAACTCAAACCATATAAATCACTAGATGCTTACAACTATGTTCAAATAATAAAATACATCCATTTACGTCCCGATCTTTGTGTGCTGCGGACTGAAGTTTTGCCGAACCAGCGTCAAAGCAAGAAAAATGACATGTACAACACCTGGGTCATCGTAAATCGGGAAAAAACTTTCAATTTATCTAACCTGATATAAAGTGTGCACTGCAAACACACGAATTGTTGATGATTGTCTTTGTCCAGTTCTTCCGTCTTATTGCATTTAGCTATATTTGTCTTAGTTTTTTTCAGAGAACGAGTGTCCGCGGGTATCCTAAACAACTAATTTACTGCCACGAACGTTGTTCCTACTATTCTGGCACCCAAACACACAACAAGATGACATTTTAAAGTCGTAATAACACTTAAGAGCTCATTTCTACAGTGTTTCTTTTCCTCTGTTTTTGCATCTGGATACAGTAGTGACATCACTGATTACATAGGCCATGAAAGGGTCTTTTGGATTTAGATCTGGTGACTGTGGAGGCCGTTGGAGTCCAATGAACTCATGGTCATGTTTTAGAAAACAGCTGGAAATTATCTGAGCTTTGTGACATGGTGCATTATCCTGCTGGAAGTAGCATCAGAAGATGCTACACTGTGGCCATAAAGGGATGAACATGGTCAGCAACAATACTCAGGTAGACTGTGGTGGTTAAACCAGGCCATGTTGGCATTAAGGGCTCCAAAGTGGACCAAGAAAATGTCCTCCACACCATTACACCACCAGTAGCCTGAATTGTTGCTACAAGGCAGGATGGATCAATAATTTTATGATGTTTCCACCAAATTTCGAGCCTAGCATCTGAATGTGGAGCTAAAATGGAGACTCATCAGACCAGCAAGTTTCTCCATCTTCAATTGTCCAGTTCTGGTGAGTCTGTGTGAATTGTAGCCTCAGTTTCCTGTTCTTAGCTGACAGGAGTGGCATCTGTTTCTGGCATCTGCTGTAGCCCATCTGCTACAAGGTTGGATGTGTTGTGTGTTCAGAGATACTATTTTGCAGACCTTGGTTGGAATCAGTGCTTATTTGACTTCCTGTTGCCTTTTTATCATCTCCAACCATTCTCCTCTGACCTCTGACATTAATAAGTCTTTGTCGTCCAGATACACTGATCTTTGAGATTTCTGTTAACTGGTGTCCCTAATAAAATGTCCGGTGATTGTATGAAGCTGCATAAAACAGTTCCACATAAAAAAACAAAACAAAACTAAAAAACAAAACAAAACAAAACAAAACAAAAGACAAAACAAGGGGGTAGCCCATGCTGAATGTCCTGTGAGGTGGATCCTGCCTTTATGACAGAGCTGTCACTGAAACTGAAACCCCAGTCTGCCATAATGACTTTGTGATAGAATCTCCACCCCATAATAATGCCATTCAGCTACATTGTCGGCCTCCATATTGCCCTGAGCATGAAAGAAGCCAAACTGTCAGTATTCTAATAGACAAAGATTTTGATCTCCCTGTGGCAGTGCTTGTCAGACTGAATAATACAGCCATCACCCCAGAAGGTGAAAGGGGTCCGCTGCGAGGATAGAGACCTATTGTCTGGAGAATTGACAAGGGTTGATTCAACTGGCAAAAGTGAGTTAAAGCCCTCACACATGCAACCACGCACACATGAGCCCCAACACACTCCCCTTCTTCTCTGTGCTCGTCCTCCTCCCGTCCCCAGAGAGGGTATTTTTCATGCTTTCAAACCACCCGGCAGTGACAAACCTCTGACAACTTCTGCTTACTGTGACACCTTTGTGGTTCCAGAAGAGGTTTCAGCTGCAATGTTTCCTTTGATTGGCATTCTTGAGAGAAAACACACATTATTCTGCCATAACAGCCAATCTGATTGATTGGCACAGTCAAACTTGTGGCATTGAAGGAAGAGATTGAAGACTTTGACTCATATTTATATACTTTTTGAGGAGTCCCGGGGAAAATGCATTAAAACCGGATGTGCTGTTCAACATCTTATTCTGAATAATCCCCAAAACTTTTCATTCCCAAAACACAAAAACATTCATGTAATTTTCACATAAAGGGAAATATGTGCAGTTAGAAACTCCAACAGCAAATAACCCCATTTCTACCAGTCTGCTGCTTCCATTTATCATTTTTTTCTTGTAAGAGTAAAAAATAATGAACTCATTCTTTTTGGGTGTTTGGGATCCTTGTCGTGTCACATAACCCATTTTCAGCCAAGCTTTAGCTGTCTTTATGTTCTGTGGGGTTTATGTTATCGTGTTCTCATTTTATTCTGGGGGTTCTGTTTAAGAATCAAGACAATTTCAACATGATGCAACAAAATTATGATGCACAGGATCAGTAGTGAGGCACAGATGGTTAAAAAACACTAACAAGGCAACAATATATTGAAGTAGAAAAAACTTTGCTGTTCCTGACCAGATCCTTGTCGTCTTTATTTTGCAATGTGAGTTTTATTCCTCATGGCAACTTTAGTTCTGCTCCTGCCACTTTCTCTTCTTGTATGTCTGTTCTTTGTGAATGCCTGACTCAGCCTTAACTTCAGTTTTGTAATAGATTTTCCCCTGAAACCCTTCCAAGCAAGCAACAATTTCCTGGAATTTTATTTACCTGGAATTCATAAACTGGGTGTGGTGTGAGGGGGGGATAGTCCATTGCCACCACACCACACATTTCTGGGAAAATTTTAATCAACGTGTAGCTAGCAGCGGCCCTGTTTAAAGTATTTAAATAATTTAGGAAGCAGAATTTTTTATCTGTTGACAAACGGTGAAAATCTGCAGCACTAAAACCTCTTTTCACCTCGCTTCTCTTAGTTTTTCTTGTCAAACTTTCTTTTGTTTTCATTATGGTTTGTCTGTTTGCTTCATTTCAAGTTTGCGGGGCCTTCATCTTTGAGCCTTTTTACCTGAGATGCCGTCCACACACACACGTATGGGCAGCTGTACGGTGCCGTGTTGTTGTTTGTGTCAGAGGGCAGCGCCTCGCCTTCACAAAGAAGCCTCGTCGGTTTCAGCTGACTGCTGCTGTGGCATTCGCCATGTGTGGCTGAGAGACTTTTTACCTGCTTCAGCTGAGTCCATCCCTCTCTCTCTTTTATTCTCTGCACAGGGACTCCCAAGGTCAGTCGTACCGCCACACACACAAGCCAAACACAACGATACTCAATCTTCACTTCTAGTCACTCTTCAACTCTGACAACCTCTCCTGTGAAATCGGGAATCGGTATGACCATGAAGGTATTGTTCACATGAAGGTACAATGGCAGCATGGCATCTCAATTTGTCGTCATAGCAACCTGATGAGAAACCAGTAAGCAAATAGAGAAAAACCAAAATGAAAGAACAAAATGAAGTGCAACAATGAACTAGAACTGTGGAAAAAAAGGAGGACTTGTGCGAGAGTCTGACAGCTGGAGGTGAACGAGAGAAGCTGCTGACAGCTGATGCCTTCAGGGGGAGTCAGGTGGAAAGGAGCATGTTTCTGGACCACAAAATGTGAGGCAAGTACTTTGACATTTTCCCCAAACCAGCATTTGATGACTTACCCCAAGCAAAGGACACTGCAGACATTTCAAAACCCCCTTCACAGCCTTGGCCCCCCACACTGCCTCAACATATTGCACCTGTTAAATTATTTATCTGCTACTCTGTGGTTAGGTTCCTGAGCTGCAGTGAAAGCTGTACCTGCCGATTAGAGCCGGGCTTGTCAGCGGAGCTGGACAGATATCTCCTGTCTGTCGTCTGAGAGACAGAGAGGCCTTTGGCCACATTACGAAAGAGGAAATGTTATTACCTCATCACAGACTTGTCATCTCCAGCCTTTGGTCTCTCGGGGACGGCCAGGGATTGTTTGTGCTCGATTGCTTGTGCGCAGCTGAGTCACCCACCATAAATGCACATGGCCTGCACGGTGACAGATTCACTCTTAAGATCATTAGTATTATAAATCTATTGTGTTGCGGAATTTTGAAGCTGAAATATTTAGACTTTGGAAAATCAAAGATCCCTGAAGACAGGACATATGTAATTAAATTTCAATGATATCAAAAGCTGGACTTGGGGTTTTGTCAATGTTTTGGCAACACTTGCTTGGTCTCTGTTAATTTTTTTGCCTATTTCTTGTGACAAACTCAATGAGAAATACATCCTGAGTTTGAAAATACTGACGTTTAAATAATTAGAATTCAAACAGACATTAAAATAATTTGTATTTTCTGCACAGTGTGAAGATCTGATTAGAAATCAGACAGAAAATCTAAATAAATCCTTTTTGCTTCCACTAGGGGGCACTGTTGAAGCAAATTCAAACCTCCGAGGCCCAGTTTGCCTCCCCAGTTTAATCAGAGTCTGGCTCGCTGGAAAAGCAGGTCTTCTCGTTTTTCCCAGACCCTCTATGTTTGGCAGCTTACAAAGTGTATGTTTGTGGTTGTTTGTGTGCAATTTACTGTAAGAATATTCCACATTTGCCATCTCTCTGGCGAGCCCTCGTCTCAACGCATCACATTTTTTTGTTTCTTGCTGGACTGTATTTTCTATTTCCACATCTGCCCTCAATTTCAGGCGCAGATATGCAAATCACACAGGAGTTATTAATCGGAGTGTCACAGGGATTATGCAAATGAATGAGAAAGAGAGCAAGAGGAAGGAGAAGAGCTTGGACGTCAGCAAGCCTGTATGTTGGCATTCACCGGAGGGAGATAGTTTTGTTTGAAAGGTTTGGATTCCACCTGAGATCACAGCCACCGTTCTGACACAGACGGTTGTCTTTTTGTTAGCTTGACAGAAGTAAAGTTTAGGCCTGCAGAGTAAAGATGAGCCTGATGTTTGGAAAAGCAGGCTGAAAAACAAAAGAATAATTTCTGGCACATAAATCACTCAACATTTATGGATGTGGCGATGACTGCAGTAAATATAATACACACACACGTATAGCTAAAATGTATCTGTAGTAGTCTTGTTTGTCATTTAATTTTCCACGAGTGGTGAAAGTTTTGGGAACTTTCGAATGACTATAAACAAGGTGTTGGGTCTTACAGCAGTCTTCTTTAATCTGCTTAAGTACGCAAGTGCAAGCTGCCCAATTTACACTTTAAGATAGTTTTTACAGTATTCCCAATCAGTGACTAAGTAATTTAAAAGCAGCTAAAAAGAAACTGGATATCTATATATCCAGCATAAGTATCTACATAAAAATAAGAAACAGTTTTCTCATAAGCTTGCCTCCAAATAAAATAAAAAACATTAATTTATAACAAATATTAAGTACACAATATTTTGGTTAAAAGGAAGATGGCTATTTTTCCCTACTATTTTTAGAAGATTTAAGGCAACGGTTCTGAAGTTTACAGCTTTAATACTAAAAACTGCACATTACTGTGCTTGCAAATATTTTAGACTTCCTAAAACCCCAGAAACTTGTGATGCACCGAGTGAAAGTGCAAGAAGTGGAAGAAGGCTACTTGAGGAAATTTGAGAGGCCCAAACATGCAATGATTGCGTTGAGATCCATTAAAGAGCTGTAGCTAGTAATGCAACGTTGGATTTAATTGTGTTTTTCAGCCCCCCCTCCCATGTTGGTCTAGAACCGTGACCGTGTGCATTGCTTGTGCTTTGCATGTTTGCACTTCCTGCACAATCAGCACACCCGCTTTAATGGTCATAAATCCACAGAGTTTTAATGTAATGTATGTTTGTTATGACTGAAAGAGTAAAAACATAAAAGTTGCTCAGCTCTGACTTCAGGACAGTAAAATTAAGTAGCCAAAATGAACCAAAAACCAGGGAGGTTACACTGAAACTCAGTATTAAAGTATTTCACTTCTAACATGACGCCAGCATGATGGCAAACGAGTGTTTTACAGCATGTTTTTGGTGCTTACCTCTCATGGTGGAAAGCAGACACCATGCAGAAGCTCTAGCTGCTGCTCTCACAGCTGGTGCAGATGCTGTCACATTGTGAAGCCAGCATAAGAAATAATTTATGACAAAACACCATACACAGATGCTTAAAGGCAGAATAAATATTTAAGCATGTGTAAATATGTGACATGATCAGTTTATTTAAAAGCCCTCTGCTAACATGTTGTCAGCCTGAACCTTGTGAAGCCATATTTAAGATGAACCAAAAATACATATTTTCTTTCATCCCATTATTAGACTACAGATTACATTAAGAGTTAAACTAATTCAGAAGGGAAAAAGTTAATTTCCTTGTGTGAACATGCCTACAAACTTCTAAATGTTTTACAGAATGTGTGTTTGCCCAGGTGCCATAGGCTCCCCGCTGTCAAAGACCACCACCACTTCCTACACCTCGTTTCCACTTGTCTCTAATCTACCCGTGTGACTTTACAGATTGGAAAAAGATCACATGAGGAAAGCTGGGTTACCTGCAGTCATTCTCTCCTGCCCTGCTGGACGATTATTGGCAGGTTTTGGGGCCCTGCCACGAAGGGTGAACGAATGCATTTCTGCAGATGACTGCAAGGCAAGGAAAGATTGAATTCTCACTCCCTTCCATCTATGTGTGTGTGTGTGTGTGTGGTGGGGAGAAACGGGTGAGTCTCCCAGAAATAGGCAGTGATAGATGAGGTACATGGAAGAAGACAGCTACCCCTGCTCTCCGGCCCGGCTGAATCAGGAAACTGTCTGCCAACTAAATGCCTCCACCATCCTCCCCCCTTTCCTCCCTCTCTCACACTCTCATTATAATTTTCTCTTTCTCCTGTTGGCCTCCTCTCTTCCTCTGCTTAGGAATCAATCGTTTTGTTACTGCTTACCAGACAACAGATCTTTAGTCATTATGAGATTGTGCTTTATATCACAGCTTAATGAGCACTGCACCCGCTGCAAGCATTCCAGACAGCAGCTAATGGTGGAAAAAGATGCACATTCTTTCACTTGCTTTTTTCTGTGGCTATCGTGTGTGTATGTGAGGATACCTCTGGAGTTAATTAAAATGTTTTTACACTTTAAGATAGCATTTTTTTTTTTTTGAGTTAAGCCAAATATAAGGGTTCCTCTTGAACTCAGCTAAAATTTCTCTGTTTCACTACTGAAAGCCTTTATGCCACTATGGTCTCCTGAGTGGATGGCCAAGAGCCCAAGGTCCATTGAACCAGGCCAAAATCTAGATAATGACAGGTGGTGAACTACCTTCAAACTTTTCCCCTTTAAAACTTCTCCTCTTTGAAGCAAACCTCATCAAGGTAAATGTTTTACATCCTTTCATTCATGGCCCTCTTCAGCCGCTGGGTGCTTCTTTATTCATTGCTTGGATAAATGTACGTGACCTCTTAAAATAACAAGAGCTGCCCCAGAGGGCAAACCTGAGCGATGTGACATTCCAGCTAACCTAAGATGACTTTTAAAGGATGGATGAGTGAAGGACAGCAGCAGGATTGGAGGAAAATATAGAGGATGGCGAAATGGACGAAATCAAATCAGTGCAAGCAGATAGGTAACACAGAAAAGGTTATGAGACGGATTAAAAATAAAATGATGCAAAACATTTCTAATTGGACGCTTTAGACGTGGGGGATTTATTTATTTTTTTACTTAGCAGTGCTGTGCTGTTACATCCAATAAAACAGTTTGAATTTTCATGCAGATTCTGCATTTAATCAGTGGAAGTTAACGTCTCCATAATCCTAAAGCATAGTTTCTAATTAACTTATCACGCAGTTGTAATCACATCAGAAATGAATGAAGCTGGAGGTATTTCAGCAGGCTGATGACCTGCATTGGTCCTCACAGCTGCACTTCAACAAAGCTGTCATGTTCAAAGAGGGAAATGAAAAACACCTACTTTATTCCAAGCCCTCTTAGAGCTCTCTGGCTCTGCGGGTGAATTAAACACTTCATCGTGTGTGTGGATCAAAGAATGAATCACCACCGTGTGCATTTGAATCTTAACATATTAACTTGATTTCTAAGGCTTGCATGCAGCAGAACAACCAAATCCTCAAAACGCCAACCCTCAAACCATAAACGTTTTTTAGATGACCAACAAAAAAACAAAAACAAACTCATTTGTACAAATGTTTTACACATAAAAGTGGAAAAAGTAAAAAACATTTTTGCCATTTTAGAAAACACTAACAACCATTTTAGAGGGAATAGATGATCCATCGAAAGCTTTGGCCAGACCTGCATGATTTAAAGCAGGGGTGCCCAGCTCCGGTCCTCAAGGGCCATAATCCTACAGGTTTTTGATGTTTCCCTGCTCCAAAACCACCTGACTCAAATTGATGAATCATTGTGCAAAACTTAATAGGCTGTTGGATCTATTTCATTTGAGTCAGGTGTGTTAAAGCAGGAAACATTAGAAAATCGGCAGGACAGCAGCCTTTGAGGACCGACGTTGGGCCCCCCTGATTTAAAGGGCTCCACTTTCTGGAAAGCCTCCTGCCGATCACACACAAGACTCACAGTCACAATGAAAGCTTTGATTAGTCAGAAGTAGGATTGTGGTTCGGGGCTGTTGCTAGTTATGTAAATATGGGGCTGGAAATGTTTATTCCTCCAAAGGGGGGGCACTGTAGGAAAAGTTTGAGAACCACTGGAGTACACAGTGTTCAGGCTTAACATAGCAGAAGCCTTGCACAGTTCTCACAAGTAAAGTTATGCAGCTTAGACAATGTTTTTTCTGCAGGGGGAGGTGATAAAGCCTGGTCTCTTGAAGTTGATTTCATATTTCACTGAACCCAATTTCCTCAACTCCAGTATCCTTTATAGATTGTTACTCTTGGTTGTTTGATTCCTGAGGTGTAGTTGGATTTGATTGAACCAATACAGATATTTACCATAATATATTGCATGAGATATGATAGTTACACAATTTAATATACTGATTGGAACGCATGGTTTGCACATCTGTGCACTCATTTGCTCACAAGCATCAAATTCTTTGAGGAATTTGAGGTTTTAAATAAAAGGACAAACGTATATTGCACAAGACAAATGAATTATGTGAAGACACAGATTTTATGTTCCTGTATCATGGACATATCATACCATCCAGAGACGAGGACAAAACTACAAGTTGCTTGAAAGGCTCCAAGTAATGTTTTGTTTTAACTCAGTTTGCTTTGAACTGATGTCCCGCGGCTGGAGCCCCACACAGTGATTTTCTTAAGTAATATATTGTATCTTTAAAACAAAAGGGTTATCTTTCTCTTTTCTTTAATGATGTTAACATAACCTTTTAAAAATACATGTAAACATGCTAGTACACCCACACTTGAATAAAAACAAAGACTGATTAGAGGTCAAATCACTCCTGCATATATACACTCTTTAACTTAATCTGACAGAGGCACCACACACCAGCTCCAAAGTCCTATGTTTTGTATGATTTTGTGTTTTTATTTGTAAAAACAGTAAAGCATTAGAGTCCAAGAATACCCATGAACCAATACAAGCAAACATCAGACATTGTGAAAAGATTTCTATTAAGATTCTTTCAACTCCGGTTTGTGTGAAGCATTTACGTTATTTGTTTTTATAAAATACTGATTTAATAAGTGAAGTGTCATCAAGACAAGCTCTGTTTGACTGTCATAGACAGAAGCAGGGGAAGGACTTAGCATTGGACAGGCTTCTTGAATAACCTGATTCCCCTGCTGTACAGAGACAAAGACAGTGGTCCAATGAAATGACCTTCAGCTGTAGCACAACTGAACTGTGCAAATACACCGAGTGTCTTACCTGTATTATAAAGTAGTCAGCGAGCTCTTAGATGGAGAATTTTGTAGGATCTGCATGACCTGTGAACTAAGCTAATGACTACTCAAAGCAATCTAAAACAAGTTAAACCTCAAAATTTCATAGTATTTCAAGCAAACCCTTAATAAAACACATCTTATTTTGTAACTATTTTCTCATCCAGAAAACATCCATGTTGCTATACGTTTTGTGTAGGCTACAATATGGCTGCCATACTTTTTCTGCTAATCACCACGGATCAGTTTTATCTTTAAAATACCATCTACGAGAGAGAAAAAATGAATGAAGCACATAAATCTTTGCTCATCAGACCATTACGTTGGGCACATGCAATGACTCATTAGCAAAGCAACATTAACATCTAAGTTAAGTTGAGAAACTGGTAATGAAGTGAAGATCAAGCAACATCCTGTAAAAATTCTGAGGTATGAGTAGTTGAAAATGTTGAGAATTTGCTCCTGTGTGGAACTGTATCTGTTCGCTTAGCTACCATGTTAGAATTCTTCCCATATTCTCTTGATAAGAGTCCTCGGACTTTATCTATTTCGAAGTACTTCAAAAATAAATGTAAATTTTATGAACAATCTCACTCTTGCTAGTGGTGTTGCAAAGGAGAGATGTGTGCACTACGAACAGAAGCCTGCAACTACTGTATCTTGACAGTCACTTTTCATCTCACACACCCCTCACTCCACACTGTGGCTGCATAAAAAGATTATGTAATTTTACACTGGGGATTTTCATCAGCTCTTGCCTCTGACTGGCACTACCATTATGCTGCCAATGATAATCAATCTGAGATCAATTAGGCAGTAATTGCTGAGTCAATGGGGGAGGCTGGTTAAATATTGATAAGTGTCTAAAAGGCCCATCAGGCTCTATTGACAGCTCAGGGAGACAGACAGCGCTGGTTCGGCTGAGATGGGAGGGAGGAGTGATGGAGAGCTGGCTTCAGGCATCGGGTCATATTCTCAACTGAAGCTGCACAGGGGTAATCGATGCAAACTGGCCTCTCTCTGGCCACAAGACTTCTTCATAACTTTGATATTGTTGTTGGACCTACTCTACAGTTATGAAATTATCCAGACCCTAACGTGGAAAAGCAGAAATCTCTACTGCAAGGGAAGGCGGCACTAAAAAACATGGCTGTGGGCTATGGTTTTTATATGAAGCCATGTTATGGTTTGGTTTTTGAGCCGCTTGTAACTGAACGGTGAAATACATCAGTTAAACTTTAAACTGTAAAAAACTGACAAAAAAATCTGAGAGTTTTTTTAAAGCATATAAACGGTTAAAAAATATCCCACCTTAAGTGTTACAGATTATAATTTAAGTTGATAATGTTGAAATTAGAAATATGATTTAAGCAGAGTAAAGTGATAACTTTGGGTAAATGCAGTCATATCTAGTTTAAAAGAAAAAAGTCACTGTAAACCTGGATGTCAGATTTTTTTTCGTCACTTGAACTCATTTGAAACAGAAGTTTTGGTTATTGAGTCCTACAGGTAGTGAATCGAAAATCCACATGTTCAGTTGTGCAGCCATGTTTTTTTCTAATTAGAAACATTTCCCAGATTATTTCATTTATAAATTTTAAAGACAGAGATTTTGTTCGTTTGACTGTGGTTTTGTTTCCTTTTTTTTTTTTTTTTTAGAAAATCTTCTGTCCCGTCCTCAGGATGTCAAACTTAGGCCGTGTCTCAAACCGCGCACTTACGTGAGTGCACTGGAAGGTAGTGCGTAGTGCGCACTAAGCACTACCCTCTGTAGTG
>JBAMHW010000020.1:19753063-19766897 GCA_037177495.1 Rhadinocentrus ornatus | reverse complement strand
TATATATATATATATAAACCTTTATTTCATGGATTGTTGCAAAAACTCTTCTGAAACATTTCTTTCTGGAACATTTCTGAAAAGCTGCTTTACATTTTTAGATTTGGAGATTGATATTCAGTCTATTGTGCTTGAGCAGATATATTGTCTGTTTTGCGAAAATGTTTTGAATTTCCAGGTAAATTTAACCGAAATCATGCAAAGACTGTGGTTTATCGTACGTTTTGATGCTGACCCCCCCCAGTTTAAGGCGGGAAGGGTTGGATATTATTTAAAAGCAGCGTGAAGGAGTCGGCTCATCCCAGCATGTTACTCCTGTGCATGCTTTTCTCTGAGATGCGAGGTAACCTCAATGACTCATGGCACTTTAATAGAAAGCTTTTTTCACATAGAAGTTTTCACACCATCTTCAAATCAATGCTTTCTAGAGAGCTGCAGCCCCATCAATATGTTGACCCTCTCTTTACAGTTACCTCCATTTCTTATAGTTTAACTTCACACAGCAGGGGGACTGAGGGACACCGCTTTTTCAAGTAAAACTTAAAAGACAGCCAGTCCAGCCATTTTCTAAGATTGACCTGAAAATCCAACATTCTGCCAATTTCTCTCCAGACTTTTGAAGTGAAGTTATTTTGCAGGCGCTGGATGACAAAGATGGACTGGCTATTGTTTAAAAATGTGAGCGATGGCTTTTCCTGTGCTGCCTCTAAGAGAGGTATGGTGTTGATAGATGAACCAATACACTGCAAACTCTTCGGTCTTTGAGTTTGTGGTGTGTAGTTTGATTCAGTTTGCCCCTGCAGAGGTGATATTTCACCTCTCAGCTGTGACACAGCACAGCAGTGCAGGTCCCCGGCTGTGGTCGTCTTCATTAGGTTACATCTCTGCTGAGCAAAAAGGCCGTGTCAACTGTCTTTGCTCTTCCTTATTTCATTGCCATGGAAATCTTTGGCTGAACATGTCTTAATGACAAGCTGATAGAGTTTTGTCTGGGCATGCAAACACTGCATAGCTTTGTCCTATTAAATCACTGGAGAGAAGAAAGAGGCACCAGTGGAAGAATGTACCAGAACCACTTCATTAAAGGCTCTTTCATTGAAAGGAGAAAAAATCCAACTTTTTTTTCTTTTCTTTCTTTTTTCTCTCTTTTACTTTTTTTAATTTGCTTCCTTTGGAATATATTAACACAATAAGTTAGATTTACAAGTAAAGCTATTAAGTGCTTAATGTGAGACATGTCTAATAAAAAGAGTTGAAATGGAAAATATAGTGGTACTAAAGGAAAACATTTGCTGGAAGATTGTAACTGATATGGGTATAAAAAGAGCACCTAAGAGAGGCAGAGTCTCTCAGGAGTAAAGATGGAAAGAAGTTCATAAATCTGGAAAAAATAAAAAATCATAGATTTTATTGTGGAAATCTGCATAGGCTCAGGAGCACTTCCGAAAGTCATTGTTCAATTACTTTTTAAAACAAATGATAAATCGGCCAATCACACAACAGAAAATCAATGCATTTAGGCATTAAGCATGATCAAGATGCTTGCTGAAGTTCAAACTGAGCATCAGAATGAGGAAGAAACAGGATTTAAGTGGCTTTGAACGTGGCATGGTTAGTCCGAGTATTTCAGAAGCTGCTGATCTACTGGGATTTTCACACACAACCATCTCTCTGGTTTACAGAAGAGAAAATATTCAGTGAGCAGCAGATGTCTGGACCAAAATGCCTTGTTGATGTCAGCGATCAGAGGAGAATAGGCAGACTGGTTGGAGATGATGAAAGGGCAACAGGAGGTCGAATCAGCGCTGGTGCAGTTTACACTGACTCAACAGAAAAATTCACCTGGTGCATTGAGTTCTGATTGCAGCTCCACATTCAGACAGTAGGGTTAGTTGGATTCATCCTGCTTTATGTGCAGCAACTGTGTGATTTTGTTAAATCTGTGACATGAAGAATTAGAGACCTGAAGATGAAAGGCGGTCCAACCCAGTAATAGCAAGGTGAACCTAATAAAGTGGCTGCTCGGTGTATAGGACATTTTGCTCTCCTTCCTGTCTTTTTCTCCCCTATCAGGTTGAGGCTTGGGGTGAAAATTATTGTTGAAGTAAAAATCTGGAAAGACTCATCAATACTGAAAGCACAGGTTACCAGATAATGTCATTTTCAGTGGGAGCCTTGCATCTCAGTATATACTGCATCTATTCCAACAGCATGGCTTCGTAGAGGAAGAATCCAGGTGCTGAAATGGTTTGTCTGCTGTCCAGAACTTTTTCCTACTGAAAACAGGAGCATCAGTAAACCCCAGTAAATCCAGGTCCGCTGGTCGTCTGGAATCTTCGATCAGACCAGAATGGACCAACAATGGAGAGGCAGATTATACAAGCTTCTCTTCTTTCTGCAAGTGTTTGAAATTTATTTGTATTTGTTTTTTTGTTTAGTAAAGAATGAATAAAAGAAAAAGAAAAAGAAAGAAAAAAATAAGAATGGGAAAAACAGCTGGTCTCCCCAATTGTTTACAGAATGCTGTAAAAACTGTTCATTTAATAGTAAAAATGTCTCACTTTCAACATGTGAAGTGTTGTTGATGTTAGACATCAATAAAATATTGATCTGGGACTCGGAATAATTGGTTTTGGTTTTTATCCTGGATTGGTATTTTATGACCTTTAATATGTTAAATATATAAATTATTGTAGTTATTCTTTATGGAAGGATATGTGGTACCTATACACTGGTGCAAACAGTTAAATTATTTACACAAGAGTGTAGATTTTTGTATAAATTTAACACCATATTAGTTGTAAAAGATTTGGGCCTCTTGGAAACTTTTAAATATGATTTATTGAAAAAAAAAATTCTCGGTTTTACTTCAGTTTTAATTACTGTTTCAATATTATTAATTAATGTTTTTTTTATTCCTGTGATCTCTCACCTGTACAACCACTTAAAGCATCTTAATGCATCTAAATAACCATTCCTCTGTGAATATCTAATCATTCTCCCCCTATTTTATGCATAGTCCCCTTTGCTCTCATTCATTCTGCACCACCTCCCTTCATCAGATCCTCTTTACACCTCCACAACCAGCTTACCAACCTCTGGGGATGCTTCTTCCTGTTGATATGCAGAGCACCTCCTCTTCCAATCAGTACTTCTCAAAGGTTGTAACTAATGGTCCCCAAGGAGAAGAGTCAACCTTGAATACATACAAGGCCTCTGCCAGCATTTAGCCTGGCCACTGGGACTGTCACATCTTGTTTTTCTCCCTCATCTCAGTCAAGATACAATTGCTGCATAATGCCTATGAAATAAAAATACAACCAATTCATCTTCCCTTTATTGTCTCACTGGACCTTTCGGAATAATAAACACATGCAGCAACTTCAGTCACACCAAAGGATGCTGTAACTTCTGACCATAAATATCTCTTGCACAAGCATACTATTCTTGTTATTAGGAAGGGGATTGTAACACCAACTATTGAGCAGGCTTCAGATGATTATTTCCCTTTGTAAGCACAGGAAACCAGTGAAGGTCTTGCCTATTTCAGCAACAATGAACAAACCACACAGTTTGCTGTGATGGTCAGCCACAGTCTCAGGCCTCTGAGAATAGCTTGATTATTCAACTGGGAGAAGTGCAAGGACAGAGAGAGGCATTCCATATGTTGCACTTGACAACCAATGAAGCTGAAATTCAGAGACTTCAGACAGAAAGAGCTGACAGCGCTCATCCACACGCTGGCTTTCTCCAGAAGAGCAGAGGCAGGCAATAATCTAGCTATAATTAAGGTGTATAAACCATGTCATGCAGCCATTAGATCAAATAGCCATCAACAAGTGTCTTTTTAACTTCTCTTTTCAATAATTATAATGTAATTTATCATTTTTTTGGTGCTGTTTTTTTTCTTCTGCCTTTTACTATTTCTTAATGACTGTAATGCTTTTGTTTTATCACTTTAAATTGTCCTGCACATGAAATGTGCTGTACAAATAAACCGCCTTACCTTGCCTTCTGCAGTCACGTCATCACAGCTTTAAATAAATATTCTCTAAAGAGCTTATCACTTAATATACCTTATGTTTTTGTTTTTTCTCAGAAAGATAAGACAGCACACAGCAAAGACATAGGTTTGTTTTGGTTTTGGTAGAGATGTTATGATTTAAAGACCTTTGTTATAAAGCATCAGCATCCTTATATTTGTAAAAACTTTGAAAAAAAGATTAATTTTGAGTCATGAAATGAGTCATTTTGACTCATTGCAGTTGCATGGAATTTGTGGTATTAGAGGGAATATTCATTTTTACATCAGAATCATTCTCATTTTAATTGGAAACATCATAAAATGATCATGGCCCATTTTTTGTACCAAAAAAAATACCAGTTTCTTTTCTTTGCTCCTGAACTAAAAACTTGTTCGAAGCAACGCTCTCTGTCGCTAGCTAGCAACGCTCCCTGTCGCTAGCTTGCATCACTAGCGTTCTGAACAGAGTGTGTGACAGTGGGGACAGCTAATGACATTAGCAAGAAATGAAAAAGCAGAGCCAATCATAATAGTTTAAATGGGCGGAACTTATAGCTGCAACACTGTGTTGCAGATTAATGCTGCATATTAACAGAGAAGTTACCCAAACTGCACACTGCACACCACTTCTGGTGTAAAAAAATCAAAGAGGTAGATGGTTAAATACCGAACACAGTCAATATAAGGACAAATGATGAACAGTTTTCTCTTCTGCATCCATTCGTATAAACCCTCATGCATTTCATATCAAAATATATTTAATTCTATGAAAGCTCTGGCCCCTTTACTAGGTTTATCTATTCAATCACTTGATAACAGAAATAGTTAATCAACTAATCACAAGGCAGCAACAATGCATTTAGGGATCCAGACATGGTCAAGACAACTTCTAACTAAACGAGCGAATAAGAAAGAAAGTATTTAAGTTTCTTTGGATGTGGCAAAGTTAGTCCATAGGAAATAAAAAAAACATGATTCAAGTTCAAGCTGCTTGTGTAATGGGGTAGGTGGTGGAGATTTCTTGGCCCTGTAGTACCAATATGACATGGTTTAACCACCACAGCCTACCTGACTATTGTTGCTGACCATGTTCATCCCTTTATGACCACAGTGCAGCATCTTCTGATGTTACTTCCAGCAAGATTATGCACCATGTCACAAAACTCAGATCACCTCCACCTGCTTTCTAGAACATGACAATGAGTTACTGGACTCCAATGGCCTCCACAGTCAATCACCTTTGGGAAATGGGGGAACAGGAGATTAATTAAGAATTGTATCAATTCTAAAGGAAAAAAGGGGTGTCCAACACGTGGCCAATGAGCATATATTGAGCTACAATAAAATGACTGTTGATTAATAATGATCAATACACATGCAAAGACTAACCTCTACCTTTTAGCAAAGATCTTTTTCTCTCATTGTGAACTTTTTACACTGTAAGACAGATAAAATTAATGTGCAACAACACCATTTCGGTACTTAATACAAAAAAAGAAGAATATAGAAACAAGTGCTTCGGAAGGACTTTATAAAAACATTCTAAGCTTTATTTCCTGTGGTATGAAAATCCCTTAATCATGGGAAAACTGCAATGTAGAGTTTCTAGAAACATTTTAATAAGAAAAGTCATACTGTGCATTTTTGTAGCCTGGAAAACTAACTTCTCTTACATTAACCTATTTTGATTAATTGATTTTAAACAGCTTGGCATTGTCTTTGTTCATAATGGACCATTTGGAAGGATTGCATGTTTACTCAGCAAATGATCAGACAAGGAATTACTCTTAATGGAAACTATGGATCTTTCCCAACCCAAGGCTTTGCATGCACGAGACAGCCACTGACAACAGCAGAATTTACATGTTGGATTGGAGCCTGAATGACTTGCAGGGTAGCAATCTACGAGTCTTGTGTATGGCTTTTGCTCATACTGTAACAGTAACAGCACTGTAACATATGAATTTCTCCAGAAGAGAAATGTATGTAACAGTAGATTTTAGTCTTGAAAATTCCCCAGACATTTGTAAAACATAAATCTTAAACAAACTGTATAAAAGGAACATACATGTCAATTTCTTCGTCACCCATGTGAACATAAAAAAAACACCCAGAGCAAAAAAGTCTTACTACATTTCCTGAAATTATCATGAAAGAAAAATAATCTGATTTAATGGATGAAAATGTCAGATTTCAGGGAGGAGCTCACCTATCCGAAGGGAGCATGAAGCTGTTGCTTCCCTGTATTGAAAGGAGGTACCAGTGTGGTTCATGCATCTGAATAGGATGCTTCCTGGTTGCCTCCTAATGGATGTTTTCCAGACACATCCTACTAGTAGGAGACCCCAGGGCACACCCGGAACTTGTGGGAGGGAGTATATATCTCTCCTGGCCTGGGAATACTTTGGGATCTCCCAGAATGAGCTAGAGGGTGTTGCTGGGTGCTGGATCTGTTATTTCTGCAACCTGGTCCGATTAAAAAGTCTAAACAGCATTGTCAAAGTCTTCTCCAGGATTAATGGTTTCCATTTAAATGACCTCTGCTCACTTTGCAAGATCTGAGGAATTATTAGCCATTTTCTTTCCAGTGAATTTCAGGACGATGCTTTTACGCATGCCTAAGGACAAGAAAGCATATGTGCCAAACTCAAGGCCCGCGGGCAACAGCCAGCCCGTGAATGAATTATTTTTGGCCTGCATGATCATATTTAATCACTATCAGAGCTGGCCTGCTGATAGAGCGTACACATCACTATAATACTGCAAGTCCCACAATGCACTGCCAGCGCGTTGGCGCAATCACGGCCCATGAGCGCATAAGTTGCTCGTTCATCTAGCTTGACTGAGATGCTCACCTTTGTCAACAACGCCTCTCCCTAAAAATCAGCTAAATGAAAGTGGACTTTAAAAACAGAGAATATGTTTGTGGATATAAAGCACAAAGCTATGTGTCGGTGTGGAGAGGCTGGAATGAAAGAATAAAACGTAAGAAAACACTTTGAAACGATGTACGGCAGATACAAGCATATGAATGGGAAAAGAGTTATTAACTTTTTAAGCACCAGAGTTTAAAAAGTTTTTAGGGCACACCATAAATATGAACCAGAGTTTAGGATGGCAGTAAATTTTCTCATCTAATTTAATTTTGTGGATTTACAGAGAAAAAGAAAAAATGTATATAAAGCCCTAAAAAAATAAATGCAACAGACTTTTTAAAATATATATATATATTTAATGAATAATGTTGTTTTGTAGGTAATAACTAATAGGTTCTGTTAGTTCCAGGTTCAATGTGTGCAATAAGGTCATTTTAAAAAAAGATTTTTAATAAAGATTGAAATAGTCCGGCCCTCAACTTGTTCCAGATTTTTCATTTTGGCCCGCTTAGTATTTGAGTTTGACACCACTGACCTAAGTCTTTTTTTTTTTTTGCTGTCAGGGTTCTCATGAAGAATGTGTCTTTTTGTTGATGTTATTACCTGATTAGCTCAACGAGGCTGTATGACGCAACTTGCAGGTGCCAGATGCTTATCTGTTGCCATTATTGTTATGCTTTACTGTGTTCACTGAGAAGGTTGTAAAACTGAAATGCTCATTTGGGATTAAAAACACTTTTCTGAACTGTACAAGGCAGACCTGTTGTCATATCTCTGACTCAATGATGCTGATATGATAGTTGAAAGTCAATGATATGCTGCCCCTGTGTGTGAATAGACTCCCGTTGTAAAAAGAAAGCCTTTAATAAACACCCACATGGCTTTATAAACTTCCCCTGAAGTTGAAGCTGTAAGACATGCCATTCAGGCAGAATGAAATGCTCAGACATCTGGGCTGACGTCCAGACATCTGTCTGGAAGCCCTGTGGTGCGTTTCCAGAACATCCATCCATTTTTAACACTCCGCTCATTCAGGGTCAGCCCAGCCCAGGAAATACTGGGTGTAAGGAAGGGTGACACCTTAGACAAGTCAGCACTCAATCACAGCTCTAACTCTAGCATTCACATTCACACTCACAGCCACAACTAGAAGGAATTTACAGATTCCAGTTCACCAGAGAAAACTGTACCAACAGGAGGCTGCAAAAACAAGATGTCTAGATAAGAAATTCCTCATGCTGTTTTAAAGCATCGAGGTGGGTAAGAGATCAGCCTTCACCTGTGCTCTTAAAAGACTCTTAGTTGGATTAGTTTGAAATGTCCATTTAGTCTAATCACCTATTAAAATAAGTCATTTTAATGAGCAGTAATGTAATGTGGATCTGTTACTATGTTCCCTGATAAATATGCTAGTGTGAGCATAGTATTTTATTAATTTTGTTCACAAATTTGACACAGACTTTAATATAAAGACATCTCTAAAAAGAGACAAGACAATGTGGCATCTAGTTTAACATGTTGCTCCACGCCATAATGTTAAAATAATTACATTATGCAGTGGTACAGAGAAACATCAAGGTAACTTATAGTGCTGTTGGGTCTAAATGTGCTTATGTGAGGTATAATATGTCCCCTCAAAAACCTGGTGCTTCTCCAAAAATAGCTCAACATTTAATAATGAACAGTTTGTGGAGGAGGCCGTTGTTTGTGTTTTCCATATAGAAAGTGGAGAAAATTATGGTTTTAAAGCAAGGAAAAATCTGAAGAAAGGTGGCATTAATGTGACCATGCTAAAACTGTAAAGTGTAGCCGACGAGGGGTTGCATGAGTGTCTTTGGCAAAGCTCTCTTTCCACTGATGTGATGGCAGAATTAATGCAGTTAATTCAGATTAAAAACTACATCTAGTCCTGGGACGTCCATGCATTTTTTTTTTTTTTTTTAAAGCTGCATGACAAAGGCATTGCAGAAGGGGATCAGAGTCTCGTTCCTGGAATCACCTTCCTGCTGTTCTGACCTGCCCCCAGTAAGTAATGTGCAAAATATTTTACAACAAAAAGTTAAAACAAAACATGACACTTCTCTTAATTAGAACTTCTACGATCAAATATAATCAACCTTCTTTTCCTGTTTGTGTGATATGATAGATTTAGTCTGTTAATAACAACTGGTGTAAATGATTTTCTGTGTGCCTCTGTTGAATTTATAAAGACAAAAGTGGTTTGGTATTGTGGCATTCTGCACTTGGAGCAGATGACCACAATAAACCAGTAGTACAAAGGAAAGATTTATATGAATTGAGTTTGACCGGAAGACACACCTGTCTGCTGTTAAACCTGAGCAAGAAATGTTCCATGCATTTTAAAGCATTCCGAATCACACCATGACCAAAAGCACACACTGTAGAGATGCATTATGTAACTTTCCGACCTCAAAACTCATTTATTATGTGCATTTCTGGAGCCGTGGCTGCCTGTCAGCATCCCGAAGCTGAGAAACAGCTGGAAACAACATTTTTATCTGAGATGGTGTGTGGTGTTGCAGCCAAGTATTGCTTTACGCACCTGCTGTCACATGTTCTGTGTTTTGTTTTCAGCTTCAGTGTGAAAAAGCAGTTTGTCTTCGACCATATAACACCATTAATATTCATGAATATAATGTTGCAGGATGTATGTCCTAAATCTTGAATTTACTAGATAGCTTATGGAAGTGAGTGAATTTAATAGTAAAAAGGAAAAGTCTTGGTCACATTCTAACACCATCTCCATCCTGGGGCCACTGCGGTTCAACATCTACATGCTGCCACTTGCTCAAATTATGAAAAAACCCCAAAATATGTTACCACAGTTACACAACCATCTCACCAGGAGACTACATCCCGATCCAAACTCTGATCAACTGCATCAATCAAATTAAAGACTGGATGTGCCAGAACTTCCTTCAGTTAAATGAAGACAAAACTGAAATAATGGATTTTGGAGCCAAGGAAGAAAGATTAAAGTCAGTTATTAGCTTCAAGCAGCAAAGTTTAAAACTAACGACCAAGCCAGAAATCTGGGAGATGGCATGGACTCAGACCTGAATTTTAGCAGTTATATTAAGACAGTTGTGAAGTCGGCCTGTTATCACTTAAACAACATATCGAGGATTAAAGGACTGATGACTCAGCGGGATTTAGAAAAACTTGTCCATGCATTTATCTTTAGTAGGCTGGTCTTCCTAAAAAGTCCATCAGACACCTGCAGTTAGTCCAGAACGCTGCGGCTCGAGTCCTCACTAAGACCAGGAAAGTAGATCATATAATTCCAGTCCTCAGATCTTTACACTGGCTTCTTGTCTGTCAAAGAATTGACTTCAAAATCCTGCTGTTAGTTTACAAAAATCTGGGTTAAAAACTTTTTTTATTTGGTTCCTTCTATCAGAACAACTGTTAAATTTATTTATTTGCTGTCTTTTATCAAGCTGTTAAATTCCCAACACTGGAACTTTATTTCTTGCATTTTATAAGTTTTATTTGAGCTTTTTTATTTCTGTTTTTATTCAATTTCTTTTATTTGTATTAACGTTTGGTTATAATGCACTTTTTATTGCTTCCTGCACACTGCTTTTGTTTTCAGTAAAGCAATTTAAATTGTCTTGTATATGAAATGTGCTATACAAATACATTTGCTTTCTCTGCCTCTCTTCAAACCACCACAATGCCTCCTCAACCCCACAGTTACCAGGAAGCCCTTCTCACTGTGGAAGCCAGATATGGGACCTTGTTCAGAGAAACAGCTTTGGGCTGCGAATGCTCAGCTCCACGACCCCAACTGATTGAAGTGAGCCTCTCTTCAAACGGTTTCCACAAATAAGGACCATGCCAGCTTCTGCCACCACAAAAATCTTTTCGAGTTCCTCAGAACTGAATTGATATGAAGAAGAAGAACCACAAGCACACTTAAGGAGAAAAAATCAGAATCAGCAGCAACTGATATTCAGAGTCAAATGAAGTTCAGGATAATATCATACAACACCTTTATTGCAGCAAACATGCAAATAAAAAGCAAGCATGTAAAAAGCAAACAGTTTGACTCAAGGAAACGGGTCTCTGAGTGCTTCCCAACATGCTTATCAGGATGTTAGCATCAGCATAACTTATGGAACTGACACAAAACAAATATCATAAAGGAGATCACATCAGAATTTGTTGTATTACCGTGTTTCCTGTCAGTTATGGTTTGTCACTGTAATCGTATAAATCATACGGTGGTTTGAGTCAGGCCCCCAACTGTCTTGAATTTTTATCCTGATGGATGATGGTGCTTAAATGTGTGACAGCTTGTGAAACAAACACACTAACACACATATGACAAAAGCATTATTGGACTTTGATGAAATATGTTATTATTTAAGAGGGGGTGAGTGGGGTCATGTGCGAAACCTTTGAGCAGTTAGTTTGAATTTTTCCACCGAAGCAGCTCCTGAGCTGTTTCAGGGCTGCTGCTAGAACCAGTTCTACATAGATTTTAGATAAGAACTGGCTCAGTTCTCCGAAGCCAGAGGACCACCCCTCACTTTTCTCTTGGCCCTCCATCGAATGCATTTAGTAAAGTGACTTTTACTCATCTTCACAGCATTTGTTTTGTTTTTCACTGCAAACTGATACCATAATAACAGTTAGTCTAGTTTTCCCTGACTGGTATGTATGTACAGTGATGCAAATGGGATTAATACAAGCTGCTTGCAGTAAGCTAAAGACTTGGATGTTCTCTCCCCAATGTAAACCACCTGGTCCTTTGTTCTAGTTTGATACATTTTGCAGCATGTAAAGTTGAGCAGATCCCTCAAGATAAGAATAAACCATAAAAAGGAGCCCATCCTTCTTGTATCTCCTGCATTTGGCTAATCTCCACTGAAGAATCATCCTTACAAACTGAACCACAACACACTAAGGTACCATTTTAAGGATAGTTACCTTTAAAATTTTTACCTTAATGTAAAGTAAAAGCATGACAAGATTAAACCGCAGCAAAATAAGAGGAACCCTGGGCTCCTGCTCTTCCATATTGAAGCTCTGTTTTTGTTTTAATGTTTTTTTTTGTGTTTTTTTTTTAACCCCATCCTCAGCCCCTGTGGTGATGCCTTGTTGATGAACATGCCGACTGTAAGAACTGATTCTTGGTTGTGAAGAAGAAGAACTTAAGAAGGGGCGAAGCATCATTTTGATTGGTTAAGTGTTTCTCTGCTGGATACAGAGATTTGACAGTCAAAATCAGAATAAATCGGGTTTTAAATTTAACCAGACTGGTGGAAAAACCCCATAGCTGCAGTAGACGGCTGTCAGAGTGCTGTTAGAGGCAGTAAATGTGTGTTTTCTTCTGAACAAACTCTGAGCATTTGCTTAGTCAGAAGTCCTCCCTCTTTACTTGCCATGGCTTATTTATTGAGCTGATTATTTCCTGTTTTCAGATCACCAATGACTGCTGATTATTTCACCACAATGGACACAACAACAAATAGTCATGCATATTCACATGCACACTGCACACATGCAGTGCAGGCAGCAGCTTTGGAATGGCTGCTCTGCATAGTTTTGCTCTGAGGAAATTCTAATAATACTTTTTATTTATATTTTTTACATTAGTCCAGAATACTTGTTTCTAAACAGCTACAGACAATGCACTTATAAGAAATACACAATCACAGAGTAATTAAGTTTAAATGTCCTAAATCTGTTATATTGTTTTGTTTTATACTAAATCAGCCATCTTTCCTAAAGAGAATTAAATTACTCACAGTGTGAACTTTTCTGCTGTGTGCAGAAATTTGCAGTTATTTAATTTTTTTTTAAATTTATGTACACATTTAAGTTCCCTTTTATCAAATGAAGAGCAGAAATAAATATTGTGAAAAGGCTGTTGGCTGTATGTTTGGACACACCTCCCGATAATCCTTGCACCTACTTGGCATTTCTTTAGCACTTTAAATACAAATGCAGGGATGTTACTTTAAAATGCATTAGGATTAGGAAAAGGGTTCCACTGATCAATTTTACTTTGAGTAAAAAGAAAAAAAAGCATCTCTTCTTGTTCTGAAGTTTTGTTGGTAACAAATGAAACCACCTTCCAGATGTTTTTTTTAATGGAAATCAAATCTAAGGGCTCAGACAAGCCAAGCAGCAACTCAGACCAAGGAAACACTAAGAACATTAGAGTTGACATAGTATTTTATTACAGTCCTGCCCAATCATCAGGATCATTCATCTGCACATTCAGACACTTTACTTTCTCATTTGTCAACCCAGTGGCCTGGGTCAGGGCTAACACCGGGTTATTGCAAGCTAGCATGTTGTTACTGATGTATGGCAGTATGATAAGTACTTGTGTGCAGAAAATTTAGATTTTTATAAAGATGTTATTCTAAATGTCCAGAATGTGATCTTATTCAAAACTAACAGGAAATAAAACTAATGAACATCTAAATATTAAAAGGTTGTATTAATTGATATATGACACATAATACGAGAGGAATTGGTGTCTGTGGGTGAGAATATATCTGCTGTGGTTTTGAGGGTGACATTAGGACACCCAGATGTCTAGACATGCCTGCTGGGAAACAGGATTTACATTTCCTGTATCTGGGAGTCTATCTTCATGTTAACCTTTCAATCTGTTTAAAGCACAACCTGTTTTTATTATTGAAGGCTAATCATTGGCTTGAGGCTTCCTGTAACCCTGACTGGAATATGTGGCTTACAAATAGATATGCAGATTGGAGGGAATGACCCACTCAACAAAATTATCAGAATTTAACAACAACAGGATCCGTTGCAGATATACCCAAAGCTCTAATTTTTTATGGCTTTTATGATAATCATTCTTTCTTTCTCTTTCTTTCTTTCTTTCTTTCTTTCTTTCTTTCTTTCTTTCTTTCTTTCTTTCTTTCTTTCTTTC
>JBAMHW010000020.1:19741147-19752491 GCA_037177495.1 Rhadinocentrus ornatus | reverse complement strand
CATGTAGATTGATTGAGCAAACTCCCATGCCCCCTCAAAGACCCTGAAGAGAGTGTAGAGCTGGTCCACTGTTCCACTACCGAGACGAAAACCACACGCTCCTCCTCAATCCGAGGTTCGACTATCCGACGGACCCTCCTCTCCAGCACCCCTAAATAGACCTTCCCATGAAAGCTGAGTAGTGTGATCATCATCGTGGCATCTGATATCATAATCATGTCACACAAAAGATACATCGAGGCTGCTTTTCGTATGTAGTTTAATTGCCTCAAAGACGCGCTCCATAACTTTCTGACATTAAAGCTCTGCATTGTGGACTTGTGTGGCTGAGAAACAACTTTTTCATCCAGGACGCCGTGTGACCGTGCTGCCAAGTTTTGCTCTTCCCCCCGCGCAACATGCTAGCAAGTGAGCATATACACGCAACGCAGCTGATTCAGCTAAGAAACACAAGAAGACATCGAAGGAAGAGAGGAAACAAATGACAGCCAGAGGCAAAGCAAGTGAAAAGACAAGAGTCAAGATAAGACTGTCTTTTACTGGCTGAAGAGGTTCTAGCTGTAGGCTCCCTGCAGCAATGCAGGATAGTTTGTATCGACCAGTGTATTGTAAAGCTTTAGTATGCTATTACCACATGATGTGTGTGCAGTGAGATTCATAGAAGATTAAAATCAAAGGTTAAAATAAAAATTGAAAGCAGTAAGAGACTTTTTAAAATTCTACAGTTTTTAAATAACTATCTTTGTCTTGTTTATTTGTGATACAAAAATAGTGTGACAGTGATATTTAAGTTAAAGTCAGAGATATTTCTGCTGCAACAGAACAAATATGTTCCCAACTGAAAAGAAATTATATTATACCACAGGTGGATATTAAATTCCTATTTACATTTGGGCCGATGCTAGAATATTATTGTCACAATTCCAATATTTTCTTTGAGCCAACTAAAACAAACAACAAAAAAACTCATGGCTTTAGTGTGGGTCCAAAGCAGTTCACCAAACACTAAAGGTCACTGTGATAATCTCGTCTTCTGATATTTTTGCACTGATCTAGCAAGGGACACTTGGAATATTTATGGAAGGGTAATAAAAACATTGAAGAAATCATAACATAAAAACAACAAACACGTATCACAACTCTTCTTTCTTACTAATAAATAAAATCTAAATTATTTTATTTATAAAGCACTTTTCCTGCCAAAGGCAACACAAAGGGCTTTACATGATTAAAAATTATGGATATTAAAGCAAAACAAGCCTTCACACACCAAAGTAAGCAACATAGCAATTAAAAAGCACACTCAATATTATCTCTCTCATATGCAGTCACACAGACATACACACACTTGAGCAGCTCAGCCGATCAAATTAAATTCAGTTAAAAGCTAAGCTAAAATGGTAGGTCTTGAACCTCTTTTTAAAAACATCTTAACAAACAACCAACAGTCTCTTTAGCCCTGAGGTTCTCTTACAGGCTGTTCCACAGACAAGGACCATAGTAATGGAAAAAAGGCCTCACCGTATGTTTTGGTCCTTACTTTTGGACTAAAAGACCGAACCCAGAGGACCTCAGGGTCCACGAGGGCTTATAATTTAATAGCAAGTCAAATAAATAAGAAGGCCAATGATCTTTAAGACATTTATAAATGATTAAAAGAACCTAAAATCAATCCTAAAACACACAGAAAGCCAATGCAGAGATTTTAGAACTGTCGTAACGTGCTCCCACCCCCTGGTCCTCCTCAGAACATGTGCCACTAAATTCTGCTGTAATTGTAGGTTTGAAACACACTTTTTGGGAAGACCAGAGGTCTGATAAATAAGAAGACCCAAGACCATTAGGACATTTATAAACTACTAGAAGAACCCTAAAATTGATACTGAAACGCACAGGGAGCCAATAGAGGGATTCTAAAACTCGTGTAACGTGTTCCTGCCCTCTGGTCCTCGTCAGAACACGTGCTGCTGAGTTCTGGGATTATTGTAGGTTAGAATTAGACTTTTTGGGAAGCCCAGAGAGAAGGGCATTACAGTAATCTATTCCACTAGAAATTAAGGCATCCATCAGCACCTCTGTGCTGGCAAGACAGAAATGGGCGAACTCTGGCGATGTTTTTAAGATGAAAAACTCCTGTCTTTGTGACATTTCTAACGTGTGGGATAAAATCCAGCTCAGAGTCAAAGAGAACACCCAGATTTCTCAGAAAACTTAGAAGGAGTAAAATTATGTAATTTTGGTAAAATGATATTTTATCTTCAGGACAGATAATTAAAACTTCAGTTTTGTGCTGGATGAGCTGTAAGAAGTTCATTGCCATCCATGACTTTATATCTAAAATACAGTTTAAAAATGTTAACTGGCTCCAGGTAATCAGGAGACAACGGTGATGTAAAGCTGTGTATCATCAGCATAGCTGTAAAAAATCAATGCCGTGTTTCCTGATGATAATAGCTGAGGTGTTGGTGGTCATCAAGTTTGTGGCACTCAAAAATGTCTAGTGCAATTAAGGGTTGGAGGGAATGGTGTTTAGTGGGGCTTTCAATAAACCATGATCATCCATTCTGGAATATGCTTTCCCAGTTGCCCGTCTCAGTGTAAGTTTGTGGTAATTCTCAATAGCCACACTTACATGACTTTTAATTCTCATTTCATTCAGAATAAAATTAAATCCTCTTTAAAATTACCTTGTACACATCTAATTCAGAATCAAAATGGACTTTCTGAATTGAACTTAAATTGGAAGTAAATGGCTGGTTTATTCTGATATTAGTATCAGGGGTGCCTAGGCCCAGTCCTCAAGATTTACTATACTGCAACTTTTAGATGCAACCGTTCTCCAACACACCTTAATCAAATGTCATTCAGCTCTGCAGATGCCAGATAACGAGCCAGTCATTTGATTCAGGGATAGTAGATCTGGAGGACTGAACTTGGGACTCCCTGATGTTTATGTTCATTCCCATTTAAATTAATTCTGGTCGTTCTGCACATGTTCGTTCTCTTGTCCTGTTACGATGACGGTACAGTGCTCTTTCTCCCTTCTCCTCCTCAGCTGACAAAAGTGAAGTAGCATGCTGGTGTCGAGCTGCTGCTTGAAAACTGTAAGCAAAATGAGAGCGAAAAAGGTTTTTATTGTATGGTCTACCATGTAGTAGACAAAACTAAAGGAATCGGGAACTAGAATTTGTTTTCTTCCAGTAGATGTAAATATGTCACGTCTGTCCCCTGTCCAATCAACCCAGAACCTCCTGAGTCATTTGCTATCTATAGCTCAATAGCAAAACACCTGCAATCAATACTGCAATCATGGTCACAGGTAGAACAGCAAAAGGTAAATGACACTAAACAACCTTAAAAAAAAAAGCATGGAAATAAACTAAACTAAAGCTACTTCCAAGTAGCTTTAAAACCCCCACCTGGGGGACAGGTGCAATAAAAAATTTAATTGTATCACGAGTGGTGGTGAAGGTGAGGACCCAGATGCAGGCAGTCAAGACCAGAGACAGAACCGTGCAGTTGACGAAAGTTTATTCCCTCAGAACGCAGGACAGGGAACCACACACACACACAACAGGGAAAACACCAAACACAGGAGTTAACATACAGGGGTTAACAAACAAGGATCTGACAGGGAAGAACTGAAACCATGGGTTACACACACACACACATACACACACACACACACACGCAGGAACAAATTGAGAATAGGTGAAGTGAATCAAAATCAGACCAGGTGAGCTAATGAGCCAGGGACAGAAAACACAGCACACGAGGGAAAACTTAACTAAACATGACAAAACCAAAAAACCTAAACCCCGGACTTAACAGAAGCTAAACATAGCAAAAAAACAGAAATATCCCCGTGAAAACATGACATAATTGAATTGAATTGAATTGAGTTTAATTGAATTGAGTTGAATTGAATTGAATTGAATTGAATTGAATTGAATTGCAGCACTCCACCCTTTTCTACTTCAGGACCATGGTCTTGGATTTAGAGGTGCTAATTTTCAACCCAGATTGGATAATCAAACCTCGGATTGAAGAGGAGCAGAGTGGTTTTTGCCCCAGCCTTGGAACAGAGGAGTAGCTGCACCCTCTGCAGGGTCTTGGGAGTTTGCCCAACCAGTCTACATGTGTTGTGTGAACTTGGAGAAGGTGTTTGAGGTGTTGTCCCCCAGGGTCTCCTGTGGGGGTTGCTCCGGCAGTATGAAGTACTTGACCCCCTTGTATGAGCTGTCAAGTCCCTGTCCAACTGTGTTAGAGCTTGGTCCAATTTCAGAACTGAGTTGGAAATTGTTCTGTATATCTGTTGTATTTCGACCAAAGCATGACAGAGCTTTTATAAAAATTCAAAGAACATATGAGATTATGAAAAATTGATGCCTTCAAATTTATTATCAGTCCCAAGTGTAGCTTACATTTTTATTTCTAGGACACCTTGAGCATTGTTTTGGTAGATCTTAGCATGATAAACTGACTGAGCTTTTATTCAGATCCGTCAACATCAGTCAGTCAAGATTAGGAATAGTCAGAATTATGATCAATACAGACCATGAAAGACATGAGATTAGCAAAAAGATGAGATCATTTGTTTGACTTGATCTCTACATGACAGATAAGAGTTTTGCCTCAGAAATTCACTGTTTTTTTTGCTTATTCTCTCTGTCTTATGACAATTAGAGCCACAAGAATAATAGATATTCTAAAAAGAAACTATGCCACTCAGGGTAGAACAGTTTCCATTTAATCCTACAAAAAAGCAAGACTGCACCGTATTTATTATCACCTCCCAGAGGTAAAACAGAGACAAAAACAAGTTCTTGCTGCCATAGTTACAATTATTTTTGGAATGATGAATGAATTTCTGCAGAAGAAGTTGCCAGCCTTTTGTCAGCTCACTGTTGCACTCATACAAGAGAATGCCCTATTAGGCCTCTCCACAATCAGACTGATAGAAACACACGGGGAGACATGTCCCCCTGTAGTTCACAGCGGGATATTTTCGTTGTTGATGGAGATATTGATCATGCACACAGTAAAATGATGTCTGCGGCAGTAAATACCAATAGTGGAAAGGTCCATTAATCAGGAAATCGATGACCTTGTCAATACGATACCCTGGCCCCGACAATAGATGACAGAATGAAAGGTGGACATTGGTTTAGCTGAGCACAAAGCTTCTCGTTGTAGGAAGTCCGGTATAATTTCAGCACTGAAGCTCTGTCCTTGTCCTTGACAGGCCTCCGGCATGACTTTATCATTTGGTAAATTCTTTTAGGGGGCCCCTTAACTCATCAAAGGCAAAGAGCGTGAGCAGGTCAGGAGTCCTGAATTCTTGGTATATGAGTGTATGCACCAGAGACAGTCACTTCTGATAACTGATAGGTGCATGAAGCAAAACAACCCTGGCAGCTGTTAAATAAAACTTTCCTCTATCTTTAAAGTACTTTTGCATTGTTTCTGCTTGTGGATACTTTCTATTTGTGCTTTTTGGCAGCTTTGTAATGTGCAGGTAAACACACATGTTCCAAAGTACTATGGTTGTGCTGTTCATGGTTACCTGCTGGAAACACCCTTATTAAAACATATATTGTAAGAACACACCCCTTTAGAAATCACAAAGAACACATGTAGGGACTTGGGAGGCGTGTGCGACATGTGACCCTTGTTTCTGGGGTGGGCGGCTGGAGCATCAAGGTGGGTACTGGCCCGCGCCGGGCGGATGTTTGGGGCCCGGTTCTCCTTGGCATGGTGCGGGCCCTCTGCCTTTGTTGGGGTGGGCGGCTGTTTCTGGGGCTTGGTTCGTCTTCGGGGTAGGGTGGCAGGGTCGCATTTGCATGATCTCACTCATCACTCCTCATCTCTGATAACTCCTTGTTCCTCATCCTCTGCATGCTGACACAGTCACTGAGTCGTCCAGTGGGTTTATACACTAAGAGATCTTTTTTTTTTTTTTTTCTGTGAGTTTGTATCTGGTCAGTGTTGTGATACGTTTGTGATATGTCTTTTTGTTTTAGTCATTATTTAAAAACTCTTAATCTCTGGCAGCTCTGTTTTTCTGTAAAAGCTGTTTTTCTGGTGTGTTTATGTACAAATGTAGAAGCTTGTTAGTGTGGATTAAAGGGTCATTGTCTTCTGTCTGTGGCGTTTTTGTCTCTTCTTTCTTCTTCTTTCTGCTTTCCCTTTAGCTTCTTTTTGCTGTCTTCTTTCCTTTTCTGTCCCCTCCGGTCAGGTCCAACAAGATTACATAGACTCCATGATTAAAAGTAAATAAATAACAGTAAATAAATAAATAAAGGAATCAGACAATCAAGAGGGGCCTTATACTCATAATTATACCCTTGCCCAATACAGCAACCAGACTATCATTCTGCTGGACAAGACCAATTAAAAAAAAGAGAAAAAAAAAAAGAAATCACAAAGAAACTGCTTGTGTTCCTCCTTGGAGTGATGAAGAAGAAAACATAATCATTTGCTAATGAGTTCAAAGCAAACTTAACATCTCTGTTTAGTTGACTCAGTTTCTTTATTCCTTTCATGCATGATGCAAAACAATGTGTTCTACACAAATGAGAAAAAAGAACACTTCCAAAAGTAATGGATATAAATATTAATAATAATAATAATAAGCGACAAATATTATTTAACAGTCATCTCAAACTGTATACTGCATTTCTTTTAAAGTGCAGCAAAATATTAAAAAGTAAATGCTGCTTGAGTGAAAGGACTGGAATAAATAATTTACAACAGAAGACTGATAAAAACTGTAATAGGAATAGTCCAAGTTACACTATATACAGGCAAGGCAAATTTGTTTTACATAAAACATTAAAAGCATTACAGCGGGGTGCAAGAAGCAAGTGCATTAAAAACAAACTTTAATTTTTAAAATAAGATTAAAAGACCTAAAATAAAATAGATAAAAAGCACGAAATAAAGTTCCAGTGTGGGGAATTTAACAGTTGTTCTGATAAAAGGAACCAAATAAAAAAAGTTTTTAAGCCTGATTTTAAACTGCTGAGAGTTTCAGCAGACCTGCATTTTTCTGGGAGTTTGTTCCTCATGTGAGGAGCATAAAAGCTGAACGCTGCCTCTTCATGTTTGGTTCTGACTCTGGGAACAGAAAGTAGATTTGACCCTGATGACCTGAAAGATCTGGTTGGTTCATAACGAACCAGCAGATTCTGATTGTATTTTGGTCCTAAACCAATTAGTGCTTTGCAACCCAGCAGCAGGATTTTTAAGTCAATTCTTTGAGAGACAGGAAGACAGTGTCAAGATCTGAGGACTGGAGTAATATGATCCACATTCTCGGTCTTAGTAAGGACTTGAGCAGCAGTGTTCTGGACTAACTGCAGCTGTCTGATGGACTTTTTAGGGAGACCTGTGAGGACAGCATTACAGTAGTCCAGTCTACTAAAGATAAATACATATATAATGTAACTTTGATGCACGGAAACTTTCAGTTCTGGTTCTACTGGATTTAAGTGCTGCTTTTGATACAGTAGATCATCAACTCTATGTATCTCAGAAGTTTGGTGGGCCTCTCAGGTACTATTCTAAATTGGTTTTAATCATATCTTACAGATCGACAGTTTTGTTTAAGTATGGATACAAGCTCCTCAAAGACCCATAAAATTCAGTGTGGGGTTCACCAAGGATCAATTATGCCCAATTCTTTTTAATCTGTTCTTGTTGCCTCTTGGAGAAGTCATCAGGAGGCACGCCATTGATTTTCACAGCTATGCTGATGATATGCAGCTTTACATCGCAGTGTCTGCTGATGACCTGGAGCCAGTTAACTCTTATAAACTGTATTTTAAATATTAAGTCATGGATGGCAAAAAAATTCCCACAACTCAATCAGGACAAAATTGAAGTTTTAATTATCGACCCTGGAGACAAGAGAGGGATTATTTTACCCCAATAATAAAACTTTAAATATTCTCAGTGTGTGAGAAATTTGGGTGTCCTTGTTAACTCTGAGCTGGATTTTATCCCACACATTAGAAATGTCACAAAGATAGGATTGTATCATCTTAAAAACATCGCCAGAGTGCACTCATTTTTCTCTTTTGCCAGCACCGAGGTGCTTATATATGCTTTTATTTCTAGTGGAATAGATTATTCTAATGCCCTTCTTTCTGGTCTTCCCAAAAACTATGTTTCTAACCTACAATAACTCCTGAATTAAGCAGCATGTGTTCTGACGAGGACCAGAGGGCGGGAACACATCACACCAGTTTTAAAATCACTGCATTGACTCCCTGAGCATTTCAGGGTCAATTTTGGGGTTCTTCTAGTTGTTTATAAATGTCCTTAAGGTCTTGGGTCTTCTTTTTTTTCAGACCTGCTTTTAAATTATCCCTAAGATTCTCTGTTACTGGCCTCTTAGTTCTTCCCAAAGTCAGAACCAAAACTTAGCTTAGCATTTAACTGAATTTTATTTGATTTTGTTTAGATTTTCACTTATCCAATTATATATTTTTACTTTTATTTTAAATACCACCTTTTTATGTGTCTCCGTGTTATTGTTTTGTTTTATCCAAGAACATAGTGTCTATGAACTCTATTTTATTTTATTTATCTTATTCTTGTTGTTTCTAAGTTTATTTTTACTGTTTTATTGTAGTGTTTTCCACCTGGGATCCTCCCCACTGGTAGCTCTACCTGCTCTGTCTGTGGGGTTGCTGCCATGGTGACTGGCCTTGGCTGGCTGGCTGGGGGGCCTGCACTGCAGCTCTGTGACTGTAGTGTGGACCCTGGCCTGCCCTTACCTGGGTGGTTCCTGTGGTCATGGGTAGGCTGGCTTCCGGTGTGACTGGATCCCCAAGATACCGTTTCCTCACAGAAGCGTTAAGCCAGATGTTCTCATTCTATTAATCTTTTTATACTTACATTAAGTTAAGAGACAGTTACTAGGGAGGGGAGCATAGGTTTGTACAGAATGGGGTATGGGCGGGTGGGGGGAGTGTACATGTGCTTTGTATGTGTGTGAGTGCAGGTGTGTAAGATTGTGTGTGAAAGAGACTATGAGGTGTGTTTTAATTTCCTGTATTATGCTCTTGTGTTTAAACGGTTTTAAAATGTTTTTATTATGCATAATTTGTTTTTATTATGTAAAGCACTCTGTTGCTTTGTGCATGAAAATGGTTCTATAAATAAAATCTGATTTGATTTCATATATATACAGTACAGTATATTGTACATATTGTATTCATGTTGTTGTTTTTTTATTGTGTTTTATCTGGAGCCTGTCAAAGAGAAATTTCTGTCACCTGTGACAGACAGTGAAGTTTATTTTATCCATATTTACACACATTCAGAAGTAGAAATATAATGTGGTAAATTGTGTGAAAAAGTTCTTGCACACTGATACAAGAGATCTGGTGAAAGAGTTTTTAGGCTAAACCTCTGTGAACTGGTGTGATTGTGTAAACCTTCACCATGTTTAATAAGTCTGAACTGAGATGGAGGAAAACTCCAATTAGACTTTAGCTACAAGGCTGTTATTCATGTTTAATCTTTAGCAGCATACTTAGTAGCTATGAAATATTTAGTCCTCAGTCACAACAAGCATCATCAGTTCATATTGAAGTTAACTTCATTTCTTAATCAAGTGTGTCTCCAACTTTTTCTCGATGGCCTCATCAACACATTGGGTGTTCCTTCATGTTTCCATAATGAAATTTCAAATGATGAGTGAGAACACAGAATCACTTATGCCTTGAAAAAGAACAAAGCTTTCTAAGTTATTATTAAAATCTGACCCAAGTCCTTTAATGAAATGTCATGTGCCTATGATGGAGCTCTAAGAACTCCAAGAAATCCAATTTAAAATCTAGAAGTGCTTGAACAGCATTATTAGAAATTTACAAAGATAATCCACATGTGCCTTACAACTGTCAAACAGAAATTTAGCCTTACACGTCTGAAACCATCAAACATCACCTGAAAGGCAGAGAACAGACTGCTCATGTCTAGAGCAGAAATTGGCAGGCATCTAGCACGAGTTTTCATCCTTGCAGAGCCATCTTTAAGCAAAGGCAGCAACCTGAAATGTTACTTTTGTAGCCATTTTTTCCAGTCCTCTCTACAATAAATGAATTGAAAAGCAAAGACGTGGGTATAATTTGACTTCAGACATAACCAATCTACCACTAACCCTACTGCAATCTGGGACCACGTAATGAAAAGCCGGGCTAGATTGGCAGAGAGTGACACCTGCTTCAGACGGTTCAAATTAGAAATGCCAAAAGAAGGAAGAAACTGTCAAACAGAAATGTGTCAGACATTTTACAGGTCTAACACTCTTGTAACCTGGAGGGTTGAGGTTTCAGTTAAAGCATTCTTTAAAGAGTGGGATGTGAGCACACGCAAAGACAGGCTTTTCAGGATGTTCGCCTCACATCCACTTCCAGCCTTTTCAAATAGTGAGTGAATACTGTCCAAAAGTCTGAAATATCTTGCTGTCAGTGAAATTCTTTCATTCTTACAAATTTTGTGCTGGAGCTCAAAAAAATTTTAACGGTGCATGTTTTGAATGAACCAAACACAAATGGTAAATCCAGACATATGTTGCATTGTTGGAACTGTAGAAATAGAATTGAAACGTTCTGGATACATATTTGAAGTGTACTGAATCTAAAGGGAAATCTTTTATTGTATATTGAATTGAAAGATTATGGGAAGACGTGCAATCATCATCATCAGTTTATTTATAAAACACATTAACAGCAGCCAAACAAAGTGCTGCACATCTGAGACGGATATAATAAAAGCATAAAAATGCATAAAAACAGCTGAACACAGGTAAAATTCAGTAAGGAATACAAATAGTAAAATGGAATAAAATGAAAAATAAATTAAAAAGTAAATAAGATCAAAAGCTGGATTGATGGCCAACAAGGAAAAATCAGCCCTGTTGAATGTGCAATGGTAGGTTCTTCAATAATTTATGGGGAACTTATAGACAAAACCCTGTCCCTTCTGATCTTTTGCTTAGAACTGGACAGGAGCAGGAAGTCAGCTGACTCAAGGGCCCGAGTAGGAGTATAATGATGGAGAAGCTCAGATGAATAAGGGGGGGCAAGGCCATTTAAAACTTGAAAAGCAAACAAAAGGATTTTTGAGTAGACAGGCAGCCAGCAGAGTGAAGCTAGGACAGAGGTTATGAGCTGCCTTTTTGGAGTTCCTGTTAAGTTTCTATCGTGACTTGATTGTAACATGCGATGACAAATGACTGTATTGTATGAGGGTCCGTTTGAGACATTATTCAGAATTACCCTCTCACAGACACATGTAAAATTTAAGTCATTCACACACTATACTAAAACCT
>JBAMHW010000020.1:19717007-19727776 GCA_037177495.1 Rhadinocentrus ornatus | reverse complement strand
TATATATCTATACCCATACATATTTATTAGAGAGAGAGAAAGAAAGAGAGAATAACTTCTTTTTACATCTTCCATTCCACGAAAAGATTTTTCTCTGTTTCTAAGGTTAAAATGATCAATCTGAACCCAACAAAGAAAGTCCAAACTGTTCAAATTCAGTTTAAAAATGTCCAAGGCTTTTACCTTTAACTGAGGCAGATGGCCATCCTCATGTAACCGGGTTCTGCCAAAGAAAGGAAGAATGTCTTTTTTTTTTACTTTCTACTGTTGTTCGCTGCCCCATGAGTACTCAATCAAAGACAAGATTCAATGCATTCTGTTTGTTTCCTTAGCTAGGTTATTATTTTTTATGAAATGGCTTGTATGAACACAGTTATTCAGAATAATGTGGTTTTGTTTTAATTGGATCACAATAAATTGGCTTGAACTGATTATGTTTGTAAAGTCCCTTGAGATAACTTTGTTGTGAATTGGTGCTATACAAACGAAGCTGAATTGAATTGATCCTTCTGTCCACCCATTTTCTGTACTGCTTATTCAAATTCAGGGTCATGGGAAAGCTGGAGCCTCCCTACAAATTAGAAGGCAAGAGCCAGGGTAAACCTGAACAGGTCGCCAGTCTATAGCAGGGCGGTCTGAATTTAACTGAATTGAAAATTGGGGGAGACAAAAAGAAATGTGATCAAGAAAAAAATGTGATCGGGATTGAAAATCACTTAAAAATGTGATCGGGATTGAAAATCACTTAAAGCTTTGAATAAAAATAAACTCAAGAGCAGCACTCACTCTGATGTTCACCTGCAAACACTGGGACAAAGTGGTTGGACTAGCTGTGGGACTCTAAATAAAGAAAATCAGATTTATTTTTTTTGTGTGGTTCAAAAAGCACAAAACATCCCAGAACTTGCCTCAGTTAATTGGCGTTAACTATCTATAGTTATTTATACATTAAAGTTGTAATAGAGCACATAAAATTTGTGTGAACTGTATAAATAAAACAAACTGGGCGAAGTTATCTTTGTCTGATGAACTTGATTGACCTATGATCTTTGAATCTATGATTTGAAACCTTTCATACAGACCCATCTGATCTCAATGCTTGTGTTTTCAGCAGAACTGCAATAAGTTAGACTTACATCATTATACGTGTATTCTGTCTCATTAGTTAGTCCTTAATGACTCAGTTGAAGGTCGTCATCAGAGAAATCTGAGTAATTTACTGCTCAAAGGCTACTAAAGCATTTGATAAAGAAGTCATTCTAGTGTACAAACAGCTTGTTCTTTATTTCCTTTTTCCTTTTCAAAGGACATTTAATGAAAAAAAAGTGTGATTTGGCTGAATCAGTAAGAGTGTATTTAGTTTTTCCACACATGCTCATATCACTTATCTTAGTTATTTTTAGGGATAATTTTATTAATTTTATTAATAGCAAACCAAACATTAAATTAAACAAAAAGTTATTTTTAATTTTTTTATTTATTTGTTTGTTTTTTTTACAAACTGGCAAATTGAAGAATAATGATTGTGTCTTCTCTGTGTTGGTTGGCTTGTACTTCCACATTTATTTGCATTTCTTATTAAAAAAAACAAATTTGAGCCCACACTGCCCCCTCTGAGCATTTGATGAGGTCTGGCTGTCCTTCAACCAGTGTCTGCTACTGAAGGCATGCATTTTCCCCAGCCTATCATGCTGCCACTGGTCGTAGCCTTCTGTAATTGTGCTGACCACAGGACATGTTGCTGAAAACTGCACAGGCTGCAGAAGCAAGGTAATAAAGAACTGGACTGTTTGGCTGCAGAATGCGTAGGGCTAGGCAGAAAATGAGGAAGGTAAGTTCAGAAATTCTGCTTCTGAAACATGAGGCTCAACGTGTCAGTGTACATTTGACCTGCTTTTATGACCATAAAAACATCACTACTAACAGAGAATTATCCAAGTCCAGAAGATGGATTGTACATCAGTGGTTGAACCTTTTCAAAACCTTCACCTTTTGTTTTAGCTCATCTTTAAGAATTCAGACATCTACTTTTCACTACCAGTTTGCCCACCTGTGAATTGTTTAGGTGCTATGGCATTTAGCTTTTAAAGCTTTGCTTTATTATCAATGACAAGTACAGTAAAGAACTGCTAGCTTGATTTTGTAAGGGTTTATGTTTTTTGTCTGCTTTTTTTTTCTTAGTTCCTGCTTTCCTTTGAGCATGATGGCTGCCAGTAATCAGCTCATTGCTCTTATGTAGCTGACTTCCTGTAGCCAACTTTAAAGTTTGTTTATTTATCTATGTGAAGAAGCTAACTGGTGCAGTTGTCCAGTATGCCACACCTGCAAAAAATCTGTTCCTCGCTGCTGCCACTCTGCACCGCCACCACCACCTCAGCCACTACGTCTTAATGAGACCTGTATTAACCTATGAGCAGGATTCAACACATCTTTCACATTTCTTTCATTACAGATTACCTGTGTAAAAAAACCCAGCACATTATTAATAAACCACTTTGCTCAACTCATGTTCTCCAGACTTCCTGCAGTTATTCTTTGAATTGACCTTAACAGATTTATTTAGGATTTATTTTTTTTTAAATAATAATAAAAATAATAAAAAAATGCAAAAATCAATAATTAATTAATTAATGAAGATGAAGAGTAAGAGCAAACAAAAACATACACAAGAGAAATTAAAAGTATCTCAAGAATAGAAGATAAAGATAAAAAAGATTAAAAAAAACTGAGTGAATAATGTATATACATAAATGTGCAGTGTGCTACATAACCTGTTGTGCCACATTTGACAATGAATGATTTGCTGCAAAAAAACAACTAAATATTCTGAGCTAAGCTCCATTGTGTCGCATCCTAAACTGGAAATCTTTATTCATGCTTTTATTTGATCACGATTGAATTATTGCAATGGACTATACACGTCTTAGCAAAACCTCTTTAGAACAGTTACGAGTTGTTTAAAATGCTGCTGTCAGGCTTCTGACAAAATCCTCAAATTTTTCTCATGTGACTCCAATCTTGATGCAACTGCACTGGCTTCCGGTTTATTTCAGAGTGCAATTCCAGATTCTTTAACTGACCCGAAGATCTCTTCAGTCAATATAGAAATACGAAAAACTTTATTGATCCTGAAGGAAATTGTTGTGCCAGAGTACAGGAAAATATATAACAAAAAAGACTATTGCACATGTTAGGTAGGAAAGATCTCCTGTGGCGTTCAGTGGGGCTCCTTGGTGGTCTCAGTCTACGGCTGAAAGAGCTCTAACAAGACGCCAGTGTGAGAGACGCAGGGGGTGAGAGACATTGTCCATAATACTGAGGAGCTTCCTCTTCGTCCTCCCCTCGGACAACTCCGTCACAGACTCCACTTCAACTCCTAGAACAGATACAGCTCTCCTGATGAGCTTGTTGAGTCTGTGTCAGCTGTCCTGTCAGGTTTTCATGTCACAGGGCTTTTGAAGCCATATCTCCCTGACAGGTTCCTAAGGACCTGTGACCAGGCCCTGCTTATGTTGCCCCATACAAAGTTAAAATTTAAAAGAGACAGAGCTTTGTGCTCAGTGGTCCCCAGACTCTGGAACTATGGACTATGTTCACTTTAACAAGTTCGTTAAAAACACACATTTTAAAATCTGCTTTAATTGATTTTTTGTTTGTTTGGTTTTTCATCCTTGGTCCTTGGAAAATACTTTGCAATTTTATATCTTGAGAGTTGCTATATAAAGAAGGTTTTACTTACTTACTTATTTAGGTAAATAAATAAAAAAATAACTCATATATCTAAATATGATATATTCCTGCTCCATTTGACATTTACATGATGAAAGAAAATCTACTACATAACTTTCTGATCTTAAAAGCATTTCATAAACATAGCAGATAATGTTGTAATCATTACAAGAGGTTAATTTAAACCAGTTCAATTACCCAAACACATAATTAAATAACTGCTTTTGTTTGCTAACCATGCATTCAAGCTGCCTGTGACTTACACGACCAAACAGTTCCCGAAGCAAATGTCAAGTTTAAATATCAAACTCTAGTTGGATAAATAAGAAATCTCCAAATAATTTTCTAACCTGGAAAACGCAGACAATGAGCTGGCAGTGAGTTGTGCCTGGGTTAGCAGCAGAGACATGCTAATGAAAATTATAAAAGGGTCACGTTATGGAGCAGTACTCCTTTCGGCACACATCTCTGTGACTATAATCCCGGCACAAATCAAATCCAACCACCATACTGAACCTGGATAATTGCAAACAGAGGTCTGATATGCCCTTGTAATGGAACTCTGTCAATCAATTCATGCCATATACCCTCTCTCTCCTGGGTGTTTGCTCAAATTGAATGAAGAAATCCAGCAGCCACTGACATTTAGGTCTACTGCACTGCCAATTGTGGGAAGAATGTTCTGGTTTGATTTCATTAGCTGAGAGAAAGTAAAAGCAAATTTGCCGTATAAGAAAAGCAATTATGACGTTACTGACTGGAGCTTTTATGCTCTGAAAAGGTCCTCCTCTCATTATCTCTCAGAACGACTGGGAAAAACGTCCTACGACGTACTCATGAGGTATTTATCATGCAAGCGAAACACAGACCTCATAGTGAAAAATGACTTGGCCTTAGGGTCACTGTGATCTAAACTAACTATAGTTTCTTAATAACTCATCCATGGGCAGCACCAGGATATTTTCCATTTGCCAATAAGTTTTTTAAATACACATTACACAATTGCTAATGTTGAACTTTTTAACCGTGTTAACTTTGGAATCTGATGTTCCAAAGCAAACACGCACCTACACACCACTGTTAGAAGGTATAGCTAAATCATGTCAGCGCATCAATCATGCACCTGTTGTGGTTATTTAATGTGTTGAACACAACATTCAACCCTGGGTGATACTGCAAATTTTGGTATTGATCGAATACCTAACAAATCAAAGACATGTTTTGCAGATACTTTTACTTTTTGGTTGAAATTTCACAATTATTTGATGATTTTACCTTTAATTATCGATCAGGATTTTGATCATAATAAAACACAGTACAAATACAGCATTTTTTTTATCAACCAACTGAATGGCAAAACTGACTAATTTAAGCTGGTTTTGTTAGCAAATTATATAAAACAACAACAATGTAACAAAATAATAAAATAACTGTAATTCTCTTATCACACAGTTGTTCAAGGAAAAGTCAACAGCGTAAATTAGCTAAACAAAAAGAAAAGCTACAATTGGTTGGTTTTCATTCACATTCCTTAGCTTTTTTAAAAAAAATATCTGTGTCATCACATTGGTATTGAATGATACCAATATGAGCCTTGGTAATAATAGTATTGTTATTTGGATTGAGCCGCCCAACCCTAACTGCTAGTTCCATATACTGACAATCGTAAATGGAATATAAAACACAAATCTCAATATAATAAATTATCACAAGTTGGTAAAAAAGTAGCTTGAAACTTTTACAAAACTCTTAATTTTCCACTTAATCTGATGTTTGACAGCTTTGGTACAACTAGTTTTGGCTGCACTGATCTGTTTGTGTTACTGACCAAATAATTTAAAATGTTTTGGTCACAAACGTTGTCCTGATAAATGCAAATAACATAACATTTCACAAAAAAAAAAAAAAAAAAAATTAAAACTGAGCATTCAGACCTGTAGTGTGAATGTGGTCTTACTCTCAGCTACACTGCAGCCTCTGGTCTCCATTAACATAAACTAGCATAAAAAACATTACCCGTGAAGCTGGTTGCTCTTGTTTTTGGGAACAAAATCTAGTGTTTCATCTGCCATGTTGGCCGGTGGTCTACCCAATGTCCACAGACCACCATCGGTTGACAGACAACGGCAACCACGCCCCCCCTCTGTGTCAGACTGTGATAATCTTTATGAAGTAAAGGTCTGTGTCTTTGTATTCACTTTCCTTTTTCTTTTACGCAACATTTAAAGTTTTTCCAACTGCTGTCCGATTCTCATCTGTTCTGCTCCAATATGCACAGGAATGCCACCTCAGCATTGGCAGAGGGTCTACTTCCGGTGATTGCCCTGATTTGTCTTTAGCCTAAGTTCAGGGCAAGCGGGTCTTGTTGCAGTTGGGCACACAGCACAAGCACCTGTGTCACCGTCCCATCCTTCCTCCTTGTAGTCATAAGAGCAGAAAATGTTGCTTACTACAATGTTGGAGGTAGCCTGGTCATCCGTTTCCATCTGATTTGGGGTTATTTCTACTGACATAAGAAACTTCTCCAAATTTTAGCTTGGGTCTGCATTAGTCCTCTGCTAGCCACACAGTGTTTACCGCCTGTGATAGAGTGGGATGCTCTGGGGGGATGTTGCCGGTCAGAGAGAAGGGCAAGCTTAGAAGGGGGCAATCACTGCCTTGACTCGTCCATCTGAGCCTGAACAGGTGAAGTCGAGAAGGTCACCCGTGTGGAGGAGTGTACACCTGTACACACTCCACCACCATCCTGTAAACCGACTTCAATATTAAAATGTGCTTGGAATTGACTTTTCCGTGCCCTTCTTCCTGACCGGAGGTCTGTAACAGAACAGCAACATCCCCCCTGAGTTTCCCACTCTATCACATGGTCCTCCGAGCCGGATGGTCTCGTGCTGCAGACTGGCTTCGATGTGAGCCTTTGGAGGCAGCTGGAGGTGTTGAGTCAGAAGCTGCTGCTGCCGGTTGTTCTCCTCTTCGACATTTTGTATTTCGCCACACAATAACTCCTCTACACTGTCTGTGTCTGCTGTTGGTGCTCCAGTAACTTGTTGGTGTCTTTGAGGCCAACATAAGTTTGCTTAATGTTTTTAGTGTCTTTCAGTTTGTCAGGTGGTAATGGACCTGTATGAAGTTGTTTTTAACCCCCCAACACGCCCTAAAACACTCCCACATCCTTTCTTCAAGAGCTCACACAAAAGATACAGTTGTTGTCCTTGTCTTCATTCTTCTTCTGCTTATTTGTTTCCTTTCTGATCCTCCTCTTCTTCTCTGGTTTGTTTCTTTCGCTGGTTGCATGTCAGTTATGCTGCTTAGCATTGCCCCCACAATATCTGGTGGTATTGCTCCGTCTTCTGCAATAAGCGACGGATAGAACCCTGAAAATGGACCAAATTATGATAACCGATGCAGAAGACAGTCAAAACTGTCCATCCGTCTGCGTATCTGTCTTCTGCGTCAAGCATAAATAGGCCTTTAATCAGGACAACAGATTTGTTAAGTCAAATGCATCAGGAGCTACTTTGTGGAAACTGCTAACCAAAATACTAAGTTGTTTTAATATATAAACAAAGTAGCAGGAAGTGTGTACTTTTTCTGCATTTAGAAGACTTTCTGCTCTATACAGCTAAATCTATATAATAAAAACAAGGGGATGCAGGGAACCTCTGTTTCCAGCACACATGAAACAGGATGAGATGCAAATGTTATGCGGTAGGAATTACTGCTATCATAACAGCAATTTCCACCATGTATTGTGCCAGTATTGTGCACATTAACACAATAAAGATTTTACTTGAGGGGTTGGGTGCAAAGTTAAGTGTGGATTAAATAAAGATTTTCATTGCCATATGTTTCAAAACCAGAACATATGAGTCCAGTGCATGTGTGAAAAAGTTTTAATAAAGATTAAGGTTGCAGTCTGCACCTACCAGGACAAGAACAGCTATTCTAGTAGTGTGTATCACTATTGCACATACCAGTAAAACATAACTACAGTCTGCATTTTTTAGTAAAAACAAGGAAAATAGTTGAAAAACTTCTGTTTTTGTTACAGCTACCACCATAAAATAGACTATACTGGTGCACATTTTGTAAAAAGGTTGTTACAACTTTGAAATAATGGAATATTATCTTTGTGGAAAATAATGTAAAATGTGACTAAATCACTTAATCATTAACCAATAATCCTCTGATTAATATTTTGATTTTTACATTTGAGGCTCCAATTAGAAGTTAACAATAATAAAAAAAAATCATTTTTACTTTACTTTCCCAGAAATGGAGCATTTTCTTCGCTCAGTAACATTCTGAAAGCAACCTGCCCTTCGCCGTATGTCCCTCTGTGACCAGTGACCACATGCACATTCATTCTCTCTGCTTCTGAAAATATTAAGAGTTGCAGAGAAACACACTAAACAGTGAAGTAAAATATGAAGTAGAATTACAGAGAGGGAGTAAAAAAAAAATAAAAAAAATAATCAATGATGGCCTTTTATATCTACAGCTTCAACTCCAAAGTATCCTGCTGTTTAAGTGCCATGGGCTGGGCTCTTTCTTCCTGTGAACATACCCCCATCTGAGGTGGCTGAATGGTCTGACAACATGGAAGAGGTCAAAACCAACCCACCCATCTTTATCCAAGTCACAACAGCTCTTAGATCTCCTGCCGATCCAAGAGAACATTGTGGGTTAAAACATGTTAGTCACACAGGTAGCTGTCACGACACTCAGGTGAAATAGAGAGACCCGGAACCTCTGAATGGCTCCCTGTGGCTGTCCTATGTCTGGGGAAAATGTGATGCCCTGAGAGGGCTGTATGGAAACCAGCAGGTGCAGAGATGCTTTTACCTTGAAAATGCTCTACTGCATCGAATCTGATGTTAACCTGGATAAATAAAAATAAATAAATAAATGATACCTTATTTTTCTGGCTGAAATAGCACTTGTAATGTTAAATGTGCCTGTTGCTTAGCGTAGGCCAGTGAGGAGTTTTCTGTTTTAGGTCCTTTTCTGTTCACAAATTAAATTTACATACAGATGATAAACATTTCTCATGTGTTTTTTCTACCCGATGTACAGCAGCACAAATATCTCCATCAGTGTCTTATATCTAGTTTATTTATTATTTTTCATTTCAAACATTATATATAATTAATTTAGGAAATATTCTAAAAATATAAGAAGCTAAAGAATCTATTTTGTCATTTTGATTACAGTTTAAAAGATTCCTGCTGATTGTTTTCATTTTAATCATTGTGCTGTTAAACATGCACTGAAAGGAGAGTTCACTTTTAAGTTAAAATAAAGGAAAAGTACAGTATTTTATGTGGTAAATGGGAATTGAGGCCTGATGAAAGACCCCTGGGGCAGTTTGCTTGTCTCAGCATAGGCCTTACTCACCAAGCCTGCCTCATTAGTAACACAGGGAAATGTCACAGAATGGCTAGCTGGGTGAAAGAGGCTGACCCGGCACTCCAGTGGAATTTCTATGAATTTTTTAGTTAGTATAAAGTAATGGGAGAACTCTGAATGCTGCTACATACATGTTGGGCTTTTGTTTGTCTTCAGTGTGAGTATTGGTGCAAACACATGGAAACTATAGCATGTAGGGAAATATGCTAGACAGCCACTTAAGGGCACTTCAGTGAGGCCATCTTTTGCTCTCAGGGAAAACTGCTGTTTCTTTGTTACAGCAGGAAGAAGTTCCTTAGCAACGATTATTATAAACCCCATTAAAGTTAATTACTCATTAGCTATAAATGCAGATAAACAACTTTCCATCAGTTTCTACACCCTGTTTCTAAGATTAACTTTACAAAGAAGCAATAATCCTGAAGACAAGGTGTCAAAAAAAGGGAGTCCTAAAGGCAGGGCACACCATGAACAGCTTACTGGTCCATCACAGGGACAGTACAGTAACAAACAACTACACGTTTCTCTCACTCTTGGCTCTAGAATTATAAGTTAACTTTACATACATGTTCTTGAACTGTAAGTATACAAAGTACAAAGCAGTATGTAAGTATGTGACCCCAACCAAAGAGTAAACATCTTTACCTTTGCGACTCAAACAAAATTTCAACAAAAATGTCATAAAAAAAACTTGCTTTAACTTTCATTTTTGAATCTGTACCACATCCATAACTGTCTCTGAGACAAGGGCCAATGTAAATGTAGCTGAAGCAAAACACTCATTATTAGCTTGGATAATGCGAGAAAGATGGACACAATGCTGCTATATGGACAGACACAAATGTTAGCAAAGAAACTGTGCACAAGTGAAACACTGTAAGATGCATGCAAACCCAGAACGTAGCAATCTTGCCCCACCTCTGGAGCCTTGTTGGCCATCAGAAGGCTGACAGAAATTATGTTCCAACAAATTCCCAAGAAAGCTAAATCAAGGCCGATCACCATGGCAACAACCCCTCGACCAAGCAGGCTAAACCTGCAGTAACACTGGAGTAAAAACAAAGATTAAATGAACCTTAATGAACAACAAAAACTGCTAACAGTAGCAACACTAAAAAGACATTATGAACTTCATTGCTATAAAAAACCCCAATAAAAAGTAATAAAGTTGAGTAAAATGAAAATAAAAAAATAAATTAAATTATATGAAATAAATTAAGATCGAAATAAAATTCAGTTTAAAGCTAAGCTAAAAGGGTACGTATTAAAAACATGAACAGCCTTATGTTTATAACTTATGTTGTGATTGCTAAATTAGTTTTCTAGGCTTGTGATGGCTTAAGCCCCATAATGGTAATGTTTGTCACATTTTTTTCACTATATATTTATTTGGAGATTAATATTGAACAGTATTTGTATTCATGCTTTACCTTGCATTGGGTGATTTGGAGTGCACACTTATCAACAATGGAAGGTTTTGTGCTTTCACATTATTTCTCTTGTTTTGAGTTACCGTTGTGGGGCAAGCTGTATTTCCCGGTTGGTGTAAGGCGTGGCAAAGGGCTGGGGAGCCTTAAATCTGGGCGCCGGCTCGTCAGGGGAGGAGGAGGAGGAGGAGGGGGGGGGGGGGG
>JBAMHW010000020.1:19685731-19703986 GCA_037177495.1 Rhadinocentrus ornatus | reverse complement strand
GTGACCTGTCCAGGGTGTACCCTGCCTCTCACCTGAAACACTGCTGGGATGGGCTCCAGCTTACCCCGCGACCCGTAATGGAATAAGCGGTAAAGATAATGACTGACTGACTCTTCTTTATTATGTTTTTTTAGAATATAAAAGTCCTAAAATGACCAGATGTGATGACTGAAATTAAACAGTCAATAATGCTGAAAAAACACTAACAAAACTCATCTTTTTTTTTTTTTGTTCCTGTCTTATTAAGTATAAGTATTTGTGTAGCAGTGATTAAAGTAAAACAGTATCATGCATAGTTAATTTTTATTAAAAAAAATTATTTTATTTTATAGATATTATATAAAAATGTACTTTACTTTGTACCAGGGCTGGACAACGATTAAAAATCTTTAGTTGCAATTAATCGCTTGATGTTTTGGGGGATTAATCAAATTTTTAGTGGCAATTAATCGCTTGATGTTTTGGGGGATTAATCACACTATTATGTGTAAAAATCAATATTGAATTTAAAAGTGGTGAATTGTACATGTTCAAAGGTGTAGCTGTACGAGGAGAAACTTTTGGTTTAAAGAATACAATGTCTTTAACTGTCACTGCTCTGTGCTGCCAGACTGCTTCCAGTGTACAGACTGGCAGGTTTTTGGAGAGGCCGCTACACAACAGGGAGAGATGAACCTAGAGCAGCCATCGACTGTCCTGCTTTGTCTCGAAATGCATCAACCACTACCAAAACAGTGATCGCCTATCAGAACCCAAAACCATGGCTGAATGCACAGGTCAGACCTTTGCTGAAAGCCAGGGATTTTCCATTCAGGTCTGGTAATGTTACATCTCCGAGTAGCCATCTAAAGGCATCAAGAAGGGCAAGAACTCATATGCTTAGAGACGATCCACAATTACTTCTCCAGCAACGACCCCCAGACCAAGTGGAAGGGCATGATGTGCATCACAGACTACACCCACAGAGCTGCACAATGCCCAAAAGACCTTGCTCTCCCTGATGCACTTAATAACTTATTTGCCACATTAAAGATTCCATCAGTGTCACTGTGGATCCCTACCAGTATGTGAATGCCATCTCATTAGTGTTTCACACAGCCCTTAGCCATCTGGAGAGAAAGGTCTCTTATGTGTGCCTGCTCTTGACTTCTCTTCTGTATTTAATACCATCATCCTATAGACCAGGGGTGGCCAACGTCGGTCTTCAAGAGCCACAATCCTGCAGATTTTTTCAAGTTTCCCTGATTCAGCTCACCTAACTCAAATTAAGTGGATCCAACAGCCTTTAAGGATTTGCACAATGATTAGTTTATTCATTAGTTAACTCATTTGTTTAAGTCAGGTGTGTTGGTGCAGGGATGCATGGAAAACCTGCAGGATTGTGGCTCTCAAGAACGGACGTTGGCCACCCGTGCTATTGACCTTAGTGTGGAAACTCCACACACTGGGAATGAACTCCTCCCACTGCAATTGGGTATTGGACTTCCTAACCAACAGATCACAGACTTTAAGAATCCACAACATTCCCTCCTCCCCCATCACTCTCAGCACTGGTTCCCCCCAGGGCTGTGTGCCAAGCCCCCCTCCTCTTCACCCTGCTGACATATGACTGCTCTGCAAAACAACCCAGCCGTCATACAGGTAAGTTCGCAAATGACACAGCTGTGGTGGGATGGATCACCACAACAATGAGTCTGAATAAATGGAGGAGGTGGAGCACCTGGAGGGCTGGTACACAGAAATCAGCCTGACCAAGGAGATGACTTTTGACTTCAGGAGGAACAGACAGTGCCTCCTCTACCTTGCACATTGGAGGAGCAAGGAAGTGGTCTCCAACTTTGGGTTCCTGGGAATTCACCTGCTCCAGCATCACTGTCAGCACGGCAACTGCTCTGTGGTTCAGAGAAGGGCTCTCCTCAGTGTGGTGAGGGCTGTGCAGAGGATCGTTGGGTGCACTCTCCCCGCCACCACAGGTATCTTCAACACCAGATGGAGAAGAAGGGCAAATGGTATCATAAAGTACCCCACTTACCCTGAACACGCCCTTTTTGACCCTCTTCCCTCAGGAAAGAGGCTGCAAATCATCCAGTGCAGGACCACCGGACTGAAAAACAGCTTCTTTCCGACTGCTGTAGGACTAATGAACATTGGTACTGTTGCTGCTCTGTAGTAGACGCTGACTTTTTTTGAGGAATCCCATGGGTCACGGGATTCCCGCGGGATTACCACAGGATGGGAGTCATATTCACTATTAATCACATGATTGGGACGCTACAGGATAAAAAGTTAAAGGGAGAAGACAGGAGCGGGAACCAAACAAAACAAACAAAAAAAAAAGACAGGCGCCGCCATTTTGTAGTTTTCGTTCAATAAACCTACACTGTAACCAAGTAAAAAAGAACTACACTACCCAAAAGCCAACACTGCTTTCAGTCCGCTGCTTCCCCGCCGGTGTTGTGCCCTAAAGTGAATGTCTTTCAGAAACAGACTGCTGCCGTGCAGCTTGTTAACGCTGTATCGCTCAGTTTTCTCTCTGGTCTGCGGCTGTTCCACTTGGTATAAAACCGACATATCATACTTTAATTACAGACATTGGTCAGACATTCACTTTATGATACAACACCGGAATTGAAATAAGAAAAGGAATGGAGTCGGCAAACACCCACGGAGATATGGCAATGATTTACAAAGCAAAGTTAGAAGTAATGACGTGTCTGTTAGGTTGGCAGAACCGGTAGGAAAGGCGGACATAATGAACTTCACGAGAGTCGAGAGTTAACACGATGTATGTCGCTTGTAAAACATGTTTAGTTAATGAGATTTAGAAATGAGTGAAATACAACCTTATATGTTCTGTTTGGGTTTATTCAACTTTGGTAGACATGGTGTGAACCATGTACTGTTTAATTGTTGTTCCCGTTTTTTATTGTTACTGACCTCCAATAAAAGCTAGAAACACGTAGCAGCTGGTCTAAATAAGAATGGTGAGAACATTTAATCAGATTCAAGGTATTGCCTAAAGACTAAATAAATTTTTTTTAAATGGGAGCGGGATGGGATTGGGAGTAATTTTATCAGGATTGGGACGGGACAGGTTACCCTCAAGATGTCAAGAAAAGTTATAACGAATCTCGTGTTTTTAACAAGACATGGACCGACAATTACTTCTTTACAGAAATTAAAGGTAAATGTGTGTGCTTGATTTGTGGTACACAGGTCACTGTGTAAGATAACAATTTGAATCACCACTACACGACCAAACATGAGGATAAATACAAAAATCTGAAAAAGAGCGTGCAAGAGTGTCTGATGCATTGCTAGCAAAACTACAAACCCAAAAGGACTTTTTAATAAACTTCACACCACCAGAGATGCAGCCGTTAGGACAAGTTATGTCATTTCTCACAAAACCGCCAGAAAAAGTGGGGCATTTTCTGGTGGAGAGTTTAGGAAGTGCTTATTGGACTCTGTTGCACTGATAAAGGAGAAAAATTACGCGTTTGAGAACGTCTCACTCTCCCGACCCACTGTGACGAGGCGGGTTGAGGACATCGCTGGAAACTTGGAGCCTCAGCTGAAGAACAGAGCTGCAGACTTTGTTCTTCTCTGGCTCTGGATGAGGGCTGCGATGTGCGGGTATCCGCCAGTTTCTCATCTTCTTACGTGGAATAACTGCAGACTTTCCAGTCACAGAAGAGCTGGCAGCCTGCAGTCAATAAAAGGGACAACAACTGGTCAGGACCTATTCTCAGAGGTAAATGCATGTTTGGACAAGTTAGGAGTGAAATGGGACAATCTGGCAGGTGTGACAGATGGTGTCCAGATCTGACTGGGAAAATTGTTGGTCTTTTAAAGAGATGCAGGATAAAGTGACAGAAATTAACCCTGTGCAGAAATTGACATTTTTGCACTGTATTATACATCAGGAAGTGTTGCGTAAGACGATGAAGAAAGATGAACCACGTCGTTAATGCTGCTCAAAGAAGAGAACTTCCCACACCTGAAGCGGCCTGTTCAGAGGATTTTATCCCCTTTGGATCTGCTTATACACGTATGTGAACAGATATTCTCAGTGATAATGTTCAACAAATTCAAACACAGCTCCTCAATCACTGATGACCACCTCTCAGCTGTCCTCAGACATTCAGTCAGATTTTAATGCCCTCGTTCAAGCCCAGAACAGACTGGATTATTCTCACTGAAAAGGAGGTGGAAAACATTAAAAATTGTTTTATTGTTGCATTTTTTTAAACTTGTTAAGTTGTTTGTTGTTTTTCATTGTCTGTGGAGATTAACAAGTTAAAATTAAACTGCACTGATTCAGTGATTGTTTTTTTCGTCTTTGACCTATGTACCACACGTTAACATAGCCTAAAATAAATATTTACAGAATAGTTTATTTTTCTGTCTACATGTACCAGCTATTCATAATATATCATTTAGTAAATTTTACAACAGAAGAAAGTTGAGCAGAATTAAGTTCAAGTTGTCGTTGGTTTGGCCCTCTGACACAATTCAGGTTTCTCATGTGCCCACCCCTGCTCTAAACGTTCAACAACTAATGAAACGGAACTACTACCTCATTGCACCCTACTAAAGGTACCCTACTGCTCTGTAATATTGTGTATACTAAATTGATATTCTTATTTTCATTCTTAATTATTTATTTATTTATTTATTATAGTTCTATTTTTATCTTTTCTTCGGGTGTCACCAAAACCTCAGAAACAAATTTTGTTCCCTCCTCATGTGACTGTGAAGACAAATAAAGTTCTTTAAATTCTTTATAACAGCACTATTCTCTTTAAACAATCCTTATTAATCCCAATTCAAATATTAATGTAATAAATCAAATATTTGTGACAGAGAAGGGTAAATGCTGTACCAAGCTGCATTGCCTCTAAACACAGAGGGATCAGTATCTGATTTCCAGCCATCAGGTGTGTTTTTCTGCTGTAACAGACAAAAAACTGGATTAAAATTTCAGCTTTTTTATATATAAAGAGAAACTTGTTCATTTCAATAACTTTTTGCGGTTAAAAAAAATAAAAAAAATTGGGGGCTTTATACGTTCCATAAAAACTCAGTTTTCAGTGAGCGCTCCTTTCTGCATGTGGATGGAGTGAAGATGCAGTCGCACTTGAGGCAGAAATGACCACACACAACACCAATACATGTTTCACTGTCTTCACTTCAGGTGAATCTCACACAGAACGGTAGTAATGATGGAGCTTTGATATTGAAACTGGCTGCAGTGTTCTATATATTTTCATGTGAGACCTATTACAACATTCCCCTCCTGTGACCTGTGGTAAAGATCTTGAATAAATAATGATGCATTAGCATGCCTAGCCCTCCTTTTTTCATTAGATGACCACTTTAGTTGTAATAATCCTTTCCTAAAATATAGACCCCATTTTTTTTTATCTATTTATTTAGTTTGTTTTAAGGTCCTTTTTCCAGTCTCTGTGCTCCTGCAGTTTAGGACACACCTCTGCTTTCAGCAGATAAAGACAAAAGCAGGTTCATTTTCAGTGTTAAGGCGAATTTATGGCCGTGCGACATCTGCATACCCACCATAGGCTCGGCGTAGCTCGGCAGAGGCTGCACATGCACCTCTTCCAGACCTGACGTGAACCCCTGCTACGCAGACGGTTACGCAGAGGTTCTCCCTTGTAATTGGTCAGTTGAGGATCACGTGTTGCCAGATATCTGAATCTTCTCGCTTAATTTGTGTGGTAACCACCGTTTCTAAAAACAATAACCAGTGGATCAAGTTGATGAGAGGCTGATCGAATTATTTCTTCGTTTTCTTCCACAAGCTACTAAAGACATGGAAACATACCGGACGCCATTGTTGTTTTAAAACAGAAAATGCCCACCGGGCTGAAGTGAACCATCAAAAGAACTCCGACCTGGTGAGTTTACTGGCCAGTGCCACCCCTGCTGCCACCGTCAGATTAGGAGGAGAAACTGCAACACAATACCAAAACAACACGCACCCCCTACGCTCGAGTGCGACAGCAAACTCACCAACGCCAGCTACGCCGTAGCCGACCGCATGCAGGCGTCGGGCAAGCATAAATCCACCTTTAGTGATATAAAGCCTCTTGCAATGTTAAAGTCACACTATGTAATTTTCTGACCATAAAACTTCACTTTCCTGATTTATTTGACAGCACACGTAAATTTATTATTTACATCTCTAGAGCCAACACTGCCCAGCAGCGTCCCGAGGCTTAGAAACAGCACTCCACAACTTTTGCTTCTGCAACTGAATTTTACCTTACGCACTCCATCACACACTAGCAATTGGAAATCAACAAACCTGCTGTTTTGAAAAGACACAGTGGGTGATTTACCAAAGGAACAGAAGAAGATATTATCGAAGGAAGAGAGGAAAGAAAGAGAGAAAGAGACTAAACAAGAGATAAGACAAGAGTCAAGACGAGCGGCTGAGAAAATTTGCCAGAGTTCCCAAGAGCTTCTTTAACTTTAACATTAACATGTAAGACATTAGTGTCTGACAGATTAGCAATGTCATCTCTAGCTACCTGTGTGTCAGGAGTCATGGATGTGAGGACCCAACTGCAGGCTTGAAGAAGCAGGAGGCAGACTGGTGCAGGTAAAAAGGTTTTAATGAAGAATAACTGAACTCACAGAAACAAAAGACTCCAGAGACAAAAACTCTGGTATGACTTGTACTAAAACTAACAGAAACAAGCAGAAGGCAATGAACTGGCAGAGGAGGACCTGAAAACCTATGGCTTAATTACACTGCAGGATCAACAAGGCAGGTGAGGTGAATGAGCTAATCAGACCAGGTGGGTGCAGGTTGTGACAAGGGGAGGAGCTACCAAAACAAAACAGGAAATAGAACTAAACATGACAAAACCAAGAACATAAACCATGATCATGACATGCTCTATTTATAAGTGGGGAAACCTAACAAACCAAAGGGATTAAAAAAAATCTTCACAGATTTGACACAGTCAGATTAAAGCTCCACTTTTAAATAATTCCTCATACCTGATGTTATTTTTCTGGTGTCCTTATCAATTACTCTAACCCGCTTGGAAATAAAAGGAGAGGGAGAAAAAAATGGGAGCTTATGAAACTCAGCACAGTTCTAATCACAACTCTGATAGGGAGCTTTTGATATTCCACAACAGAAAAACAACCATAAAGGAGTTTCAATGTCTTAATTGTTAAAAAATTATGTTTTAAATATTCAAAAGTAAAAATCATAAATATAAATGTTTTGCATAAAGATCACATGACATAGCACTAGCTGATTTGCTGGCCCAATTTAACCCCAGTTACAACCATCCATTAAGTCCAACATAAAATATGACCTACAAATCCTATATACTGATTGTGTACACCTGGATATATATGTTCTGAATTAAGTGAGCTTTTCCCTTTGTACCATCTCTTAGGTAAAAGCCCTTTATTAGTTTATATTTACCAGAGCAGATGTACAGGAACACAATCACATGGGGGTTGTAATGACACATGCTGATGCGGTTGTACAGTATCTAAGATTTCTGTCTTCACCTTTGGAGCAGGTGTTTATTTTCTTTAATTATAATCAAACACATATAAAGTGAATAGAATTGAATAAACAAAGCCTTCAGCCAAAGTGCGTATTCTATTTACAGTGGATAATTGGTAAGTGTACGTCTAGACTCCAGCCTATTAGACACAGCTTAGCCGACCACGCCACTGCTGATTCCGTTGCCCGTATTAATCTGAGCAAATAATGAAACTGAGAATGAAAAATGCACCTGAGGCAAATCTGTGAATTCTGTCTGAGAATAATAGGAGAAAACAAAGATGACAAGCACTCTGCAGTGATGCATCAAAGAAAGAGTGAGGGTCAAACACTGATTTTCATCACATCTGTTAAAAGATGGATGGGCCTCTCATCTTCCTCTCAAAGCTCTGTGTCTGTGTTGGTTAGAAGGACACATGGAGCGTGGCTTTCATGCAGAAGTGTTTGTGTGCAGTTTTGTAAGTGAAGCTTTGGAAATGGGTATATCTGTTCCGTTTACACCCACATCTGCCCCTAATCTGCCTATTTGTTCCTCAGATTTACTTATTTATCATTTAACTTGTTCTTTATTAGGTGATAAGAAAAAGACGGGAGCTACACTGAAAACTCAAGAATCTGACAACAGCTTGTGTGTGTCTGAGCTTTACTGTTAAGACTCAATATTTTAGATTTCATATGGTGACCTCTGCTACATAAGATGAAAGAAAATATGCTGCAACTGGTGAAATTTTCACTGCGTCATTTACATGAACTCAATGACAGATTTTAAAGCTGAAAGTCCGAGTAATAAAATTTCAGAAAGACTGGGATTGGGGTCAGGGTTTATCTTTACAGTGTGAACTACATGAACATTGCCATCTCCAAACAAGTTGAGGACCAGAGAACCGACCCCAGCTGAAAAATGCTTTCATTTCACATTTCTGGAAATCAAAGATAAGTTATGAGCAACAAGTTGCTCTCTGAGCATCAACAATGTGGTGAATGCACATGGAATATGAGATGTACTTTACTAACAAACAGCAATGTGTGTATTAATGGGATGGGTATCATTGCAGAAATCCAGTAAAAATTACTTTGTAAGAGTACAAAACCAATGCTTTTTAACATGGCCTGACATTGGACTCTTTTTTGGTGTTATTTATGAAAAACAGATCAGCTCAGTAGTCAATACAAACCTATTTTCAATCAATTTGCGAAAGTGATTCATGTTTTATTACCTCTCATTTAGATCAATAATCACTCTGTTGCTTAGAGGCTGTAAAAAATCACCAGCCCCCCTTCTAAGAGAAAATAAATAACATGATCACATCACACCATGTGCTGGTCTCTATGTGCACATTCGCACCAGCCTTTTTTATTCGAATCCTAGCCCGTTTGCTGGGAAAGTCTACTTCTTTTGGGGTATTGTGAATGCACAAATGAATTCTGATTTAAATTTAAGAAGCAAACAAACGGCTCTGGATGGGAGAAATGGCTCCAGAGTGGAAGATTTCTGGAAACGTTTTTATTTAGCAGTAAAAACCAAAAGTTGTTCAACATTAACCAATAAATGAACTAATTTTCTTCTTCACTGTGTTCTCGTCTTCTCCTTCAGTAAATCTTGGTGCAGCGGCGCCTCTGGCTGAAAGTGAAACACGTTAAAGGTTTGATCCATTTGAGTAGGACAGCATAAACGCGTTCTCGGTCCAGAAGAATGTTGCACCCGCCAACTGACCCGAGTTCCAAATCGGACCAAGTCTAGCAGACTATCCTATATTGTCCAGACCAGTACGCCTCCACCAGCAGCCTGAACTATTGCTACAAGGCAGGATGGATCCATGCTTTCATGTTTTTTACACTAAATTCTGACACTACCCTCTGAATGTGGAGCTGAAAAGGAGACTTATCGGACCAACATTTTTTCTGCTGCTGTAGCCCATCTGCCTTAACCCCTACTAACTGCTCTCAGGGCGCAAAAACATGGCAGCCTACTGCTATCTAGTACATCTAGTACATCTTAAACATGTCAAATGTAGAGCAAAATTTTCCAATCAAGATTAGTAAAATTAAAAGTATTGGTATCATTAGGGATGCACGATATATAGGCATCATTATCGTTATCGGCTGATGTCAGTAATTTTTTCAACATATCGTATCGGTCCGATAAGCAAAACTGGGTTGATATTAACAGTCAATATTTATTTTCGTGTAATTGCTGTTTGCGTGCGTGTGTCCGGAGGAGGGGTTTGGCCAAGCGACCATGTTTGGGCTTGTAACAGCGATGCAGCTCTACATTGTGGGATTTAACTAAAACTAGAAGCAATGTCAGCTGTGTGGTAAGATTTCACAGTGTCAAAGGAAGATAGCGAAAAGCAGTATGCATTGTTCACAAAGTCGAAGTGATGCGACGAGGATGCCGTGTCATGAAATCATCAAACACCACAAATTTGATCTGTCATCTGAAAAACTACCATTCAGAAACTCACAAACAATGGCGGGAAGCTAACGCCCCTCATGTTTGCATCATTTTTACTTTGTCCAGAATTTGAAAATCTTAAACCTTTTAAGACAAAATATATCGGTAAATATCGGTTATCGGCCATACAACAACATTAATATCGGATCATATTTGCATGATCACTATTCATGCCTGCTATTTTGCCCCCACATTCACGAACCTGCAGGAAAACAGACCTGATGGCTGGAAATTTATCCAATATTATTCCCTCTGTAGAACGAGGGCAGCTTTCAAATTCCCCCTGCTGATTTGTAATATTTCTAAAAAACATCCTGAAAATTGCATCCTACTTTGTCACAAAAATTAGATTTAATTAATATTTAATTAGTTTAATGTGAGATTTACAATAAATTATTTTAACTGCTACTGTAATAATAAAAATATTCATCCAACACTAGTTTAATTTTAATGGCCATTACTAGGAAATTGCATAACACCTAGCTCTAACCCTAACCAGTTACTTTTTATCACTATACTAGCTCATCACTTGCTACTGTATAGATTAGTATATTCCTTGGTGTGGAAGCTTTTAAAATTAATCATTACAGGGCTAAGGAGCCAGCTTTTGTCTGAAACAAAGGACTGACTTTTGAAGGGTTACAAAGACTTCTGAGTTGTGAATCTCCCACTGTTATCATAAGCTGCATTACATGCTGAGAACAAAAATCCTGCTGCAGTATAAGAAGCAGCGAATGGTCTGTTTATCTGATCATTTACAATAAAAAATAAATATATATTAAAATTTTCAGTAGTTTACATTTGAGATGTCATGTCAGGATTAATGTTTTATTGGTTCAATGTTAAACCTCTTGGTATTTTGTCCTTAGGCAGAATATTCGTTGAGAAGAAGTTTTTTTTAGTGGTTTCTTTGAAGGTGATAAATGTGTGAAAGCATGAAGGCTGTCACAGCCTCAGTCTGTACCTCCCAAAGGGCAAACCTCAGGTGCTGGGTGACGTGGTTTTACCTCCGTTGCTCTGAGCCTGCTTATTGACCCAGTATGTCTCAGTGGGCTTTAACATGCTGGTTTTGAATAGTTTGGCTTAAAGTCTTACTGGCTGACTGAGTAAACAAACGGTATGCTCATTTGCCCATGGAAGAGCTTTATAATGGATCAATTGCTAAGAGCTATAATTGGTTGTAACTGGATTATAGTTAAAGTGACATTAAGTCATTTTTATGTATTTGGTATTGGTGCAAAGTTTACTACAGTGTGTATGGCAGGGTCAATTTCAATCTCTGGTATTTATCATTTTGAGTCTTATATGGTCAAATAATTGTTAATGATTTAAGGTGTCAAATTTACTGTAACGTTACACAGATAAAGGACATTTAAAAACCAAGAGGAAAACCTCCACATCATACACTTAAATTCCTTCTAAAATGACTGCGGTGGTGCCTCCAAGGGTCCTGCTACATAAGCAGTCACTTGAAAAGGATGAAGAAGCTGTTTTTAATGATCCCTAGAGAAGGCTGGTATATTTACCATAATCCCAAGCCTGAGGGAGCATCAACTTCTAATCACCTCCATCTTCCCTTCCCACTGCAGATGGAGATCAGAGGCCATTCTAAACCTACTATAATACAAGGCCTTAAGATGATTGTCTCTCTTTTTGCAGAAAACAGTCTGTAAATACTGTTGGAAACACTGCTTTAACTGTTTTATAGCAGCCCAGTCCTCCTCGTCAGCGTTATTTTCAAAGGTAAAATCTCTATATTTGTCCTGCCTCAACTGAGTAGTTTGGCTGGTGCTAAATGAGGAAAAGGTGAGCAATAACACCAGGAAACGGAAAAAATGGGAAGAAAAAAACACTTCATCGTGAAGTTGGTGTAGTATATTTACTTCTAAATGTTTGATTTGTACTGTGCTACTTTCAGAGATACTAGAGTTTTAATGTGGGAACAATTTTAAGTCACCTCTTTGGTAGCCAGCAATGTAGCAACAGTCTAAAGGCTCATTTAAGATCTACACCAGTGGTTCCTAACCTATTTTCCACGATGACAAAAAGCTGTGGACCCCTGCCCACCCTGTGGTGAAACCATACTTGGTTTTATGCTTTAGCTGCTTTTCACCATCCTTTCCTCTGATTAAAAAAAAATTGAAGTAATTTCCAACATTTAGACTTCCCTGTTTTTTCTTTTTTAATAAGGACAAATCATCTGACTGGCATTTCTCAGGCATGTCCCATTAATGAAATGGTGCAAAGTTTAAGGGAATACACACAATTCGTCTCTATGTGGGCATGGCCTTATTTTAAATTACACTGACTCTGCACAGTCAAAGCCTCAGGGACCCCCTTTCGGATGCCTTTTGTGGGTCCAGAGACCCCAAGTTGGGAACTACAGCTCTATGCTACAGACTGATATTAAGCCTACAAATCATCTTCTGCATCTTTTTTGTGCGTAGTTTGGTCTGTTTTCAGGGCTCTTTAACAACAGAGTAGTACCACTACTACGGGGGCATTGTTGAGCATTAAAGCTGTGACCAGCAAAATGAACAAAAAAAGACATAGCGATGTACTTAGACTCTGCACAGACCACCACCGTCTGCTGCACTGCCTCCTTTTTATGTTTCTTTCTGAAAGTGTATATTATCGTGATATCCTCCTTTGTTGCCATTTTTGTAATTGTCTGAAACTGTTGTTGTAAGTCAGAGATGAACTCTGCACTGCCCTCTGGTGGATGTATTGCCTAACAACAATGCTAATGTAACAAAGGCATTGAAGTATGAATGCAGGGATGTTTGAAACTGACGTACCTGTTTACGTATGGAAAAGAGTCTTAAACATAAATATTTACCAAAATGCAATGACATTTGCCAATAACCCTCTGTGGGATTATTTTTTTGCTTTATCGCCCCCTCATAGAAAGACAAAAAGACAATAAAGCAAAAATTCCAGACATCAGTAGGTCAAATTTACATGGATATTACATTTTGCTGTAAATCTTTATAGTTTGGCAACAAATTTTAATAATAAAAATAAGTTCAAATACAGCTAAATTTAGGAAATATAAAATCACTTTTAAAATAAACTTGCAACAGATGGGTAGAAGAATTCAGTCAAATCTCAGTTTCACATTTGAAATTGCTCCTGTATAGTCCTAATACCTGCAGGTAGAAATGATGCATTAACGTAGCATCTGCATCCATGTACGGCCAAAGATGAGGGTAGAAACCAAGCTAATGTTCTTGATGACTGACATTTAAAAAAATAAATCCAACATTATACTTTTGAATCTGACAAAATAACATATACAGACAATTCTTTACAGGTAAACAAGGAGTTTTATGTTTTCTCTGAAATAAAAACTGTTGTTTTGTTGCCAGCTGTTGTAAATCGTTCATTTTTTTTCTCATTTTTATTGCCAGAGCCAATCCTGACTTTTAAAAAACAATTGTAAAAATATAAAGGCAGATTGCTTATATTTCATGTCTTTATGTATCCTTGCATTGGCCTTATTATGACCAGAAATGCTCACTATTCTGCCCTAAAACATTTAATAATGATTGATGTATAATATCTATGTCACTGACATAACTCAAGGAGGCTCCTGATAAGAACTGTTAACATGATGTTTAATATTCAAATGAAAATATGGAGGCAGACGTGGCTCACACTGTAGAGTGATCATTAGATGGATTAGATAGATTAAAACTCTTTTAAATCAACTAGAGATAAAAGTCCTAATTTAATTATACATTAGGGCAATGTCCTTTTTCAAACATTTGACAATGTAGATGACACATGTTTACAACAAGATGGGAATTCCATGGTTACGGAAAGAAACTCAATAACAGTTCAGACAACTCGTGAGTTGATGACTTTACTGAACACACACACACATAACCTGATCTGTTTGTGCCAGGCAATGCATGCACACTCATTTAATAATTTGTACGCACAGGAGCCTTTTTCACCACAAAATGACCATTTTGCAGTTTAGGGTGCAAACTGTGTGTGTTTTTTGCAGTTTGTAACATGTGCATGTGTAAAGTTTTTTTACATGTTCAAATATTTGTGTGTTGATTTGAACACACATCTGCATGTCCTTCAATTTACACCCACAAATGGTTTACGCATTTGTGATTATTATTAAATCTGTTGTCTCTCCATATATGGTGTTCTAGCAGATGATTTCCTCATCAGTGTCACAGATAAAAATAATAATAATAATTTTATAAACTTATGTAACATTTTTGCAACAGTTTTGTTAAAATGATCTGAGGCTATGAAGTTAGTTAAAAATATTTTTTTAAAGAAAAAAGTATCAGCTGGTTAAAAGTGAAACCATTCTCATTTCATGCTCGGTACTGTGGTTATCCAGATGACAATTACAGCTGATGTATTACCTTGGAGCAACAATGTACTACGGTGTCTGATATTGTTGTTTCATGAGGAAATATTAAAGGTAAATTGCAAGTTATGGTACTTTTTTAAAACTTTATTGTATCATTTCTTTCTTATTCCAACTTTTTTGCATTTGAAATATTTGGCATTCAGGATTTTACCTCCACCTGTGATGTTTCTCACTTGTAAAGTCCTTTCTACAAACATCAATGACCACTCTGATGGACCACTAGATTGTACCTGTGCTGCCTTATTTCCATTCTCATTTAGTTTGACCTTACTTTACATAATTACAAATCCAGATAATTCTGTATCATGTGTGTGTCACGGAGTTAATCCACAGCTTTATATTATGCATACATTTTGTAAACCATCAGACGTGACCTGTATTTCAGCAGGTAACAGATTATGTGAAGATGCTACGGTATATTATCGAGTCAGGGCCAGCCATCAAAACCCAACGTGGCCAAATTAAGTTTCTTCAGAGAATAGTAATTGGGTTATCCTTAGGTTTGTACAAGTAGGAGAATAGACCACCTCCTGATGGGAAATTGTTGTTCCACCATATTGGCAGATCAAGCAAATTAATCCCTTCTTTATTCTTAATCCTTTTCCTTATCATAAGATTATGAAAATCCAGATCTCTCCCTCCTCTCAGATATTAAATTGCACCCGTAATATAACTCCTGGCTTAAAGAAAAAAAAAAAAAAAAGAGCCAGGGCCTTCAGCCCTGCAGCCTCCGGCTCAAATGCTTTTTGTTTTGAATATCTTTCAGTATTTTCCAATTCCTGCAGACTGCGAGTCTGGACCACTGCGCCATGAATAATGTTGGGGGTGGAGGGGCGAGCGTTGGTATTCACTAGTTGACAATCTGCTTAAACAGAAGCAAATTGGGAAAAAATAGCTTTCAAATGCACTTTCATTCCTGTGTGTGGGGAAGAGGTTGAGGCAGGGTTATTTTCTCAGCAGAGGGCGTTTTGCTCTGACAGCATGTCAGTCTCTCTCACTGTTTCAGCAGTGTGTGTGTGTGTGTGTGTGTGCTGCATAGAGCTTATTGCAACTTTATTTAAACATATTTCCTTCGCAGATTTTTTGAAGCACATGTACTTCTATTCATGTAGATGTTTAATTTTAAAGGACTTCCTCAGTACAAGTACATAAACATGTTATTTGCTCCTCAGTGAGATATTAGTTTAGTTTCTCTGATTATTGTCTTAATTTAATGATTACTTGATCTTTTTCTCTAGAATATATATGCTACCTGAACATTTTTAATATTGCACAAGACATTATAAAAGATGCAAAGGAATTGATAGATGTTTTGCTGCTATTTAACCACAACTTAAACACTTTAATGTCACTCAGCTTGCAAAAGTGTTATTTGTATTTACAGCTGAGCATGCACGGTATTTAATATTTTTCTGATAAACTCAGTATAATAAAAACAGTTAAATTCACTTTAGAAAATAAATATTAATGCAAAATGTTGAAAGACGAGCACAAAGTGTCCGACTTTGCTGTCGAATCCCTGTTGGTTCTGACAATCTGTGGTAGAGAGCAGCAAAGAGCCGTCAGCTCACTGCTTCAGTTCAAAGAAGGGATGCTGCTGAGGATACGGAAGGATAAGCCTATGCTTATTGTACGTTTCTGCATAACGTGGCATGCTGGCTGAGAACAAACAAACCAACACCCACATGCATAAGGAAATGATTTTCTTCCAATGAAGAAAATGGACTCAGAACTTTTGCTTTTATAACTAATCGGTTCAGTTGACTTCATGCATGGATTTTACCATCAATATAATTAATTGCAGGATATAAAGTTTTCTTTCTCTTGTCAGCATCTGACAAACAGAGAAAGCAGATTTAACTTTGTTTTGGACTTGTCCGTAGAGAAAGCTAAGCGAACAGTTCTTTGAAATAGGGTTGAACTGAATGTTGTTGTTTTTTTCATTTTAATAAAATGGAAAGTTTTCAAAAGTGCAAATAAAGCCTAAATCTATAATTTATTATTTTAGCAAAAAAGTTTAATGGAGTCATCACCCGGAAATTGCCCTTTTTCTAGTTAAAACGTGTATTGATGTTGGACTGAAGCGTTAACTTCCCTCAAAGCCTTGTTTTTGAAGACGGTCGAGTTTTTCCATCTGGGCCCTTTGTTCACAGCAGAACCGCTAACAACGGTAAATTCTGGCAAACGTGTGATTTTAATCTGCTCCTGGGATTTCGTCGTCACAGGAAAAAGCCAGCCACTCTTCCACGTCTAAAGTCATGCTTTCCTGCCTACGCAGCTAATGCTAATGCCAATGCTAACTCTAATGATAAGGGAGGATCCTAAAAGTTCAACACCCTGCAATGTACAAATAAGCCCCGTGGTTTTTTTTCTATAAGTGGGATGAACTCTGCCACATAAATTTTTGTAAACATTTAGTTGTAAACGTGCTTCTTCCACCATCTCGATATCTTCACTCTCAGGCTCAGAGTCTGGTTCAAACTTAAATGGCTGAATTCTGTAAGCTGCTACTCGGTCAGGTTCACTCGCCATCACTAAGCTGTTGATGTTTTGGAGTCTGATGCACTGTGCATTCACTGGACCAGCCCCCCTTCAGACTCTGGCCTCCCTGCAGCCAATCAGTGCACACTTCATTAACATTCGTCAAACACTGGCATGAACTCTCGCGAGACAAAGTTGTGGTATGAGGAAAGGGTCAGAACAAGCTCTATGTTTGATTTTTTATTTAATAAGTTTTCAAAAAAATATTTAAAGACACTTAGTGGATACATGAAAAGATCAGGTGGTGACACATTAAACAGACACAAGTACAATAAATAACTTCAGTTTTTAGAAATTGAAAACAAATCTGAAATTTAATGCAGTAAGACAATCAATATAACTCATTTATACAAGTTTGTTTATCCATTCTTTGAAGTATAGGTGTTCATGTTTTGTGAATTAAAATATCACTGTTTTTTTAGTGCAGCAGAGGACCTCAGTACGAACTGTGAGGAAATGCTATCTAACCTCAGAAGTGGCTACAAACTTTATTACAGTTTTAGATAAATGTCATCCTGTTGTTTTACCTGCCCCTTGTGATTTTATTGTTGACAATTTTACAGTAAACTTTAGGCTAGCCTTGATTTGGTTGCCCCACTTACAACAAAGAAGGTACAAACTAAATTTATTGCCCCCTAAAAATGTGAGGAAATCTTACTTTACTAAATTTATCAAAAGTCGTAAAAAGAATTTAAAAGTTCTTTTTTCCACATTCGACCATTTATTTAGCCCCAATTTTAACAAATTTCAAAGAGCTCCATCTGATCTTCTCTGCAAAGGGTTTGCCGACCACTTCAGAGGTCAAACAAACACAATCAGATGCAACATTTTATCCTCCAATAACACTGTTTCCAATCCATCTTATCCATCCACTTTGATTTTACCTGAGGAAACACTGGACAGTTTTGCCCTGGTTAATGCTAAGATGCTTGACAAAGTTCTCTCCACAGTGAAACCCACCACATGTGTTTTAGATCCCATTCCAACCACACTCTTTAAAAAATTGTATAGATCTCTCAGAGAAGAGCTTTTGAACATGCTGAATTGCTCTCTTCAGACTGGGGTCTTCCCTGCTGCCTTCAAAAGAGCAGTGGTGAGGCCCCTGCTGAAGAAGAGCAATCTGGATTTTTATGATTTGAACAATTATAGACCCGTATCCAACCTATCATTCTTAAGTAAATTTCTAGATGGTTGTGGATCAAGAGGGGAGAGGCATGGCAAGTAGAGTAGCTGGGGCCTGATCAGCCCTGGCTGGGTCGCCTGGAGAAGGGGGTCTGATTGTTGAAAGACCCGAAACCCCCTGTG
>JBAMHW010000020.1:19666262-19677450 GCA_037177495.1 Rhadinocentrus ornatus | reverse complement strand
TGGAGAAGCAGCATTTAGCTGTTATGCTGCAAACAAGTGGAACAAACTGCCAGTGGAGATTAAACTTTCACTAAATGCAGACACTTTTAAATCCAGGATAAAAACAATTCTTTTCTCCCGCACGGTAACTTTAACTTATCTTGTTTTTAATCATTTTAACGTAATTTATGATTTTAATGTGATTTTTACTATTTGTTGTTGCCTTTTACTTAATCTGAATGCTTTTTTGCACCATCTGTAATGCTGTTAATGCTTTATGTTAAGCACTTTGAATTGTCCTGTACATGAAATGTGACATACAAGTAAACTGCATTTCCTTACAACATCAGTTATTTATTTTTTATTTGTGTATTTTTTTTAAAGTCTGCATGAACAAACTTTAATTATCTCTGTTTAAAGCACCAGAAGCTTCCCTTCTGATGAGCTCTCAGAGAGACGGAGAATGGTGCAAGTCAAAGATCGCAGTCACTCTTTGTCTTTAACCAATGTATAACATAACAAGACTGATATGTTGTTGTTTAGCTTATAATGTTTCTATCATGATCACAGCCTTAGTTTAACATGCTAACATCAGCTCAATGTCACTAAGTGGAGGTTTTTGCAGGTATTTGGTGAAAAACACAAGTTATGGTTGGAATTTATTCATGTTTTATGTTGCTAAGTGGCCACAACAGACATTCATTTTAATCATAAATGTCAGATTTTAATGTCAAAGCAACTCAATAAATTGTTGACGATTTTAGTTAAACCATAGTCTGAATCAGTCATTCCAATTCAAGATTACTCTGCTAGAAAAAAATGGCTATTAAATCATTTGCAGCTATCAGTAGAACTTCAGTATTTATAGACTTTCACATTTAATAATTCACTGGTTGTGCTTAATTCAGAAAAAAAAATAATCTTGTTTTATTTTGTCTTTTTTTTTAAATCTAGATAGCAAACCCACTTAGGTTATTAAATAAAAATATCAAGACATCGTTTCATGTCCTTTTTTTAACAACTTTTACAAGATATTGCAAAATGTGTCTTTCCAAGGCTTCCAAAACCACACTGGCATCTTCACGTTCTAAGCAGTCTTATTGCAATAAAGTACACATTGTCATGATTTATGCAATAACACATAAAAATTATTTAGAAGATCAGATTTTGTTTCTGTATAATGACTTACTAATGTAAAAAAAGAAAGTGTTCTATGTATTAGAAAGTCTGTACAGAGCTATTCCTTCCCCCCAAACATTGGGTTGTTAATATCTATTTGTAAAACATTTTGTGCTCTGGTTCATTTAAATTCTTTCTAAAGTATCCTTTACAGCAGCACTTTGCAGGTTTTTTTTTTTTCTTTCCACCAAATTTATCTTTTTTTTACTAATTTCTTCTATTTTTGTCTTGCCATGCAATCACAGCACCCATTAATGTCTCCGTTCTATCCCCTTCTCCGATAAAATACCCAGATCAGTCTCAAAAGGGAAGGACTGAAATAATCTCTGGATGACATGCATGTAATATACCAGCCTCAAAGGATGATTCAATATTCATTCACAAAAGGTTGAAGGCAGATGACTTTAATAATAACATTTTGAAACTCTTCTTTTGTTACACACAGATCAAGGACATCTGCACTTAAACTGCTTTAAAAGATCTTATTCAACAGAAATCAGGGACATTTAGTCAACATCTTGCAGACAGGTGAGATATTTTGTCTTTGGTACAAGTAAATATGAGAGGTCGTTTGAGACATTATTCAGAATTACCCTCTCACAGACACATGTAAAATTTTAGTTACACATTATACTAAAACCTATCATACTGTAAACATTCATATACTATGGTGAAACCTCTCATACACTCTGTGACTTCCTTTTCAAGTGAAATTCGCTCTCACACACGCTTGTAGCATTCCTTTCATACATACTAGTGAAATTTCACTATAGTGTGTGAACGATTTCAGAACATTTCAGTATAGTATAGGAGAGGTTTTACTATAATGTGTGAATGACTTCAATTTCACGTGGCTGTGAGAGGGTAATTCTGAATAATGTCTCAAACTGCCCCGCAAAAGTAAACATCATTTATTTACTCATTAATTGTTAAGAGGAAAAAATATTTCAGACCCACTAAGAAAATTGCTGAACTTTAAAAGGTCTTCATGTGTCACCATCCTTTACTATTGCAAGTAATCATCTGGCAGTTATTTTTCTCCCAGTATCATCATGCTTCATCTTTGTGACCCGTAAAAGCATTTTGGCATAAAGAATGTGCTCATGAATGGATGTTTACTGTAGATGACAAAACACGCTGAGGTGTTTGCACAATATTGCCGTGGAAGTGGAAACCGAGTGTTCATGCTGATGTGATGTGTGGGCAACAAAACTCCAGCAGGCACTTGCCAGAGGAGCTAAAGTCTGTGACGGTGATTCATCATACCAATACTACACATGGGATATAAAAAGGACTCTGCTCTTATGGTAATATATCAAACTCACACTACCAGACACAGTTTGGGGGCGGGGGGGCTGGATCTGTTCAGACCACACTTACAGACCTGAGTTGTCATGTAAGAGTGTGATAATATTCTTTTATGTCAGAACAGGATGAAAAATACTTTTTAAAGATGAGACACCTTAAAGAATTCTAATAAATTTGCCTTTTTTTTTACATTGCAGCAATGAGAGCTATGATGAGTCAGACTACCCAACACATCTATCAGAAACCTCAATGCATTCAGACTGTAGGGAAGCTGGAATACCAATGAAGCCTGAATGAGTTCATTGTGGTACACCACAGGAGGAGAAAATATCAGCCCTGGAGCAATCATATCTGAATCCCCATGATCTGAGATTATTAAACTTAAAGATGACTGCAGCCTGGAATGGATAGCACACAACCCCAGCCACATGCATGCCCTGCATTTAGATTTGAATGCAAAAATTTTACCCTCAAATGCAAATAACATGACAAGAAAAACATGTTGGTAAATACAGATGATAAAAGCACCAGCAAAGAAAGCTGGAATGCATCATTCGTCAGGGTTCCCAAAGGCTCCATCTGAAAGATGCAGACAAATCACGTGAGGCGACACTAATGAGCAGTCATTCATCACTGTAATAAAAAGCAGTGGGAAGATTATCCCTGCAAGTTGCTGCAGTGCTGGTGAATGACCAGTTGTCTGCAGGGGTCTCAGGTGGAGTTGAATTTTGAGGCACATTCATTTAATTTCCGGTTTAAAATTACACTATAAAATCTAATCAAACTTTATTTATAAAGCACTTTTCATGCATAGGAGCAACACAAAGCGCTTTTCACGATAAGAACAACAGTTTAAATAATAAAAACACAAACAGACCCAAAGTTATTTGCAAAACATATCAAAGCACACACACTTAATCATATTCTCTCACACACAAGCTAAATAGATATTGAGTCCCACCCCCCACCCCTTGACCTCTACTACTTTAAAATAAACTGTCTCTAACTAAAAAACAACAGTATTAACAAATGTAACAGTGGTTTAAATATTTTTAGTAGATATAACTTTATTTTAATCAAATTGTCTTTAATACTAATGATATGAGTATGGGAGTGCAAACGGTTTAATAAATAAATTAGGGGTGAGTGGTCGTCTTGTCGCCTCCGGTTCAAGGGCGCAGGAATGAGTTCAACATTCGGCGGGGACACATATTGGAAACCTGATATTAAATGAATTAAATTCCTCATACCACCGCTCTGGGAAGGAAAGAGTTCTGTTTGACACAACTTGAGCGTCAATGAATTTTGGTTGTGGCTGATTTGTCTCTGTTCTCTGTCCCTTGACTTCAGTGTCTTTCAGCTGTCTGTCCCTGCTCTGAACACCCTAAATGGTAAAACAGCAACAATGTCACACAATGCTACAAGACTTCAGTTGATACAAGCAAGTAATCCCAGTTTCCCTTTTTTTTTTTGTGTAAAATTTAGTTATATATCTACTCGTTAAAGTTGCATCTCTGTGTTCTAATTCAGGTGAGGTATCAATGAATCCATCACCATCAGCAGTAACTGCATGGTGTGTGTTTCTGTATTTTTACATTTATTCAGTTGTGTTTAAATTATTGTATATATTATATTTACTCAGTTATATTTACTGAAAGGCTTATAGAATAATTTGCTTTCAAAAACAAAGTCCAACAATGGTGAAAAGTTTAGGTTTTTTTAGCATGAATTTTTTTCAAAAGAAAGAAAAGCATACAAATATAAAAGCACCGTATATCTTATAACCCAATACAAGTACAGATTACTGATAAATACTAGAACAGGTGTAGGCAAGTTTGGTACTAGAGAGCCGCAGTTCTGCTGGTTTTCTATGCTTTTTTGCTCTGATTAAAATGAATGAGTCACTGAGCTGAAATTCATAAGCTGGTGGATCCATTTAATTTGAATCAGGTGTGTTAGAGCAGGAAAACACGGAAAACCAGCAGGACTGCAGCTCTTAAGAACCAAACTAGCCTTTACTTTACTTTACCCTTTACTTGAAAAACTTGAAAAACACTAAAAATATTCATAGATCTAAAAGTATAATTGCGAGTGTTTGTTCACATGATTTACCCACCCAACAAAATTAGTTTTTTTATAAATTTTTTTGCAAAAACCTATTTTTTTTAATGATAATGAGATTTGTTAATAGTTTATTTTTTTACCACTTATTATTTTTTATATCTCCATCAGACTTACAATGTGTAAAAGAAAATACTTTGACTTCTCATCATCAATGATGATGATGTTACTAATTACTTAAGGGTAACCATTGCTAGTGTAATGACAGCCGTGCTAACTGGAATCTCCTAAGACATTTATACATTTTAACAACAGCTTACGCCATAGTGCTGGTGATTTAGACTAAGAAATCTGATTTATTAGTGGGGCTGCTTTCAGCATGATTTCGGTTAAACTATTTTACAAATCCCAGACGATAACAGCATGAGCAAGGCCCTCAACCCCCCAACTGCTTCCTGGGCACTGGAATCTGGCAGCCCACTGCTCCTAAATGCAGAGAAAGAATTTCCCAGCTTGGGATTAATAAAGTATAATATATATTTATTTTTTTTAAATATATAAATACATATTTTTAATCGAAGTAAATAACATGAGTACATGAAAATGGTTGTGAGGAGGAATTGTTGCACAATAGTGTTGACTTATATTAATAAAAAATTAGAGGTAATTTATTGTATGCTACTTTACATTTTTACTTTGGTAATAGTTGAAATTAACAGATGACAGGGCAGGATTAAGAGTTCACCTCTTAGTTTGACGTCAGTTACAGATGGTAAATGGTCCGTATTTATATAGCGCTTTAATCCAAAGCGCTGTACATTATACATCACGTTCACCCATTCACACACACGTTCACGCACTGATGGCGGAAGCTGCCATGCAAGACGCTCACCATGACCCATCAGGAGCAACAAGGGGTTCGGTGTCTTGCCCAAGGACACCTTGACATGAACTCGCCTTGGCCGAGGATCGATGTGCCAACCCTAGCGTTACAAGATGACCGCTCTACCTTGCCGAGCCACGCCGTCCCCAGACAACAGCAAATATGTCGTCAGCAGATGAGATCATGATAAAGTACATTCTCAGAAAGAGACATAAACAGAGCCTGACGGCGGTGGTCTGTCATTTCATGGGATGTCCCATGAAATAGCTTCTTTATGTCGTGGTTAAATCAAAGCTCATAGGGCGATAAAACCTGTAGTTGACTTCTTATTTTACTTGACAAGAATATGGTTGATAAGCAATAAACCAACAACATGTGAGTTTAGCCAATTTTAAATTGACCTACAGTCAGAATGTTCTGGCAACCTTGTTTATTTTTATAAACAAGCAGCAGGTGTAACAATTAATGACCAGATGCAGGAACAGGAAGTAAACTAAACGGAATACATAAAGGGATAGATTCTACAGAATAAAATGGAAACACAGAGTAAAAAAAGACAAGACCAGAGGGCTGTTTCATGAAAACTAAGATAAGAGATTATCTTCATAAGGGATATCCACAGACTCTTGCCCTGGTATAACTTCATTTACAAATCCATCTTCGGGCTGCTGCCATCAGTTGCATCCTTCAACATGCTATCTAAAACAATCACAGCATCCGCTTACAGGATTTTGGTACTTTCAGCATTCCCTTAGTTCGTATTGAGCTTGGCAAATAGGCGTTTTCTTAAGGCCTATTTATGCTCACTTTACGTGCATAAATAGGTATGACCATTTCAGTCGTCACTGCTCTTACTCTTCCATGCATCCTTAAATTATTAAAAATCAAAAAACATCTTTTTATTGCTCTTGTTTCTATTGTTTTCTTTATGTATGTATGTAACCTGCTTTATACCTTGATATGAACTGCAATACATTATTGTTAAAATTGTATGCAGGCAAACTGTCTCAATGGGACCACCAGCATTAATAAAGGTTATTTTTATATATATATATATATATATATATATATATATTTTATTCTTCTGCCCATATTTCTGTTAAATATACAAATATGCATGGCCTCAATCAGTTGTTGACATGATTTATATAAAATTAACAGGCACGGTGGTTTTTAAATTACAACAGTAATGAGACTGATGTCTTCCTCATCACAGTGGCATGCCTGTTTTCAGGCTACATGACTTGAAGAAGCAATGCTCCTAAGAAGAGGTTTCAGACACAAAAAAATTTTTTAAACACAGATCAGACCATTTGGCTCTCCTGAATAGCTTTTTGTTTAATTTTCAAGAAATGAAATACCTGTGCAGCCTGCTAGGACCAGAGATCCTTCATCATAGCGAGCAGAGCCATACAATGACAGTCCCACAGATGGTCTGCTTAAGATCCTTATAGTGGCATGATCCTGGATGTGGTAGAGGATGATCTCAACAGGGCCACAGTTTGCCACTCAATCAGGACTGTATATGCAGAACTAAAATCATTTGTGCACAATTTCATTTCCTTCCCTGAAGACACAATTTGGGTAGAAAAAGGAACATGTGACCCCTAGAAAATGGAGAAAAGAGTTCTAATTCTCTGGTTTTTAACACAAGGTTCTCTAACGTTGTTGGTACGCTTGATTTTCACTCACATTAGGATCAAACACCCCCCAGGTGCACATGAAGGGAATTTTGTGAACAGAAAAACCTTCAACAATATCAATGCCTCATGTTTTACAATTTCATAATTCACATCGGCTTTCAGATGATCTGTGATGTTGACTCAGTTACACAGAGGCAAAGTGGCCACAATATACCAGTGACTGTCTCAAGGTAAGCTATACACATTTTATAAATAAAACCCAATAGACTGTGCCAGCTCTCACCCATTAAGGAGCGCTGTAACCATTTGGTGAATTCAGCTGTGTTGCTTGGAGACAAGGGGTATGCATGTCAGCCATTTCTGCTCAACTCCTTTTGTGACCCCCAGACAGCAGTGCAACAGTGGTACAATCTTCCCCACGCAAGAACAAGAGCTTTCCGTGTCTTTTGTTCAGTTCAGGTCAGTTCAGTTCAAACAACTTTATTTAGCCTTAAAAGGCAATTCAGTTTCACACAGTCCACTGCAGGTACAAGCAACCTACATCCACCAACAGTTACAATTGATTCTCAATGTCAGGAACAGACCAACAGTGAGGCCAAGAGATGTATAAGAAATGTAAAAAGTTTTGCAAAACAGACACAAAGTACAATAAAAATTTGATAAATATGAATATATATTAGTATATGCAAAAGTGATAGGCCAGTGGTTTTTGTACTTTATTACCTAAGGGTTGCTCCAGACAGAGCATGTGTCTCTGGAAGGAAATATCCTGGGATAATGCAACGATATTCCCCGACAATGCAAATGGACGATTTGTCAAAGAACAGTATGTTGTCTATTATTTTAGTTGATTTTGTTCCAAAATAAATCCAGTGTGTTACCAGTTTATGGCTAGGATATCATTATTTAAAGTAGTGGCTCCCAACCCCAAGGGGAGTCCCCCAAAGAGCACAAGGGGTCACTGAGGCTTTAAACATTAGAGACATTGTAATTAATATCCACAAATTGTCCCTATTTTAAGGGGAAGGGTTGTATGTTGTTCATTTAACGATGGCTTTATCAAAGGACAGGATTAAACCAGAATGCATTATATATGGTTATAATCTCACTTTTGAAAGCCTAAAACCAGCATGGTTTCAGCACAGGGTGGAGCAGGGAGTCCACGGCATTTTAGTAAATGCATGAAGGGGGTCCCTTAGGAAAACAGGTAGGGAACCACTGATTTAACGACTTCCAGATAACATTTCAAGTTCACTTGACTAACTATTGTCTACATAAAATACAGAACTCCCATTGGCTTTCATACTCTTTAGCTCCATAAATCCATTCAGTTGTCAGCTGGGATCTCGGGTGGACAAAGATGCATAAATTACAATGGTTCTTATAACTAAGCTACATTGTTCATTGAAATTTCTAATTTTCTGAATATCTAAGTCCAACGTCTTCAAAGTTATCTTTTTTATTTCCATGTCAAAATCAGCTTCCTCCAGTTTTGTTTAATAGTATTTGATTTTAACCTCTGCCAGCTGAATTTGCTGTTGCAGGTGGGACATTTAGGCATCTGACCCACAAGTCTGTATAACACATGGGTCAGCAGAGCAAAATTTGGATGTGGTTTTGATTTCCTTCATTTAATTTGTCAGGCCGTACACCATCAATGTCATGTTACAAATTATACCACATCGTATCCTTTTTGAGGCATGGCAGGAAAAGGCTTCAGCAGAAGATTAAGAAATACCTCCTTCCTTGTGGAGTCCACTGACACAGTCCCATCATCTGTCACCAAGTCCCTCCATCCTGTGAAATTGAAAAGTCAGCATGCTGATACAGAACATGCCTTGTTGCTTTAATGATTCAGTATACGTATTAGATCAAGGTTATCTGGTGGGTCCAGAAGAGTAATTTTATTCATAGACACTGCAAGATAATAACAGTAATAATGAAAGATTTTACTGTACTACTTTTCAATTTACAAAACCAAAACAACGTACCGTGTAGCTGCCGTGAGGCTGTACAGAGTCAATAGCTGTCCCCCTAAGATGCCGTCTAGAACAGACCTCTTCTTTCAAGTCGAGGACCAATTTCTCAGCTGGGGTGACCCCGAGGTTGCTCGGCAACCCCCAGTTCCAGATATATGAGCCTTACTCCTCATCCCCACCCCTAATGTAACCATTTCTAAGCATGTTTGTATCTCTTTGTCCATTTTGATTAATTAAGGAACTTAACAGGCAGCAAAATTTTTTTTATATTGTAATTGTACTTTTTTTTATGGCCTCTTTTGTTCAATCATGGTCTGTTGTTTGCAGAATTTGTAAAATATGCAAACCTTGAATTAATATATTGTATCGTGATTTAAAACAAAAAAAAACAGTCTGTGACACTGATGGCATGCTTATGACAATGTGCATCCATAGCTTTTATATTTCTAAAGGCAGCTCTTATTTATGTTCCTTTTTACCACACCTTTACATAAATCTGTGCAAGCTGAGAGATATTTATCAGCATTCCTGCCCATTGCTAGACAACCCTCAGAAAATACAAAAACAGATGGTAATAATCCCTGACAGAACCACTTTTCAAAGACAGTCTGTTCAAAAATATGCTTCCTTACGTTGAACTCCTGTAAGCTTCTGTATAGAAACTTTCTGTTGCTTCTAAACACTCACACAGAGGGGCAAAACATTTCCTCAAAGTCACTCCACCCTCCACTTCTGTGACAGAAACCCGGTGGGATGCTCACAAAGAGCACTGGTGGTGCTATCAAGTGAAAGTTCAGGCTGCAACCTTTCATAGTGAAAGCCAGTCTTTTTATTCTCCATTACTTTGTTTCTGATAAACAAAGAGCACATAAATGGAAATAGGAGTTTAAGATAAATGGTGGGAGCTATTCACAATGCCCCAAGGAGTGTTTTCAGAGGATGACCTATTGAAATGAACACCATTTTAACTGCCTTTTAGTGTAGAATAAATAGTTCCCATGACGAGCTCATTAAAGTACCCCCCAATCTAAAAATGATCCAAATTAATGTTTTTTCCTTTCTTTCTTTTTCCCCCCTAAAACCTCATTCTCACAATGTTCTTGTGTTTATCTTTTTTAAGTTAAAAAACATCTAAAAATAGTTTTTTATGTTTCCTGTAATAAATCCAGTGGAGGGAAAAGGCTTGTTTTTATTGTATCAATCTCCTTACTGATCTCTTTGTGCCTGGGCCAGTGAATGCAATCAGAATGCAGCCAGTAAGCCTTTTGAGTTTGCCATCAAAAGTTGATGGTCTCCCACCTTGTAAGCTGTCTATCAGATAATGAGAGGGACTTGAATACCAGCCAGCAAACCACGATGAGGGTGGTCCAGATGTTTTTACCTGACGTCCAACATGTCTTTGCTGGCCCTGTCTCACTGTTTTCTCCAGGGAAATCTCACAAGAGCAGCTGTCCTTATCAATGCACCGGCTCCCTGCTCACCGCCTGCCTGGGCTGCACTCTCCATGACAGCAGCACTGAGGTAGCTGTAATCTGCCAAGACTTCAACAAAATTAAACCGCCAACCAAGCCACCAGGGGAGAGGCAATGGGGAAAAGATTTCTTGCTCACAACGATATAGCAACAGAGGCGGGAGACATTAATATGGTATTACATATAAAAGAAAAAAGCACTGCAAATCTTAAACCCCTATTTCTTCTGTAATTACAGTTCATGCAAAGTATGATAAAAAAATCTTTCCTGACACTTTTCATTTCTGTTGTTCTGGAAATGCAAATGCTGATATTTGTATGGGTGTAGCTTTCTAGTGCTGACTGATGACTCATGCAACTTATCTGTGATCACTAGGATGGCCTACTCCTTGGGTCTCCAGTCAGTGCCAGTTCATATGCTTTTATACAGTATTGTAGAACCAAAACTTGCAATTTCTTAATTTCAGAAAGAAGAATTAGTGAAATAATCCCGAGTTTTCTCCATCTGCCTGCGTCTAGCTATTAGTTTAGATCTTCAATCTTTTAGGATTATTAGTTTGGATTTAAGCAGCCCTGTATTCCTAAGACTTCATCATTCTTTTAAATGAAGCATTATTTATTTATTTATTTATTTATTTATTTATTTATTTATTTATTTATTTATTTATTTATTTATTTATTTATT
>JBAMHW010000020.1:19538350-19549570 GCA_037177495.1 Rhadinocentrus ornatus | reverse complement strand
AATCTTATTTTCTTCAGTCTTGATATGTCAGTGCCGAACCTGACAGGGAGATAGAGGAGGAGAGAAAAGGAAAAAAATAAAAAGGACGGAACTGAAATGTGAACATAAAAATTGTTTAGGCTACCTAAATCACATCAGTATTTACAAAAACAAAATAAACTACCAAAGTATTATATCATAAATAAGGAAAATAGAATAATGGTAATATGAAAAAGTCCGAGGCCCCAAGGGTCCAGCAGGTCCACAGAGCACAGAGTCCTGGACAGCCAAAACAGGAAAAGCATTGGTCCCACTCGGCCCAGAGCAGAGAGGCCCCCAGATGATGCCCCCTAACAGAGCCCGGCCGCCCCAGGCAAAAAAAAGCCCGCGGGCCACGCCAACCCAACACTATAGCTAGGTACCCCCCACACACACACGCACACACACACACACACCCAGCCACCGGCCAACCACCACCACCCCTCCCACACACATACACACCCAGCCACCAGCCAACTCCCCCCTTCCCCACCCCCTCCCCCACCGGGTGCAGGCCAGAGGAATGGAAGGGAAGCAGGGTCCAGACCCAACCCTCTACAAACCTCCTCCTAGGGGTCTCACCAGTCCCCCGAAGCGCCGCCGCGGACCGCTCCCAGGGTTAACGGCGCCCAGCAGCACCCCACACAGTGTGAGTTTTAACTCCCATCTCCGGCAGAGCTTTAACAATGTCAAAGATGAGGCGGGGGACATTGAGTCCGACTGTTCCGTGCCTCCATTGTTGAGGCCGCCAGCCACAGCTGTAGCCGCAAAGTCGTCGGTACCTGTCGGGGCGGTAACGCCCGAACTCGTTGGTGGACACCAGCAGTGAGGGATGCCATCAAGTTGAAGAAGGAGGCCTTTTGGCCTGTGGGACTCCAAAGGCAGCTGATGGATATCGGCGGGCTAAGCGGAACACAGCCTGCTGGTCACTGAAGCAAAAACTCGGGCATGGGAGGAGTTTGGAGAGGCCATGGAGAATGACTTCTGAATGGCTTTGAGAAGATTCTGGTCCACCATCCGGCAGTTCAGGAGGGGAAAGCAGTGCTCCATCAACACTGTGTACAGTGGAGGGAATACTTCGAAGACCTTTTTTTCTTCCGATGAGGAAGCAGAGTATGGGGACGCTGGTGTTGGCTCTCCCATCTCTGGGGCTGAGGTCACTGAGATGGTTAAAAATGCTACTCAGTGTCAGGGATCCAGGGGTGGATGAGGTCCTCCTAGGGTTCCTTAAGACTCTAGATGCTGTGTGGTTGTCTTGGCCGACATTGTGAACATTGGGGACAGTTCCCCTGGGCTGGCAGACTGGGGTGGTGGTCCCCATCTTCATAAAGTGGCACCAAAGGGTGTGCTCCAACTACAGGGGGATCACACTTCTCAGTGTCCCTGGTAAGGGAGAAGATGGGTCCGTCGTATAGTCGAACCTCGGATTGTGGTTTTCGTCCCGGTCGTGGAACAGTGGATCAGTGGATCAGCTCTACACCCTCTTCAGGGTCTTGGAGGGGGCATGGGAGTTTGCTCAACCAGTCCACATGGGCTTTGAGGACTTGGAGAGGGCGTTCGACCATGTCCCCCGTCGACTCCTGTGGGGGGTACTCCGGGGGTATGGAGTGCCGGACCCCTTTCGTTCGAGCAGTCCGGTCCCTGTATGACCGGTGTTATAGCTTGGTACGCATTAAATTGCAGTAAATCGGAATCATTTCCAGTGATGTTTGGACTCCGCCAAGTCTGCTCTTAGCGGCTGGGATGAATATCGACACCTTCAAATCCGAGACCATGGTCCTCAACCGGAAAAGGGTGGAGTACCTTCTCCGGGTCGGCAATGAGGTCCTGCCCCAAGTGGAGAAATTCATGTACCTCAGGGTCTTGTTCACGAGGAAAGGATGGAGCGGGAGATCAACAGGCTGATCGGTGCGGCGTCTGTAATGATAAGGACTCTGTATCAGTCTGCTGTGGTGAAGAGGGAGCTGAGTCAAAAGGCAAAGCTTTCAATTTACTGGTCGATCTATGTCATACCCTCACCTATGGTCACAAGCTGTGGGTAGTGACCAAAAGAACAAGATCGCCGAAATGAGTTTTCTCCGCAGGGTGGCCGGGCTCTCCCTTAGGGATAGGGTAAGGATCTCGGTGATCCGGGAGGGGCTAAAGTCGCTGTTCCTCCGCATCGAGAGGAGCCAGATGAGGTGGCTAGGGTATCTAGTTAGGATGCCTCCTGGTCGCCTCCCTGGTGAGGTGTTCCGGGCACATCCCACTGGAAAGAGGCTCCGGGGAAGACCCAGGACACGCTGTGCAAGTGTGTGTGATTCGTCCATCTCGCCTTCATCAAGGCGTTTGGTGCCGGCTCATCATTTACGCTGCCGTAACAAGACAACAAGGGGCAGACAGGTGTTGGCTTTTTTTCTTCTGAAGTTTGGATCTTAGAGGTAAATGCATTGGGTCAGCAGAAGAAGAGAAGTTGTTTCATTTTGAGAAGCACAAGCATTTTATTTCAGTTTCATTCAGTTTTGTTGTCCAGATACTGAAATGAAGAATTCCTTGAAAATTAGTATTGAACAAAAGTCAAGGAAGGAACGATCTCTCGCAGCTCAGTTTCAGACTCAGAGCATCTCGCAGATCTTTGTTATTGACTACAAGTCACCCAGAAATATCACATTGTCTCAATGTCTAATGCGCACTGTGCTCAGTGTCTGAGGACTCATGCATAATATGAGGCCACCTTTACAGTGTGACTCCTGTGACACAGGGATTTTTTTCCCATCTCCCTTGTATTTCATTTGACATAGGCTTTTTCTCTTTTTTCTTTTTCTTTTTTACTCCTTTTCTCATCTATTGCTCAGTGGGCTCTAAATCCCTCATGCAGTAATGGGAGCTTTTGTTGCATTTCACAGTTCATCACTCGTGGAAAATTATAGTCTGGAACCCCCCCTCACGCACACACACACACACACACACACACATCCTTCTCCATTACCCCCTTCTGCCTATCTACTGCTGCTAATTAGATGGAGATTCCGTTGTGAAACTACTGGAAAGAATTGGCAGACTTTTAATTGTCCTTTAAAGCCTCTGAGGTGGATTTCCCCCTCAGAGCTCATATGGTTGAACACTGATTTTCACAAAACCCCCTACTCTCCACCCTCATACCTCTTTGGGACATAGATAACAAATGGCTCACATGCAAGCCAACGCAGACAAGCTTAGAGAGCCCAAAGCGCAGCATATGGAGTCATTCATATTTAGAGGCACTTGTGTTTTCATTTATTTGTGTTAGGGGTGTTTAACGTTAATTGCAGCAGATAAGCGGTGTGTTCTGAATAGAGCAATCTCAGTGATCCCATCCCTCATTTTCATCCGTAGTGGGGGGTCAGATGCTTTCTCTCTTCTACTTAAAAGCAGCAGGGCCTCTCATCCCTTATCAGTGCAAAAAAAAAATGCTGTACCTGTTCTGGAGTGACTGGTGTATGTGGCTGGGGCTATTTGGGTCTGTTTGCATAGCCACAATGCTTTCATGAATTCTGAACTGGTGTTTTAGATCTAAGTATTTCTGATGACTCTTCACATCTATTTTAGGATTTGAGAGGCAGCATAGGATATATTCATGTTGTGTTTAAAAAAAGATTCACAGTACAGTCTGCTGTATATCTGAAACATGTCAGGGTTGATTTTATTTTCACCCGTTTTGGTCTTTTAACACCATTAGGTCTGTCAGCCAAGCAACAATGCAACAAATACACCCTGATAGCTGTCTGAGATTAAGCTAAATTACTCAGTGACACTGACTGCACTGTTTGACTATGCATCCTTATTTCTTTAAAGGGCTTCGCTATGTAAAAATAGACCATTTATAATAGAAAATTATGTGTAATTGCAATGCACATGCTCGGCACAGAGGCAGAACTTTACTTTAGTAACACTTATTGACAGTGTTAGAGCAACTAAATTTTTTATATCTTTTTCTTAATTTTATATTAACTTTAAGCCACTGGATTATGTTTATGTGCTGCTCAAATGATTATAAATTTGTTGCTAAAATTATGATCTGGAAAGTTGCCAGTGGAGGCCAATGAACAAGTTGCCTTTGATGTCATGATAGTACACAGTAGTTGATGATAGCAGTGTTTGGAAAAGGGGCAAAAATAGGCATTTACATCACTGCAATTTTAGATCAAGCCAATATACAATGTACAGTCACATGTATCCAGGCTAAACGCGGATTGGACCAAAACCATATAATAGGCAGATCTTATTTATAGTGTAAACCTTTTTTTTATATAAAATGTGCGTGTTCTCCTGGTATGTGTGAGTTTTTCCAGAGCCCCAAAACATGCATATTTAGTTTTTTGCTTACACTAAGGGTACCACTTCCTTTGGTTTGGTTTGCGTTCTCATTGCACTTCCATTAAGTGAACTGCTTGGAAACGTCAAAAACTGCTCACTTGGGGCAATATTCACTGGAATGACCACTGATCAAGGAGGAAAAAGCAGAAAAAAGAAGAATATCCAGCTCATTGATTGGCCCAAGACAATAAACAGCTGGTTCAAGGCTCATTGTAAACAATGGAGCTACTAGCATGTTAGGCTACGACAAGCTCTATGGCCCTTTTTCTCTTTGATTTACTGGTAGTGGGTCTGCTTTCACACTAAAAGGGAACCAGATCAGGGTTCACTTGCAAGTTACCCAACAGCCCTGGTTCTCAAATGGACAACAGCTAATTTATTTGGTCCACATCAGAGCATGAACACACACTCACACTGCTCCAAACAAACCATGCTATTCGCGGAAGTAGACCAAGGTTTATTTAAAGTGGACCACCAGTGTCAATGTTCCCTAAATGAACCCTGAAGTGAGTTTGTGATTGTTTTGTCATTGTGTTGTGGCCCTAAGGGTTTACCCCACCATTAGCCTGATAGCCGTCCAGCGGATGGATCAATATTTGTCATTGGGTTTGGACTGTGCTGGAATGGAGGCCTAGGGTATCAGCCTCAGCTCTGATGTGGGGTCAGGAGAGCCAGGAATTTGGGAGACACTCAAATTTTATTCAAAAGATGAGAGTTCCTAACAAAGGTGAATCAAAATCTGCTTCTACGGCTTATAGGTATAGTCTGTTTGGAGTTGTGTGAAACCGTGAAACATGACATATATCTCTTCTTTAATTGGATTCAATTCATTCTGAGAAGAGATTCAAACTAAAAATTTACATGGATACACAAAAAAGTGATTAGTTGTGTGTTTACATGCTGCAGAGGTCTTAATATGTGAGAGAAGTCGGCTTGCCTGCTGATGTATGGAAAATCCCAACGAAGAAATAAAAGCTGTTTTACCATTTTTATTTATAAGCTTACTTTTTAGCTGCCTCTAAACAAGTGGAGAGTCAAACTGGACCCTTACAACTCAGTGCCTGTTGGCCTATTAAAGAGTCTGAGGCTAGACTGTGGTAGAAAATTTTCCTCACCAAACTTTTCCATCGGGAATGGAGCACCACCACAGAAAACTTTGTCTATTTTCAACAATGTTAAGTCTGTCACAGACCGGATGTATAAATATGCCTTGGAAACCCATTATTTTAATTTACCACCAATGAGTAAAACATGATTCCATCAGATTGACAAGTTCATACCTTCTTGATTAAACATTCATTGGGATTCAGCCAAACTGTATTATCCTGATCTTTTTGAGGTGTTTACATTGAGGTGTTTATTTTATTTTATTTTAATTGGGCAGCTAATTATTGTCTTTTTGCTTTGGAGACACATGGACAAGGGTGATATCTCAAAGTCAAAGAAGATAAAAACGGTATACAAATGCAAGACACTGACAAAAATAAATAAATCATTAAGAGTTTGATCCCCACATAACTTTAATCTAATTATTTTCACTGTTTATTAACAAAATCGGAGTTTTAAATGATAGTGTGGTGCATATTTTTTTTAGATGAAATAAACATGCAATTTTATTTGTAGAGCAAGTATTTTGTCCTCCTTGTTTGAATCTGTACATGTAACCCTGACAGGCTCTTAATAATAATAATCCCGGATTACCCTGACTGACAGCTCCCAAACCATAAGATCTGTTGTGTCTGACCTAGACTGAGCAACTCTGAATCAATAGAAATGCTTTCAATGATGGAAACCGAATGCGGGACGGTGAACTGCAGAGAGGCTTTTCCCCCCTGTATATCTCAGGTAGTTTCCTCTCTGACAAATATGAAAACAACTGCATCCAAGAGAGAAAGTCAAGTTTGTTAAGTACGCACAGAGGATAAAAGCCTGAAAAACAGTCAGTGAGATGAGAGTCGGGGAGATGAGGCGCCACAGATGGAATTGTCATCAAAGTACAGAGTCTGCAGTCTTTTAAAATGATATTACAGTCATTGAACATTTTTATCTTCTTGTGCACTCAGTTTGATCTGACACTGAGAAGTAATTTGACGTTTTCTGCCATGCATCATCTGGGATGACTCATTGATGGTTGTATTGCTGGTTCAGATTGGGCAGACAGCAAAACAAGCAAAATGAAGTAACATTTCTGTTGTGATCGTCTATCAAACCCATACAAAGAAATATGTTCCCAAAAAATTAGACATTGAAATGGCTCCCCTGTGTACTTCCTACAAATGGCTGAGTTGCTTTGTAAGCTGGCATCTTCACCGCAGGGAGAACCGGAGTGGTCAGTGCACAAGAAAAAGACCTGGAGAAAGTGCTTGCTTAATTAAAGAAAGGGAATAACCAGTGCAGCTATTTACACCTAACTGTGACATAAATCTGCAGTTATTGCACTGCTGAGACTGTCTTCTCCCCAATTTAGGAGGAACCCGAGAGCTTTTCCTTAATAAGCAGTCTCTCTGATTAAGCCGAGGCAAGAATCTCTTTCTGGAGGAGAAGGGAAAAGACATGAGAGGCTGAATTTTACTGGAGGGATGGTAGTTAGCAAAATGCCATTATGGTTATTGAGATGGTTAACTTTTTATTATCCGGAGACAGTGCGGCAGGAACAATTGGAAAATTGGTTGTAGGGTTGTGGTGTGTGATTGACTTTGGCCTCAGGGTGCAAGAAAGCAGACTTGTGGCATTTCAACCTATCCCCTCCTAAGCCATCTGCTCAGGCAGTGCTGTCTGTCTCAGTCCACCTCTCCTTTAATTAGTAAGTTGTTTTATTTCCTGAAGCTGCTTAACTGGTTTGCACTCTCACTGTCTGGATTGCAAGGACCTGCTTCCACAAAGTCGCAGGCACTTTTCAGAGGAGCATGATGTGACAAGGGTGCAGTGAGTAATCTTTTCATTATTTCAGCTAGGACAGTGAGTGATTGAGAAGCTTGGCATGGAAATGCATCTGTCTGCACATCAGAGGCTCGAATTGAAATGATTTTGTTTGAGGTGCCAGGCAATGGCTGATACTCTGGGAAACACATGCTGTCAGGCTGAGGGCTCTCCCTTTAGTGATGTTCAGCATGGCTTCAGACTCTTCCCCCTATTGTTAACAGAACAGCAATATGCCAAGTTGCAAGCACAGTGGCGGGGAGGGTTGGCATTTTGATATGAGCCTTCTTCTCCTTGCCTGAATCCCACTGGATCACATCAATAACTTTATTCTGTCTGTATTATTAGCTGGCTTGCTGTTTTGCCATAACTCTTACTGTTACCAAAAATATTAGAAAATACTGACAATGTTAGAGCAGTTTATAAAATCAATATCAGATTTTAACATAGTTGAATCACAGTTCTCTTGTGTTTTTTATGTTCAGCATGGCGTTTTGAAATTGTAATTAGTTTATACTCTCATAACATTTTCATCAGCCTCCTGTACTACCGCGTTATCCCCCTCCACCCCTTTATTCTTCTGGAGGATTTCGTGGCTTCTCAAAAAAAACCACAACACTTGAGAACGAGGTCTGCTTTCACATAAGAATGTTCACATGCATCATAATAACCTCCTGCTGTTTCTAGAGGCTGTAATAACCCCATAGCTTGTTTTGAAGGGCATGAACAAGAAATTTATGTGATTGTTTCAGTTGGAAGACTCTTTGGTGGAAGACATCAACAGAAATGTTTGCAGCACATTGTTCATGTTTTTTTTTTTTCATTATGGTTAATTTTTCACCTGTACATAAACCAATCAAACATGGTGGTGGCTCCATTGTGGTGTTAGTTGGTGTTAGTTAGTTGTTATCATCAAGACATCAAGGAGTACAAGGTATAGAGGTATGCACTTGGATGACGTCTTAAGACTTATTAATACTAATGTGTATAAATAAGTCTTGAAAACATATTATTATATAACTATTTTTAAGCTTTGGATATCATTAAAATATTTTCCTATCATACAAACTTAGTTATGTTAATTTTTATTTATCTGTAATATTCTTAATTATGTGGTTTTACTGTAGGTGTGTTAAATGTTGAAGGATACTGTCCTCGTCGCTTGAGTTGCTGACTGGGCTGACCACCATATCAGACATTTAGCTGCACTGCTTCTCGCTACACACAGGGCTGCTTTTAAAAGTTTGTGCCCACTCAGTCTGTAATTCTGCTCTCATTTTCAATTTCTCTCCCCAACGACAGTTCAATTTAAGTCCCAGTTGAATAGAATACATCCTGCTAATAATCCTAATTAGCTCATCTAATGTACTCGCCCCCCCTGCTCCCTGTGGTCTGCAACTGAGATGGAGCCACTTCCTCAACAATTCCGGTCTGACTGAAGACTTTTCACCTCAATAAAAATAGAAAGCAGTGTCGTTACTATAAAATGCTGTATTTTTAACACAATTTTTAATGTTAAATTAAATTTTTTGGCAACCAGATGACCAAATATAGATCACAGAACAGAAGACATCATCTTACTAAGATGTCTCAGAGCTAGGAGTAATTTTATCTGCAATCTCAAATTTGGGGGCATTGGAACAATTATTTCTCTTTACACAAACTAAGAGTTTTGTGTACAAGTGAGTAAATATTTGGTGAAAAAAAATTATTTAAGCTTCTTGTCACATGAGTGTAACATAATGGGAGCAAGGGATGGCAAATGCATATGATTTGTGATTAAACAACCCGAAATTTAGCTTCAGTTTTCTTGCAAAGCCAGTGTTGCATTAAATTTGTTCATAAAACAGTCCTCCAAGATGCACAATGAACAAATCCAAACAATTTCACAACTGTGTCTTTTGCTAGTAGAAGCAAACCAATTGAAAACAAACTCAAATTTGGGATCACACAGGGCTCGAATTACACCAGGGCATGTACCGTGACTTCGCATGCGCATATAAATGCACGTAGCGCGATCAAAAATATGATTATTACAAAAAAAAACTGCATGCAGCTAATTTAATCAGAACCAGGGAGAGAAAGTTCTTTTAAAATCACAAAATTAGGCATTTGAAGTGTTGTATGGAGGCTCAGCACACAAAGAAACAATGCTGCTGTCCATGGTGCTGAAGGAAATGAACCGATCACCTGCGTTGTTTGGAAGATTTAATTTAAATTAAATAAATGAATAAACACACAAATCTGACAAATTAGTGTAGTGATAATTTGTAAATGTTAGCATGTAAAAATTTCTTGGGGAATTAATTTGTCTTTTGTGTAGCATGACAGAGCTAATAAAATATATTTGTCTTGTCTTTGTCTTGGTAAGTACAGTAACCCAGTTTAAAACCAAATTATTTTCTTTTTTAATCTACTTGTGAGTAAAATTAGCAATAAATTATAATTAGCTGATAATATAGTTGAGAGGAACATTTCAGTTAATCCATACACCACCTATTAACATCTATCAAATTAACAGGAGAAAGAATGGTCTTTGCTCGTTAAATATTCTACATGATTAAATATTGTTAAATATTCTGCACCACACATCTGCATGAGCAGTTAAATCTTTAACAAGATTTGTTTTGTTTAAAATATTATTTTGAGATAAAATGGAATTTTGAACAGCCACAAAAAAAACCTGACCTCAAGCCCCTGATTCATTGCAACCGACTCTTTTGAACCTGTGCAAGTGCTTTGGTGAATAGATCACAAAAGCAAATGTATGTATGTAGGTGTGTGACTGTGCGTCGCTGTGTATACGGGTGCCATGTGGCACCAAGTGACACAACTCGCTCTGCCAAGAGATAAGAACACAGGGCAAGCGGCTCGCTGTGCCAGCCTACTGAATTCTATCTCTGAATTGTCTTTGCTGGAAGTTATAGGTCTGCTTTATTTCTAATGTGATCATTTTAGCCACACGTGTTTACAAGAAAAACTTTATCTAAAAATAAATGATTAGTGACAATAGTCTTAAAAATTTTAGAGCCAAAAAAAGGAAAAACATAAAAAAAATAAATCAGCTCTGATGTGGGGTCAGGATAATTCAGATGGTGTAATTGCATTGTACTTCATATTAAGCACTTCAAGCTATCATAGCACAATTATCAAGGCAATAACATTTAATATCATACTTAAGATCAGTTAAGATGTGCCATGAAATAAAGGGAGACTGGCTCCTAAAGTTAACGTGTTAGACTGTTGTGCTGACTGGATGCATTCCTCGTAGAAGCTTTCTGCCAGTGAAATTTTGGCAGCAGTCAGCAAACAGGTCTGCTACAATAGGGCAGCGCCTGCTGAGAAGTGTAGGAGGCTGGCATATGGCCGATGGCGCTCACAGGCTTTTGCCTCACCAGCGCTTACCCTTGTTAGGCCGCCTTTTTAGCTTGACTCAAGTGTACACAACTTAGATAATTCCATCCCGTAGTAGTAATTTGGGTTCTTATTTTGCTAGGCAAAGGGGTCAGCAAGCTCACAATGTCATTCCAGTCAATTACTAGATTTCCAGCAATAAAGCCTCAGATCTTCTTAAATTAAAATCTAATTAGATAAGTCCCTGTGGTAGAAAATAATATTTTTTAGTAGTATTGGCATTAGTAGTATTGGCAAACGTCCGATTTCATTAATGGGGGAAAGGAAGAATCCCAGTTGAATAAATAAATGTGGCCTTTACAAACTCCAGTTAATGCATAATGAAATTAAATTAAAAAAAAGTTTATAAAATCAGCAATAGAACTGACAGGTGAGGGTGTCATAATTGGTTATAAAAGGTACATCCACCAAGTGTCTTTTCAAGTGAAAGTTAAGTCTCTTAGAGAATCATAAGTCTGTATAAAATAAAATAAAATAAAATAAAATAAAATAAAATAAAATAAAATAAAATAAAATAAAATAAAATAAAATAAA
>JBAMHW010000020.1:19492251-19509982 GCA_037177495.1 Rhadinocentrus ornatus | reverse complement strand
CGTTTGTAAAACAGTCAGAAAACATGTCTTACCTTTGCTAAAAAGTTTCTCATTGTCTTTTGGGAGCCGTTTCCCGTCCCAAAAATCACGATGTTCTGCCCAATCTGCATGGGTTTTGACAGATAAAAAGAAATGTTTCTTAACTTCCAGACAGAAAACGTCTCTTCATTTTAATAAACCCGCTCTCTCCCTGCAGCAGGAAGGGAGACACGACTGCATGTTTCTTTGATCACAGCCAGTGAGAGAAAAAAAAACAAAAACAATTTAACGCGCAATAAAAAAAAATTAACGCCGTATATTAATCATTCCGTTAACGCTCGTTATAATATATATATATATATATACATATGGATTCATTCATTATCTGTACCACTTCAACCAAGAAGGGTCGTGGGGAAGCTGAACTCAATCCCAGCATTTAGCTGGTGAAAGTGAATTAGAGGTCCAGGCTCATCATTTAACATAAAAAAAAAGTCTAAAAAGTGACAAGAAATGGCTTATAAATATAGTTTTTTGCAACATTTTTTGCAGCTCGTCGAGCCGAAATAGCGGTAAGAGTTAGGACGAAGCTCCCTTTTGGAATCTGGTTGCTCTTGAAAGTTAAATGTATTGAAGCAAGTAACTAAGAGCCATGGAGCGACAGAAAAAGAGTTAGAAAAAAGAAACGATGAAGGGTGGATTCAATTTGCGATCTGGGTTCCACCTGTAAGACATCTGCCACACAAACAGATCGCTTTGATTGGTGTGAGCCCATCCATCTTAGATGGCTTGTCTGCAGCCAGTAAATTTATATTCCTGCAGGTCCCATCCTCCATCAGTGGGTACAGCATGGCTGGGCCAAGGCTGTCAGCCACTGTGATCATATCTTATTTTAAAACTAGACACAGTGAAACCACAGTAACCCCTTTGCTTTTCTCTTCTTGTGTGTACGTATCCTCAGATCTTCTTTTCTGTTTGTAGCTGAATGAGAATAATTCAGTACTTTCTCCGCCTTGTTTCTGATGTTTACTCTTCCGGTTGGTAAATTAGCCGGAATGTTAAACAATAATGGAGACTATGTGGAGCTTTTTGATAGTGTGTGAAATTCACCACTAACCATGTACTTATATCCCCCTACACACACCTACCTGCAAATTTAGCCTTTGACTCCATCTCATTGCATCCCGTTGCTAATAATCGGATTAAGCCTGTGTGTTTTGGGTGGGTTGGCGGCATCTCTATTAGCGCTGATTTAGCGTGACCTATCCACTCCAGAGGCCACAGTACTGACTTTGTAATCTGCGGTGGCTGACTGCCTCCCCTTCCCTCCTCCTCCTCCTCCCTCCCCCTTCCTGGCCACTTATCATCACTCCGGGATTAATAGAAACATCTTTAGTAATTACAGAAATGCTGCTGTCGTTGCACCGGGTGCCGTCAATTGTTTTAATGTGTGCCAAACCATTAATTCGCCGGCAGAGGCCTCGGTGGTGCCCTACAGTAAAACACAGAAGTCTGCTATTGATTTTCACGAGGCCGTATACTCAGCGTTTTATCTCCTCGCTCCTCTCCGGTAGACCGGTGAGGTTATTGATCTTCATAAAGGCAGTATTTTGTTGCTAAGCGAGAAGTGCAGGAGACACTAATGAAAGGTTTTAACCTGTGTGTTCGGCGGGGGCGGGGGGTGTCACTGGACAAGCGGCCAGGGCTGCCAGCTGCTACACGCAGCAGATTTTCAGCTGCCCAGCCTCAGGAATCGATAGGGATGCATCTTTGTCTGATTACTGTGATGGGCTGGTGAGCTTGGCAGTATGTGTGTGAGTAGTGTGTGTGTTTTCTGTGGGTGTTACGGCAGTAGCTGACCAATGACTTCTGCTTATTGAGACTCAAAGGAGCAGATTGACCACAAAGTTTTTAGTTAGAAATGATGGGAAGTGTGTATCAAACCCAAACTGGCTTATTGTAGTTTTAATGTACCAATGTCAATCAGAGAATATGTTTAGTTTAGCAGAAAAGCAGGTTCAGGCAAAATGGCTTTTTTCTGACCAAGTCAAAGCTAAATAATTTACAGATGCATTGCATGCAGTGTGCGCTGATCACCATGTCACGTTCAGGGACGTGTAAATGCAAAAAAGTGTTTTCATTACACTTTTTTTGATATACCTTTATATCGACATGTTTGAAAAACCACCTCATTAGAGGATAAAAACATTGTAGTGATATTTGAGTGTTTTTTCTTTTTTTAATATAGGTGTTTCCATTACCAGTTTTATATTGTGATATTTAGGTTTTGTGCAATTCTATGGGTCATGGAAATGCACTTACTGTTGCCATATGGTCATGCTGCACAACATCAGCAGTGTTGCAAAGTCTGCTTGTTCGGGTTATTTTTCTATTAAGTCAGCAGCAAGACGTGTATGAGAACATGGATGGACATTTGAGAGACGGATTGACCTCAGCACAGAGACATTAAATGTTTATATCAACTTGTCAAGTGTCTTATTCTCAGCATTTTATAATTAGAATTAATTAAAATGACATAAACAAGATATCACTGGGTTGCAGCTTAAGGAGACTGCAATTTGCTATGGGTGGTGAATTTTAGACTCCATGTATAAACAGGCTAATGTGAGGCACACACAGGTTTTTACCATATAAGATGCTTCGGGTCTAGAGTGGACTCAGCACCAGAACCTCATATATGTAAAACTATGTGTCTCCACAGAATTGGCTTACTCAGGACTGAGGAATGTCTTTGTCTGAAAGGTATATAGGATAAGGGTGCCTCACACATGTGGGTTTGGGTTTCTAAGATTGGCCAGAGACCTGCAGATCTATTTAAGATGCTACTTTTTGTAAAACAACATTATTTTTTATACATAAAGCTGGCATCCGGGGCTCTTCTTTTTACCTGAAACTACTTTTGTCACATCACCTGCTTCCACGAATAAAATGCAAAATGACATCACAATCCAGAGATGAAGGTCACAACACAATGGAGCCACAGAAGCAACACTTGCAGCGTCCTAAACATTGTCATGACAAGTGTTATACAAGAAGTACATCATTCATTCACAAGCATAACTTCACAGTTTCACTTCATCTGTTTTACTCTAAAGTTCTTTTAGGTTATTTTGTAATATTTGCAACGACTGGATTTTTATTTTAGTTCTCATTGGTTTTACAGATGTTTTTAAATTTTAAATTAACTCAGCTTACACAGTTTCTGATTTATATTAATATTGTGTTGAGCAGTGATTTTGGTGGAAGATATTAAATTCTAAAAGAGCATCATACAAATTTTTTTTTTATATATATATATATATATATATATAAAGTTAAAAGGTAGAAGTCTGTATAATCTTAATGGCTAGGAGAAAAAAAAACTTAAAACCTTGTGTCAATCAATACAAAGCTAGATTCAGAATTTCCAAATATTTTGAACACAAGTTTAAAAGAGAAATGCTGCAAATGCCTTATAAAGTTCTCTTCTGTCTGCCAAAATCTATACATGTTTGTATTTCCACATGTATTTCCGCATTTCCAACAAGATCCGATAACGCAGACGACCGTTGTGCATGCCAAGTGTGCTTTTTAGGCTGACTGAAGCCTCTGAGCACACATAACTGTTTCCTCTGAGTTATTGCACATCTGTCCGTGTATTTTAGGGTGCACCAGATGCTGCCGTTAATGGCACACCTCACCTCACACCATGAGAATATGAAGCCAGGTGGAAATTTCCACAGCTAGCCTGCCCTCATCCTGCGCCGTCCCTGCTGTCCAACGCTGAGAGACGCCTGTACAGGGATTGTCCAGACAGGATATTAATGGGGCCCTCCAACAGTCAGAAGGCATGACGAAGCGCTGTTTCATTGTCACCTTGTCTTGGAGGACGAGAATAAACTTGCTAAGCTTATTAGCCAAACAGAGCTGTTCTGCCCCATGCTCTCCCCCCTCAACTTACTCGATTTGTGCCTCACCGCTTCATTAGATGGTCTTACATCAGTCTCCTCTCCCTGTTTTCTCACCAAATCACCACGCTCACTTCTACACAGACACACGGGGTGACATATCCCACCTAATCAAGTAGTGGATTATCTTGTCCTGATAAATTGGAGCTTGTAGCACTTGAAAGGTCCTCTTGGAGGAGTGCCTCCTCCTACTGACAGCTAGATCGAGCCCCCGGGGAGGAGGAGAGAGAACATTGCCTGGTAATGATTTGTGGTAAATCGGACAAATGTTTTCAGAAAGGCCTCTTTCGAGCTAGGGGATTGATGAATTTAAGCTGGTGAAGACACTCAAAACTACAAGTGAAATTCAAACTTAGGGGATAACTGATATGGGCATGTTTATTTTCCAGGTTAAAAAAACAAATTAGAAGCTGGAAAAAAAAGGTAGTGATAAGAGTGATAAGATGTGTTCACACAGGGCACACTTTTGTGATTCCAACAATTGAGACTGGAAGCATTTTAAACATCATAATCTCAGCACGGTGAATGACATGACAGGATATTAGTAACAGAGTAATGCTGACTTAACTGAGGAGATTGCAGAGAAAAATGTGCTACACAAAGCTAAGTGGCTTCTAATATTCACATCGGAATGCACTCCAGTGAGCATGTGCTCATTACACCCACAGTCATGCAAACCCAGGGCTAAGGAAAAAACTAAATATTTTCTTAATGACACGATTGCACTGTATAAAGATAAAGGATATCTTTCTTACTCAGTAAATTCTGGGGATGACTTGATTTATGCCTGTTATTCCGACTCATTGCTTTCTCTTTTTTCTTCTCTCTTTTCTTTCCTTCTTTGCAGGAGAATCCCTACATGTGTAATAATGAATGCGATGCCAGCACTGAGGAGCTTGCGCATCCTCCAGAGCTCATGTTTGACATGGAAGGCCGCAACCCCACAACTTTCTGGCAGTCCTCGTCCTGGAAGAAGTATCCAAAGCCCCTTTTGGTCAACATCACACTGTCTTGGAACAAGACCATTGAGCTGACTGACGACATCATCATCACCTTCGAGTCTGGCCGACCCGAGCAGATGGTCCTGGAGAAATCGCTGGATTATGGACGAAGCTGGCAGCCATACCAGTTCTATGCCACCGACTGCCTCGATGCCTTCACCATGGAGCCCAAGACGGTGCAGGACCTAACTCAGCACACTCTGCTGGACATTATCTGCACTGAGGAGTACTCTCGAGGCTATGTGTGGAAGAACGACAAAACGGTGCGCTTTGAGATTAAGGACCGATTTGCTCTGTTTGCTGGGCCCCGGCTTCACAACATGGCTTCGCTTTATGGACAGCTGGACACAACCAAGAACCTGAGGGACTTCTTTACCATTACTGATCTGAGAATCCGCTTGCTTCGGCCTGCCACAGGGGCGACAATGGTGGATGAGAGCAGCCTGTCTAGATACTTCTATGCCATTTCTGACATCAAAGTTCAGGGCAGGTAAGACATAAACCCAACATTAATTGCTTTCCATTGGTCCTTACCAAGTGCTCCGGTCTCCCTGTATTTCATCTTGCTGGTGGGCTAGGTGTTCTTTTTTATTTGATTATTGAACCATTAATAAAAAAACTCTTAATCCCAATGTTCTAGCCAATAAAAAGACCAATATCCACTTTTATATCCTTGATAAATAAGGTTGGTGTAAATTCTCAGTCATCAGGATCATAATAATCTTAGAAATAAAGCCAACTGGAATTCTGTTCTTTAATACATGTTTCACCTTTCAGTTGAAAAGTTTCCTTTTCCAGTCAAGAAGTCAAGGTGCCTTTGTCTTAGTTTCCTTAATGAAATTCAACTAGTCACTGATTTACAGAATAACCGTTTGTATGAACTTAAATATTCAGATTCAATTGGGTCACAATAATGAAACTACATTACTTAAAGTTACAAATCCCCTTCTCATTGCCTCTGAAAAAGGTCTTTTCTCAGTGCTGGTCCTATTAGATACCAGTGCCATAATGTTTAATCATAGCATCCAAGACTGAAACTCGAGCCAATGGGATTAGGGCACTGCTTTCTGCTGGTTTTAGACACATATCTGTCTGATAGATATTCATTGGTATTTAATGTGTCCTCTAAACATATCAGATAGTCATGCTGTTCCACTGTATTCAAGACTAGTCTCATCTTATTGTCTTCAAATATACTTTCATTGGCCAATAATTGAGAAATACTGTATGACCTTTTTCTGCTGTTAAGTTGATGTGGCCCAGTTGTATGTATCCGTGAAGACTAAGGAACTAAAACTAAACTTGTGTTGAAAACACAAGGCTTATATATCCTAGTTATGTGAGATTAAAGAGGAGTTATTGTTAAAAATGACTTCAGGTTTCCACATACTAAACATTTTTTTAAAACATTGTTTTTTTTTATTAAAGATTAAAAGCATCGTGTCCCACATCAATGCAGGAAAAGTTGTTCGTGCTATCCTCACATCCAGGCTCATACTCTAATGCAGTTGCAGCTGGATGCCCAAGAGATTCACAAAGAAACCATGAAGAAGATCCAAAACCTGGCTAACATATAGCTGACAGGTACTACAGAGAAACCAGACTGCTTCTGGTATAGCCTCTTTCCTTTGGATTCCTATTCAAGTATAAATATTTCATTTTAAAGTCTTATGGAGGGTGCCATCTTATTTGAAATATCTAGTTGTTGAATATCAGCCCAAAAGAGCTCTTCACTCCCAGAATAGGGACAGTTGTGTCTGAACGGTACTATGTAAATAAAGTTGAATAAAATTTTGAAGAAGACATGGTCATCTAGTCATCCACGAATAGCCTCCAGCTCCCAGGCTGAGGAGCTCAATGACCACCACGTTTGATCCCTAAAAACAGAGAGGCAATTCGCTCTACAAAATTAAGGGGTCGAGCAAAGTGGTAGGGACAATGGGAGTGGCCCATAAATATATCTATATGTATGCCATATGGTGGACTCAGGGGTAGATAACCAGTTACTAAAAGTAAACTACCACAGAGCATCAGAATTGATGAACTCTGAATGGATGCTTTTGCAGTTATTCATTTAAAGATGATATATTAAACTGATACCTCGGTGGTTTTTCTAAGTTTTATTGCAACTGTAGTGCAGCTGTCCATTTGTGAGAAAAATGTGTTAACCATTAACCATTCTTTCCAATTAGGCAGCGGATCCATAATGCTGTGCAGAGTTCACCGGTTGTCAGCATGTCTTAATTAACCAAGCTGCTTGCGCTTTGCTGAAGCATTGTATTTGGGACTGGAAATTTGCTCAGCTGTCTGTCAGCCTGTGGCAGACATCAGACGTAGCATTTCAACCATCAGGTCACCGCACGCTGTAATTAGTGTTTGATTTACAGAATCCACAGAGGGTCATATAACATGAAAACAAGACGCCGTAATGCTGTTAGTGGAATGACTGACAAAAGCTTCCTCTGCTTCCAGACGCTACTACAAGAGTCACTGGGGCATACACTTAAGTGCATCCACTTTACACAGTGTGTTTTTTCTTAGTTTACTAGATGTGGTTGTTGGGTTGAAGGGATGAAGATTTAATTACTCTTGTTTTACTCTTCACACATGAGAGACTTGCTGCACAGAGTAGCAGAGCATTATAGTAACCCGAGGAAATAGGTAGATGTGTCGCAGTCGGGCTACCAGACTGCGGTTGTGTCACGATGTTCCTCGGATTAACTTGGAAAGATAGCAAATAGAAGCACCTTGTTCTGTCACGGCGAATGGCAGTTACTCCTACAGATGTGGGTGTTTGGAAAACTAAATCAGGGCAAACGTCATGTTGTCTCTCTCATCCCGCACTGCCCAATACGTAGTTTAAATGGAATAATGTGTTTGCTGCTGTGACATTATTTACATTAATATCGTTGAAAGCCTTTAAGCTATTTAATGAATCCATAATTTGTTGATTTCCTTAATATGCCATTAAATCGAGCAGAGCCACAAGACACATCACTTTAATGCACAGTTAATGGGCAGGTACCCTTGAGCACAAGAGGCTATGATAATGAATGCCTCACTCAGAAATTGAATTTTTTACTTTTCTTGTGACTGAGAAGGTCGTTCAGCAAAAAATAACTGGAGGGAATTTACTAACACAAAAGAGTTCAACACACGCTGAAATGAAGAGGTCTGTCATGAGTGCAGATTATTTATTCTATCTGACTAATCATGACCGAACTCATACATCCCTGTGGGGCTGTAGACATGAGCAATGGCTTCATAGCACCGTCAGGCCACGGTCGTTTACCAGCCTGCTGCTTTTCCAGTGAGGCTCGCCTGAGAAATGTTTCCCACTGTTTACCAAAGGTAACGCACAGTTCACCAATAATGAGATACATTCTGCACAGAAAGCCTTCTCTCTTTTCTTCCTCCCCCCCATGGAGAATGACTGCTCAGCCCCTTTCTCCATGCATCACGTATGAGATGTAAGCTCCTTACCCTCAGAATACAGTTATGTGAGACTCTCTGAGAGATTTTGCTGGGCCAGTGAGGTTGAATCTGGCAGATTTCCCTGTTCTGGACTCAACTAGCATCCACCCGGATCAGCACTGAGAGTGTGTGGAGGGAAGTACAGTAGGGGAGCTTGCAGACTTTCTGCCCTTGCCACAACAGCGTGAGAAACAAAGAAATTAACCTAAAACAAAGTGGGTCAGGCTACTTTTTTTGCAGAAGAAGTACTTTTTGCCTTGGTAACCTGCAGCTTAAGTTGTTGCGGGTAAGCCAGAAGTGTCATGCATGACTATTTTTTATTATGGTGGATTACAAAGGAGGACCAGACCGGAGGCACAAGGGGGAAAATCAATGCAGAGAATTTAAAATTAAACCAGGCATGAAGCTCTGAGATGGATGTTGGTGATTTAATTGAATTTGACACCCTCACTGTTGTATAAGCAGTGCTAAATGGCCGTGTAGAGAGAGAAAGCTTGGGAAGTTTAGGGAGGGGTGCTTTCTAATTATCTACTGTATGACTTTGGAATAATTGCTCTGGCTTTCTTTTTTATGCTTTACAGTAACTACAGCCTGCAGTTTCACCACCTGTCTCTCCTTCTCCACTCCCCCCTCCTTTTCCCTCCTCCTGCCTGTGATCAATATAGTGTAATTAAAGCTGGAGGAGATTCAGGCAACTAAAAGATCTCTTCTGGCTCTCTCAGTTCCCTGCTCCCCCTTCCCATCTCCTGGGCTCACTCCATTTCGCTCCTTCTCTGAAGGAGTTTGGGTCTCAAACTTGATATACATTTAAGAAAGACCTTGTCCCATGCTATTCCTGCACCACCACTGGGGAAATAAACACAGAGCACACATCTGCACAAAACCCTGTTAAAGCTAAAAATAAAATAAATCTGAAATACTGTAGGCAGAATTTTACATGCTTCTTATTTTAATCAATTTCATAGTTTTTAAGTGCTAAAATTTAACAGGAAAATCTTTCCAGGCTGAAAGTAGCGTCCCAATCTGGCAACGCATGTCTACGTTTTTCACAAGTTCAAAACCCGTACAGCCCATCAGTGCACGGAGTGTAATGTAAGCCTCACGCTGTGAAATATATTTCCAGCTTGCCTCGCTTCTGTTTGCATAAACAAAACCTCAAAGTTATTTTACTTATTTACTCTTGCTCCTGTGGGAGTTGGGGTTCATTTTTCAAAGCGTATGTGTGGCAAGGTGCATTATCAGTGTAGTTCAGAAACAGCTTAGAGTTCAGTTCGATTGATGGAGGGGAGCTACTGTAATTCACTCAGAAGGGGCAGATTGGTTATAAGATGCAAAAATAAACTTCCGTACATGTTTAGAGACTTTTGTGTTGATCACAGACAGTGTCAAGAAGTTGTTTTAATATCACCGATTTAAAGCTTTTGGAAAAAGTATTTGGTTATTCAACAGAAAAAAAGTTGCTGCAAATCTTTGAAAGATTATCTTCAGTGTAAGTTAAGTTTTCAACCTTAAATTACGCAATGGTCAATGGCATGCTGATCATTTCCTTTTTGATATGTCAGTAATTTTATAGAAATTAGTTGAATAACAAGATGCTCCAGTAAATTGCCTTTTAATGTTTTTGGATGTCCTTTCAAAGCTAGACAGCCTTAATAAAACAGTTACTTTGATGTAATGCGTTACATTTTACACTGATTAGCACAGAAATGGATTTACCGATTGTAATTGGATCTTGAAATTAAAATATTCTTCTTTTTTTTATTTTATTTTTTTAAATATGTTGACTTATATCTGAAATTGCGCAATGCATATTCTCACTGCCCACTGATTACAACATGATTTCAAGTCTATGCCTTTAAGACATAATCCACCTATTTAAAAAAAATACTCTTTTTTTCTTTTTGACATATTTGACCTGCAAATATTGCAATGAAAATCGTGCAACCTTGAACTGATATGTGTACTGCACTGTTATACATGAGTGAAGAGTATTTTTTTAATGCCACTATTGTGTAAAATTCTTGGATAACATCCACATTACCACAATATGTTGAAGAACAAAAGTGATTAAAATGAAACTTTTTCATCTGAAGGAAGCAAATATTTACCATCTGTTAGGGATTAGTCACATCATTCCTCCCACAGTGCATAGGTTACACTACTGGTGCATTCTCATTTCTATGTAGTTCAGTGCATGTGTTCGTTGGATACAGCTGTTCCAACTACAGATCAGCAATTTGGTGAATGATGGCTCCATCTGAACTCTCCTAAGGGAGGTACAAACAAGAAGTCGAACCACTTTTTTTCCGCTCTTCTTCTCCCTCCACACTGCTTGGCTTGCTCTTAGGCCTGCCTGTGCCGGACAGATAATCTATTTGTGCTAATTTCATGGTTTTTTGCTGCCCACTTCCCTCTTGAATAAGTCATTCTACTTGTCTGTCCTCCTTAGTCCCCCTCTCTTTATTCTAGCTCTCTCCCTCTTTGTGCCATAAGCATCAATACACCCTGCACTGTGCTATACATTTCAGCCTTTTTTTTTCTTCTTCTTCTTCCTAAATCAGGCCTTTGCATTGTGTGAGTACCATGTTTGTTGGTCAGCCAGAGCAACTGTTCCAGAAAACTTGGACCATCTGTGAAGATCCATGTTAGCTTGTAATTAAATAATCCAGGAGTTCTGTTAGTCAGGCAAAAAAGAGTTTAGAAGGATTTAAATAATCGAAAATTTTATTTAATTTAATTTAGATGTCAGCTCATGCCAAGTAAGTTTGCACAAAGCTGATAACGATCTCTCTTTGCATTTTGCAATATAGAGCAATCTGGTATCTAGTCACAACATTCATTCACTGGTGAATTGGTTGCTGTGACGTGGTCATCCACTATAGTGCGTTCCAGTTGTCTCACAATCCCGAGTGCCCAGAAGTAGATAAGGTCATTACCAGGTGAAAACTGGTAACTTGGTGTTCACGCTGCATCAGCATGGACAAAATGGACAACTCAAAGACAGCCAATTAGTTTGTTTCAACAATTATTCTGCATAAAAGTACAAAATCACAAACCGATTGCAAAAATGCAAAAAGAACACCAGCCAGTTTTAGTGATAACAGTTGATAAGCCACACACATTTACTGTTACATCATAAACACAACGGACACAAAACATATTAGAAAAACGAAATAAAGACAAAAATGGACTGCCAGTGGGACTAGGCACAGCCATATTGAAGTGTGGATTCTTAGGGTTCTCCGCAAGTTACAAATTATAATGGGAGAAACGAGGTCACTTCATCATTTCTGGCAAAAACCCTTTGGAAAACGACCTTGGAAGACAACTGGAGCATACTAATAGTCTGAAGCCTCCAACAATGGTTTGTCAGACTTGAAAAAAGCCGAACCTCTAAAAATTCTAAATTTTAATTCTTCACCAGCAGCAACGTGTGTTATGGATTGTTATGTTGGAGGATAAAGCGATGACCCAGGTTTAACTTAGCTGCTAAATGCTTTAGGTTTCTTTCAACATATTTATGTATCCTTCTTTTTTGTGATTCTTTCTGCCTTGAGGAGATTCCTAGTTCCAGACACGCTGAAGCATCTTCACAGCATAATACTCCTTCCACCGTGTTTTACTGTGGTTAAATGCATTTCCCTTTTTTCTCCAAACAAAAGCAATGTCTCTGTGGCCACAGAGGTCTTGCTTATTTGCATAATCTTTTTCCAGGTTGTCCTTGGCATACTTCGGTCAGGCTTGAAAGCATCTCTTGGGAAAAAGTGAATTTTTTTTTGGTCTTCAGCGTCGCAGTCCATTCCTGTGCAGAGCTCCAGTGATTGTCTTCTCTGACACTACAATTCTTGGCTTGGCCAAGTCATTTTATAGCATCTTGTTGAATGTTCTGGGGTCTTAAAAGACCAATCTCTCTACTTTTCTTTGCTGGGTCTTTGAAATCTTTGGCTTTCTACCTCTACGGGGCTTGTTCTGTACTGTGTGGCTTCCTTTAAATTTCTTGATGATGCTTCTCCCTCCAGTTCTTGATACTTGGAACCGCTGTGATAACTTGATGTGTCCTCAATATGCTTTGTGAGCATCAACAATTCTTTTTCTCAAGTCTAAACAGATTTCTTTTGTATTTGGCACGATGCTCTCTCAGTGACATCTCAAACCCTCACTGAAGTGTGTAAATTGAGAGATAACCCTCAGTTGTCTTGATTTTACAAGCTTTGAGGATGATGAAATTAAAGCACATCATTGCACAACAGTGGTTTGTTCTATGGCTCAGTAAAATCATTTAGACTTTTCCTAAATTAGTTCGGCCATTGTTAAAATTAGAAATAATTTGTATTTAGAGAAGACAAGTAGTATGTTTAGAAATGACATGTTGACAGTTCTTTGCTTTGATTAAAAAAAAAAAGGTACTTTGGAGAATTTTGAAAAAAATTTAAATTTCATAGGGGCCATAGCTTCATCCATTTTTTTCCGATCGTATATGCTTTTGTATGACAATAGTACACAATTTATATTAAACTGTTTGCACTCAATGAGGGAGTGTTTTGGTTTGACGTCTTATAGAGCTTCATTTATTTCTTTACATGCTCCAGCAAACACCCATGGCTGCCTCTCCATTAGCACTGACTCTTTCTTCCTTCTTGAACAGCTACATCACCTGTCACTCCCGAATTTCTGTCCAGACCCTTCCTCCACCCCCACACCTTTGAACTTCCTCCCTCAGTCCATTTCTAGCTGACACCCTCCCTGCTTGAGTCTGCTGGGTTGAAGAGCTCAAAAGAATTTCTTTATCAGTTGTAGCTGGAACTTTTTTCTGGCCCTGATCCGATGTGCTGAAATAGCCTGCCTTACAAGGCTGTTGTTCACAAAACAGAGCATGTGAATTCTTTGGGGGTTTTTTCTGAGAATGAAGAGACAACCTTCAGCTACGCAAGAGCAGACACAAGCAGACAAATAACTTTAATAAATTTAAACAAGCCTCAACATGAAGACAAAATGCCTTCACTGTCTTCTTAATCTACATGTGTTTATTTATTCGTTCAATCTTAGCAATTCGTATTGTTTCTTAAGGTTATTTAATCTTTGTTTTAACTCCAGTGTTTTTCCTGATGGGGATCCTCCCCATGCTGGAGGTTTTGCCTGCTCGCTCTGGGGGTTGTTGCCACGGTGATCGCCCTTGTCTGGGTGGCTGGGGCCCTGCACTGCAGCCTTATGGTTGTGGTGTAGGCCCCGGTCTGCCCTAATTGGTGTGGTTGCCGTGGCGGCGGCTGCTGTAGGACATGGGTAGACTGGCTCCTGGTGTAAATGGATCTCCATGATATTGTTTCCTCACAGCAGCATCAAGCCAGATGATTTTTAGTATTTCATCCCTATATTCAGTATAGAGACAAAAATCAGGGAGTCATGTTTGTGCAGGAATTGGGAAGAGTGGGGGATTGATTTGTGTGTGTGTGCATGCAACTGTGTGAAAGATTTTAATGAGTGTTGTTTTTTATTAATTGTTTTGTTATATATTTGATGTGTGTAAAGGCTTGTTTTATTTGTAATATGCATTGCTTTTTTTATCATATAAAGCACGTTGTGTTGCCTTCAGCATGAAAAGCGCTTTATAAAAAAGGTTTGATTTGATTTGATTTGAGCATTTTGCCAAAAATGATCTCATCTAGAGCCAGATGTTGTGGATGTGTTTTTGTCTGAATGGTTAATATGGAAGTTATCCCCCCAATGCAAATAAAGGCCTATTTACAGCTGCAAAAACATCCCCAAGTAAAAGCATGTATGGATCTGAGATGGACTATTAGCAGCAGTAGTTAATTGTGCAAAATATGTAGAGCCACAGCTGCCTTTGCAGAGTCAATGCACATCCGCTGGCAATATTAAACCACAGTCCCCATGTATATGTCCTCTAAGACAGTTGGCCAAAATGGAGCATATTTGTGGACAGGACAGAAATATTCTGTAAGATGATGTCTCTCCTGTCAATCAATCATTGGTTTGAATGCTTAATTAGCTTATTTTAAGGGAAGTGGACACTTTTTTTTATCAATGCTGCTGGCAACACTTGTCAAAGGCAATGCCAGTCAACTGATGGTTCAGGCTACTATATTTCAGATTGCTATTAAATTATTTTCACAGGCAAAACTGCAGAATTAATTCTAATCGTTTCTTTTTTTGTTTAATATTTATCTGCAAAAAGCCTTAACTACACTTTGTGGTTTATAATTAGAATGTCAACATGCGAAATTAAGATGGAGCCAGCATTTTAGGGTGCATTTAAGGTCAAGTTTATTTGTAACAAAACAATACAAAATACAATGAAAATAAAATAAAGAAAGTGCATGGTGCAATAAAGAAAAAAACAACAACAATATAATAAGACATTTAAAACAATTAAAGCAACTAAAACAGCAATGACTAAGATAGTTTAGGTCAACTTGTTATAAAAGCCAGTCAATTAAAATGTTTCACTAATTGTGCAGATCTAATATATAAAGGCAGATTATTCCAGAGTTTGGCACCTGCCACAGAAAAGATTGTGTCACCTCAAGATTTAAGTTTAGTCCTTCAAATAAATAATATCAGTTATGAAGTGGACCTCATGGTTCTTGATGGAGCATGAAAATTATAAGCTCAGATAGGTAAGAAGGAGAAAGTAAGATTTTAAATTGGATCCTGTAAGTAAGAGAAAGGCAGTGAAGAGATGCCAACACGAAGGTTATATGCTGCTTTCGTTTCGTACCAGTTAGCAGATGAGCAGCTGCATTTTGAACCAATTGACGACGATGGAAAGAGGTAAATTACATGATCAAAGCCATTAGCTGGATGGTGTGGCTTTATCTTAGCTATCTGTCTCAGATGGAAGGAAAGCTAGACTAAACTACTGCCTCACCTGCCTACACAGTTTTAAAGAACCATCAAGGTACTTGTCGAGGTTTTTTACATATGCCTTACAATAAGAAGAAAAAGGGCCCAGAGCGTTGTCAACATCTGGACAAACAGAGTTGCAGCAAATGACTGCATTTCTGTTTTGTCAAAATTGAAAAAAAAAAATAAAAAAGGACATTGCAATGCAGCTTACACCAGAATAGTTGGGGGGACTTGATTCAATTGGGCGGGGAATTCAGAAAGATTTTGCAACTTCATTTGGTTTGATTTGGTTTCAAACTCAACTTTACTCAAGCAAACTGCCTGAGCAATGTCATGAAGTCACAACAACTGCTCGCTAGGGGCAATATTGATTAACCCAGGCTAAAAACGACTTTTTACTCACGTTCTAGATCGCTTAGTCTCTTTGGTTCACTAGTCTGGTACCAACTGGTTAAAGTGGATCCAACAGCGCCAGGGTGAGTGCACTTATAGTCTTGCCAAATATTGTGTTTCACAAGAAAGACTGCACTTTGTATTGCATTGTATTTGTATTTGTATTGTAAGTAAAGCACTTTGAATTGTCCTGTACGTAAAATGTGCTAAACAAATAAACTGCCTTGCCTTGATGTCTCGCATCTCTGAAAGTGTAACCACATGATGTGATCCACTTTTTACGCTTTGCTAGCTTTTACTTGCCTAAAATGCAGAATGTTTTCAACAGTCATTTCAGCTTTCTACAATTCCTGTTAATAAGTTAATAACTACGGATTGTGACTCTACTGCATTTGAAACAAGTGGATAAACGTAAAAATTTAGGTTTAAGCATTTCCTAACATCGTAGTCTTATAAGAAATATTACCACCATAGATGGCCTCTTTTTTATTGTTAAAAAAAAAGCCTAGAAGTCCCCATCTCATTTTCCAACTAGCCATTGATGACTATACATTCCATTTTAATAATTACTAGCCAGTAAAAGTCATTCAGTTTTTCATGTAAACATGAGGGGAGACAAATAATCATTCAGTCAAAATTGAGAATTTATGTTTGCTTGCTTTTTAAAATCTTTTTTTTTAGGATATTCCTAAGAATTTCTTAAGGAATGTCACAAAAAAAAAATCCTAAAGAGTCTTTATTTGTGTTTGTATTTGAGTGTTCTGATTGTGGCACATGATTAAAAATCCTGTACATGCCAAAATGTGGAAGCTACACATTGCAATGAAGCTTAAGAAGTTATTTGTCCGGGTATTTCGATGGATTAAAAAGTGCTTATCCTGACGTGGGAAAACACTATTAAGAAATTGTCGTTAACTTACAGACACAAGTTTATTGATAATGGAATTTCATTCTTATATAAATGCTTCCAATGCCTTTTTTCAAAACAATGCAAGTTTCTGTTTGTGTAGTTTGACGTAAGAAACAATACATTTTGTCCCGATTGTTTGGTCGTAGAGGGTAAGTATGAGAGCTGAGTTACTGACAGAAGTTCTTCTAACTAAAGCCTCCTCTTTCTTCACCCCACTCTTCACACATACAAATGACTGGATGAAAGCAGGATGGATTTTGACTGCTTAGTCTCTGTTTGCTGAACTGCCCTTTTTTCAAAGACAATCCAGCTTAAACGTATTGTACTTTCCTCTCATAAATCCCCAGCTATTTATTTTTTAATATTCACAACACAAACAACAGTGTGTTGGCTTTGTGTTACTTCCTCTCTGAATGATGTTGCAGCTGAGGCAAAAGGTTGCTTATAGAAGTCTTTGCAGGTCTATTTGTTTAAGGAGACACGAGTGGGTGAAAGTGGCAGGAGTTGGTTTAGATATGGTGCTTTAAAATAATACCTGATGAGGTAAAAAATTTAAAAAAAAATCTCAATCAGAGGTTATTTAGTTGTAAAACCCTGTTTTCACCAACAGGTATTCATTCATTCATTCATTCATTCATTCATTCATTCATTTATTTAGCGTCTCTACAAACAAAAAAACTAAAAGGTGCCAGAATATGGTTCTCAACCCATTTTTCTGAGGAACACCTTCATTCAACTACATGCAGCAACAGCCTGCTGTCTCTGAACTGCTCCACAGACAGACTGACAAAGTCTTTTGTCCCATTGTCTCATCAGTAATAAGACTGTGGAAGGGCAAGGAGAGGGAGAGGGGCAGAGGAGGTTTGGGCAAAGAGTTATTTATTAGTGTGAAAGTAGTAAAGTATGGCACACCTTTGGATTGAATAAACTAAGGCAGACTGATAATGAGATGTACATTTTTTCTACCTTTTATTTTTTGTGACATTTTTTATCTATTTTTTGAATGGATTCCTCACTTTTTTACTTCATTTGTTATTTTATTATATTTATTTATTGTGTGATGTCCATCTTATCTTATCTTATCTTATCTTATCTTATCTTATCTTATCTTATCTTATCTTATCTTATCTTATCTTATCTTA
>JBAMHW010000020.1:19477019-19488789 GCA_037177495.1 Rhadinocentrus ornatus | reverse complement strand
AAGATGCTACACTGTGGTCATAAAGGGATGGACATGGTCAGCAACAATACTCAGGTAGACTGTGGTGGTTAAACCAGACCACGTCGGTAGTAAGATGCCCAAAGTGTGCTGAGAAAAAAATTCCCCACTCCATTACATCAGCAGCAGCAGCTTGAACTATTGACAAAGAAGGATGTAGGTAACGGGTAAGTTTACGACTGGGATGGGTTGACAGGCAAGCAATTAGACTGGTTAGCAGAAGCTCTGGAGTGATGGGTCAGCAGCAAGGATCACTGAACGAGGAGAAAAGAACAGATCAGTAAACATGAGCAACAATGAGGAGGCTAAAGGTACTGAGATGGCCTGACATTACCATGGGAGTGTGAGCAACGATCTGGTGAAGAGTGGTGATGAGACGGGAGAAGTAATACTAACTGGTTGATGAGAAGATGGAGATCAGCTGGGTCGGAAAAACCTGCTGCATGAATCCACAGCCCAACTGCTAAATAAACACACCCATGCACAACACATCCACATACTCCTGCCAGGGAATGGAGATCCATGACAGCTTAAATTAAGATTTATCAGACCAGACAACATTTTCCATCTTCTATTGTCTAGTTTTGGTTAGTGTGTGAATTGTAGCCTCAGTTTCCTGTTCTTGGCTGACAGGAGTGGCTCCCGGTGTGGTCTTCTGCTGCTGTTGCCCGTTTGCTTTAAGGTTGGACATGTTGTGCATTTAGAGACGGTATTCTGCATACCTTGGTTGGAATCTGTGCTTTTTTGAGCTACTGTTGCCTTTCAATCATCCCCAACCAGTCTACCCATTCTCCTCTGACATCAACCAGACATTTTGATCCAGATAACTGCTGCTCTCTGGATATTTTCTCTTTTTCAGACCATTCTCTGGAAAACACTGTAGATTGATGTGTGTGAAAATCCCAGTAGATCAACAATTTCTGAAATACTCAAACAAACAACAATGCCACGCTCAAATTCACTTAAATCTTCTTTTTTCCTCATTCTGATGCTGGGGTAAAACTTCAGCAAGACTTCTTAACCATGTCTACATGACTAAATGTATGGATGTGCATGTGACTGGCTGACCAGCAATTGAAAACTTAATAAAGTAAGTTTACTGGTAAGTGTATATGTCAACCCTCACACACACACACAGACCGATAGCATAAGGAGTATTTTTGATTCCTCACACAATAAATATTTTAATCCCCCCTAATAACTTCTATGATTAATGACTAAATGTTTACTGGTCTTACATTATACTCATTGCACTCTCAATGAGTCATTTTCCCATCTACATTCTCATAAAAGACCTTTTTATCTTCAAGCTAGGGTCACCAATTTTCTCTAACAGTGGTCTCAGGCGAAGGAAGCAGACATTTAAGAGGCATTTTTCTTTTATTCACTGTCAACGGAGCACATTCAACATTCATATGGCAACCCATTTCATTAATGGAGAAGCCTTTTTTTACGAGTCTCCTCCTCATCTTCTGTGCCTGCTGCCACCGTCATAATGGGCCCTCTTGTCAGGGTTTCATGACTTATCCCCTAATTGACCTCCCATTTACTTGCAGCCCCCCATCTTCATATTGATGCTTCAGTCGCAGGGTTGAAGGTGGGAGAGATGCTGGCCGTTCTTGCATAGTGAATTGCATGTGGAGAGATATAAACCACTCTATCCAAGCATGTTTAAACACCCCTTGCTATAAATAATTACATATCATAAGCATGCAAATGTGGTTGTGGCCACAGATTTAGAATTTAATGCTTAACACAGCGCTTAGTACAGAGGTGATTTGGAGCCTCAATGTTGCTATAGCTACTTGATGCTTTTTGCTAAATGATGGATGATGTTCATTTCACTGTTGAAACTATTTTCTGTTATGCTTTCTACCATCTGCCAGCAACTCTGCAAAATTTGGTTTTATTTACACTAAATTAAATTCACCCTCCTTCTATTTTAGCCCTTCATCTCTAGGAGATCCATTCATATTGGATGAGTCATGACGCATTGGATGTCCGATGCTAATATTCAGCACTGAAATATGCTGAACAGCAGCAAGTGAGTTGGATGTATACATGAGCTATAATTTTCATAAAAAACAAACAAATAAATAAACAAAAATAAAGGTGGGGGTTTTAACATCTTTGGAAGTGGACGTTGTAAAACAGGAACAAAACATTAGAGAATGAGTGAAAATCATTTTTTTATGGCTTGACAGAAACAAGCTTGTTTGTGCAGTGGAGCAGTACAGTGGAGCATGGAAGCCAATAAAAAGTGACAAGCTTAGCCATGATCTCATGACAGTAGTTAATACATAAAGTGGGAACCATGGCAATAACTTTGACCAAAGTGTTTTTAGATTAATAAAGAGTTCTTAAGACAGAGGTACAAGGTCTGAAATGCCCCCCACCAAGTCAGCCATATCAGCATGGGTGACATGAGAACCTTGAGAGAGCCTTGTCATGAAGAAAACACCATATGGCTGTATTTCCCTCTCACAAGTCGAAGCTGATATAGCATCTCTAACAGGGAGAGGTGTTGACAGCGTCATAACAGTGTTACTGTTTGTCTAATTCACCTTGTGTTCACACAAAACGACACAAAGCGACAACGTTGATGTGGTAAGATCCTAAATGTCTCCAGGCGAGATATTTGATCCGGATTTGAAGACGGCAGGGAGTGATGGATAAAAACTGCCTGAAAATGGGATCATTGAGTCATAAAGAACCGTTTCTGGGCAAGTTTTCTTTTGCAGAGGCCAATGAATGCAGATTGTTATTATGTAGAGCCATCTGACGGTGTTTTAGCCTTCGAGCGGGACAGGATCCTACAACAGAGATGCAACTGACAAAGGAGAAGAAGAATACGTCAAACAAAGGATAAGTGCTGCCTAGAATTTTCCAGACCTTTGCTCCTTTATCAGGGTATTGTAACTTACTGGAGCATAATACGTCTCAGTGATGATTTGGGGTCATGGCTGACAGTTATGGTGGCTGTGATGTCATATGATGGAGATTATAAGGTCTGGGAAGAGTTCAGTAGTCTGAACCATTAAGTTTACAACAAAATCTTTATCACCACAGAGAAAATTTGTGCTTTGTAGCCAGTTTACACTCGATAACAACTGTAGCAACAGCTAGCTTAAATTGCATACATTTGCTAGCTCATTTTGGGCAAGTTTAGCCACTAATTTAGCCTGGATATGTCAATATGACTACATTTTAGTGTTGTAGGACTGATGTGTACAGGGCTTGGGATTGATTATTGTTAAATCTCAAAATGTCAGACCTGCAGTCTGTGATAAAAGCTCTCTGTTGGGTAAATATGAAACAATCTGAGATACAACTGAGCTTGGTCATAAAGTGTTTTATTTGAGAAAAAGAATTACTTTATCCTGGATTTAACAGGGGACCCAATGTAGAGGAGATAGAATTGAATAAAAAATCTAAAGTTCAATGAAGTCTAGACAACATTGTGTTTTAAAAACTAATATCAGTGAGTCCTGACCATGTATCCTCATGTGCCAATCAATGAGTGTAAACATGTGCTTTGCCTTCTATGTGCATTTAAACAACTGTATTTGTGTATAGCATTAAATTGAATTTTCTCACTTCTCTGCATTCAACATTTGAAGGACATTGGTCATTCATGAGAGTTGACAGCATATAGGCAGAAAGCTCACAGCGTACACTAGACTAGTAGAAAAATGCTGACAGTTTCTCCAATAATTTTAGCTGTGAAACTTACATTAAACTGGCCATGGGGATGCTAAAGTAGCATGCTGACCAGCTGGAACTTGGCATACAAGTTTTTAGAGATTAAAATTGATAACTAGTCAAGTGAAGTCAAGTTTATTTGTATAGCCCTATATCACAACAAAGTTGTCTCAGAGGACTTTACAGAAAGAGGTGTAAATAAACAGAGTCAGTGATTATTTTAGCAATGGCATCTTTGTATCTGTAACAAAAGAAAAATAGTAAATCTTCGGACCGGGATTCTCAACGTGCCAATATTGTGTTTTATAGTTGGATGTTACTTTAGAGACCCAAATATGCTCTTATGTCCAGCCAATTAGGAAAAATAATTCCATATATCTCAAATAATCATGATCAGATAATAATGTAATAATATCCTCTCCTTATTGTGTTGTATTGCCATCATGTCCACTGTTTTTCTCAATGTCCCCATTAAACTAAATGTTTCAAATTTACTTTATCTCCCCACATTTTGGCAGCTTATCCCATCTACCAGCAAGATTTTGTTATTAAAGTACAAAAATCCAATTTTATGTGTCACTTATCACATTGAGTCCACACAGCTCCTGATTTTAGAGAAAACTTTGGTTCTACCAGGGGATCTTGTTATAAACAAAACATTAACATCGTAGTCACCTGAGCTACTGATGACCTTCGCCCTGAGTTTAAATGGGAAAAGAAGTTCTAAGCATGACAAGAGTTAACCCCCACGCCTGCTAACATTTTTTCTAATTACACCTGTTCTTTGGGTCCCACCCTGGCTTCAGATCATGGCCTCTAGTGGGCGTTAGCATGCAAAATGTCTGCTCCAGACGTCAATATCAAATAACACAGCAGAGGGTTGCCAAGCTTTAACTGCTGCTGACATTAGTAGACAGCTACATGATAAGAGAAGACAATTAAAAAGTCTTTCTTATCTTTTGTTACTCTTTCTGCTTTCCTGGCAGTTAGTTCTGTAGTAACGCATCCCTAAGACCTGAGACCAAAATGTCAGATGAATAAAGAAGAAATGTGTGATTGCAAATGGGGCAGATCTTTCATGCTTCAACAGTAGACATGTTCACTCATGCACACATATATTTTATATCCACACACTCCATCACACACACACAGAAGTCAAATGCAGCCTAACCTCTTGCAGCCTGCGGACTATTTACAGACCCAAACTAATCAATGCTACAGCATCTTTGGGGAATTGCTATACTTCCGCTAGAGGGCTCTGAGCAGTTGCTTATGAAATGACAAGATCAGTTACTGTCACATTTTAACCTGGCCTCACCTCCAAGTCTGCATGGTTCCATGTGCCCAGCGATGGAGCTCTCTCATGCCTCCGCCGAGCATTTTCTGTCACTGGGTCTACAGCCAGTAGTCTTTAGCTGAAAGCAGTATCACTGAGGCCCAGCCTGTCGATTCTATTGAGCTAGCTTGGCATGTCACAGGCAGTAAAGACCTTTTGATTGACTCCTGCTTGGATAGCATGTCCAACTGCATACATTAGTAATGCTGATGGTTCAATAGATGGATAGCTGGGACAGATTGATACAGGCTGTCGGCACATTTACTTCAATGTATGGAACTGGAGAAGAACTAAACATAAAGGCGGGTGACTGTCAAGGAAAAAAAGCACTTTGTGACAATTTGTACCTTGAATATATATTTATATAGTATATATGACATATTATGTAAATATAAGAGAGTCAGGATGCTGGTATACAAATCCTGCACCTTAGATTTCAACCCAGTGCCTCACTGATCATGTATTTGTCTCCAGGTGGTCTTCTGTTTTTCCCCGCAATGCATCCTTTGAAATCAGGACAAAGAAGCTAGTCTCTGGACAGTAGTATCACCTAGATAATTTCATTATGTTTCCCTCATTGTTTAGCCATAAACGACCTCTAAATGAAATGCTTCCTTGCAAGCCTGGATAAATGCACATGGCAGCTAGTCAGCTTTTTAATACCTTAGTACGCCTTTGGACCAAACTAGTTGACTAGTATTTCTACTGGTCAACTAGTGAGCTGCACAATATCCGGCACGTTAACTAGTAAACATAAGGTCTTATTCTCTATTTAACAAGTGACCATCAATTACATGCACTCAATTACTAGGTGGAGCCCAAATGTTTAATAAATTATCTAGTAAAGATAAAACAGCTTCCTATTTAATTAGTAAATATAAATTTTGATCTTACTAGAGAACAAGTGTGACTAAAGATTAATCACTAGTTAACTAGTGAATCCTAAATACCCTCTAGTAACACTAGTGAGTGACATACCTTCTCAGCTTGTGAACACCTGAGTGACAAAATCATCACTAGTGGACTAGTTAAAAACAAAGCGCTCTCTAGTTCAACTAGTTTATAATGTGCAAATAAATAGGTGGGGAAAAAGGCTCATTGAGGCATCCTATTCTTACTAGTTTACTCTAGGGAAATTTGCACAGTTTCAACTGCACTGGTGTTACTAGTATACTAGTTTAAATTAAAATAAATTCTTCACTTGTAAACTAGTAAAATGTTAAAACTTCACTGGTGTTACTAGTGTTACTGCAGTTAAATTGACTCGGCGTAACAAGCGTTTTGATTGGTCAAAACATAGTTTTTTGAGAGCATTGAATTCCCCGCTTTTAACAGCTGGTCATGACTGAAGCAACATGTTCGATAACATATTGATTAGACATCATTTTAGAGAACAACCGCCTGTCCAGAAACACAGCACATCAAAACACACAGTTGAACCTGCAATGGTCTGTGATCACAGCCAGTCTGATCAGATCATGTGACATCTTTACAGCGCCATAAGAAAAAAAAAGAAAAAGTCACCTTGAGGCTGCTGTCAGCTGCACAAGAAAGCTCAAATATAAAACTTTTTCACAGTGTTGCATTTCTCTCTATATTAGTCATTTTTGTCGTTTAACTAAACAAAATAAAATTATGTTTGAGCGTTTAAATTGTAATAAGTAGTACTTTTTTTTTTTATTCCGATTTTGATGATTTTTCTACATTTTGGGACTGATATGTCAGCATAGAAGAGGATACCTAACATACGTTTGATAAACTTTTTTGGTAGTAGAAGAATGCAAAATCAACAGTATTTAAACAACCCAAATGTAAACATAAAAAAATCATCAGGATTATGTGGATTTTGCAATTAAATTTTTTTTTTTTATGTTTTGATATGTTAATTAGATATAACTTTGCCTTGGCCTGGTGATCTGTTAAGGGTGCACTCTATCTCAGCTGGGATAGACTCCATCCCATCATAGAAAATGGATGGATGGATGGATGGACGGATGGATGGATGGTCTAAAACCCACATTGGTACTCGGTGGTGAGCTTTGAACTCTGCACTGCTCTCTGGTGGATGTATTTTCTAACAACCATACCAACATAAAGGACTTTTTAAATCAACGTCCCTATTTACATATGCAAAGGGAGCACAAATAAGTCTATAGACAGATTAAAATAAAAGTTTTTTCATTTCAGTTTTTTTGCATTTAGGGTAAATCACACCAGCCCTTCCGATTCGAATCCTAGTTCATTTGCTCGTAATTTTTGGGAAGTGTAAATGCACAAACAAGTTAACCAAATGCTTGAAGCAGACTACAATGCACAGGACATTGTGGGCAAACATAGCCATAACATATGTGCATCTAGGGAGATAGCAGGGAGAAATTGCTTTCAGTTAGACATAGAAGAACATGGTAAAAGTTCAGATAGAAATATGGTCAACCCAATTAGGATTAGGATTAGATGTAGCTCCATGTTTTGCGCTTATGTGGTGAAAACAGAAGTTGTCCAGTCTGTTTGAGTCCAAGTTTTAATTGGCAACCCAAGCATATGACTTCCTGTATTTCCTCTTGGACACAGAAAAGAAAACATGCTGTGTAGCTTTCCAAATTGTAAGAAAGTGGTTGTTTGTTAGCCCTGCACTTTCTTGCCTCCAATCACTTTATACAATTTTTGTCTTCTGTGTGTGTTGGAAACCTATTGTACAGTAAATGTGGGGGTTTTTTCTGAACATCTCTGTAATTTAATTGGCACTTTGTTATGATGTTAACCAAAATTTTGATGTGAAAAAAGGGACTGGGTGAGACAAGCTGCCATCAGTTTTCTCACACCCTCCACCTTTCTTCAACTGCCTACTTTCAAGTGAGAGAAGAAGGAAGGCTGTGGAGGACTGATTTTAATTAGAGAAAGGTTGGGGGCCCGAGGTCTATCCATGGGGAGCTGCTGCTGTAATTTCACTCATTGCACTTCCCACAATGCACTGCAGCCCAGGTGGGGGAAAATAAGTAGAGAAAGCAATTAGCAGGTAATGCGTTACATGTGAAAGGAAAAGATACAGATAGTTCATATCACTGTACAGGTTTGTACATGTTTATTTTTGGGAAGATCAGACATATAAATATTACAGTAAATTTTTTTCTGTGTGCAGTTAACCATGATACAAACAACAAGTTACCCATGCACACACCTCTAGACCTTCATCCCCACCACTCCTCTGTTTCTACTTCATTTTCATCACACGTAATTAAGCCGTAGTATTTTCTGAACCAGCTGGCCCTCAATACTTCCCACTCTCATTCTGCCTGCCTCTCATGTAACCCCCAGTGTGTTTTACAGACACTGAATGCAGACACACGCTAAAAAAAGTGCTTATTAACTGAACGTTTGACCCAATTGGCTTGAGTATTAAAACACCTGGGCGTTATATTGAAATTTAATAGCTTCACTTAGTTAACTCACTTAAGGACCATGTTGAGTTTAGCCGGCTCAATTTGTTGGGATCAGCAGCTTTGCACATCAGGGATGTTGTAGGCTTGGATTGAGGATAATTACAATTAATTAGAGGCTTACTTGGCTTTCATGCTGCTCTGAGCAATATGGAGCAATAGTTGGGAATGAACTTGGCTGAATGAAATTATGTTTAGTGGCAATGGGAAGTTTTCAGATCTGTTTAGTGTTGTTTTGTGCTGCTGTCTTCATACAGTTTTTGGAGTGTGACAATAGATTCATTTTAATCATTTTTAAGAATTCTTGTGTTTCTGGTCTTCTTAATTCTATCATTTGTCTTTGTGACGTTTCTACAACTTCACTGGAGAGCCTTTCTATACTTGATGATGTATGTCAAAGTGAAAATGGGACAAGGACATCTCACAACACAGGATTATGTCAAGGCACGGTAAAAACTTTATGCAGCATTTCAAGTAGCCAAAAACTACAATAGAGAATATTATTGTAAAAGGGAAAATGTTTGGAACCACCAGTAGATGTCTTTGATCTAGGCAGTTGTTTTCTGCTGGCTAGCACTCTGTCTTGTCATGAAAATCTAAATCAATATGTATAAAAAGTTCAGGTTGAACCAGCTTTTGCCTTCAGAAGTGCCTTAATTCTTTCTAACATAGTCAATCTTGAATGCATACTCCAGAGATTTTGGTTTATATTGACTTTTTTCATGTAATTTTCATGTAAGACTGTTCCTGATCCAGGTATCAAACCAGTAGCATATACAAATAACAATGATCACATAATACGTTCAACTCCACACATTTCAATTGCAATTCCTTCTTTAATTCAGTCATTTAAACATCATGTTACGGCTACGCTCAGCTCTGAAGTCACGTCACATTTTCCATACATGACTGAAATGTGGTAAAAAAAAATCCACAGAAAACAGTCTAACTTCTCAAATGGCCCGATGAAGTGAATAAAGATGTTTTACTCTTTTTTTTTATTTTATTTTATTCTTTTTGCCTAATTAAAAATAAATTCAGACATTGAGAGGTTGAAACCTGAGGTCAGATGTTGCCAAATTATGTGAAAATGCCCATATTGGAGAACTGACCTGGACCGTCTCATGCTGGACTAAATCCTCTCTAAATAGGCGCTGCTTTACTTTATCAGAGTTGGCCTTTGCAGAGAGAATGTTCATATATTTTACTATGATCTGATAGAGGTTTAGAGCTACAGCTGCATCATTCTAAAGGGTTATTCATATTCATCCTAAAAATTTCGGGATTTTTTTAGACAAGCCTTAAACTTTTTTCATTTAGTAACATGCATACTAAATGCAAAACCATGCAGTTTAAGACACATTTGAAACAACCTGTCCTTAATGTAAAGCCTGAAGTTACAAAAAAAAAGAAAAGAAAAAGAAATGTGTGTTTACTCAAAAACCACAGTTTTGTGTTGCATTGTTTTTGTTTGTTGTTGCTGACATAGCCAGTCAGAAGGCAAAACCATTGTCTCCGCCCCAGTATCAGTCAGAATCTCACTACTGCAGAGGTAATAAACAACACGCACAAAGAGAGTTTTTACCCACCAATATCGCCTGTCACCCCCAAATTTTAAGGAGAATTTTAAACCCTTGTAAGATATAAAAATATGTTCCCTGCTCAGAGAAAATAAAATCAAAACCTCAGTGAAAAATTTTTTTTTATTATTATTAATATTTTTCTGCCACTGAAGCAATTTGAGCCCAGAGCCTTGTGGGTAATTTTATGCATACATATTGAGACCTTTAACTCACCGGTGGCTGGCACCCTCGGTAATGCCTGGAGCAATATCACTTTGAGAGCACCGCACACAAACAAAGACGCCTTAGTGGCATGAATATTCAATAACGGGAGTTGCCGGAGCAGAGTTTAAAAAGACGAACCGATAGGCGACATACAGAGTATGACGCGAGCACAGTTAGAGGGTCAAGAAAAGACATATCAGTGTGAAGAGATGAAGAAGCAACATTGGAAACCCTGGAGGAAATCTGCCATTGAAATGCTGATAAAATACTCATTTGTGAAGATGATGTTAGGGGTGCAGCTGTGAGGCAGCCTCCCCTGGCGTCCACATTCAGGAGCTGACAATGATTAGAAGCACAACAGTGCTGGTGGGTGTGAGACCCTGCAGGCCTCCCTGGCGGTCTCCATCATTATGCCGACGGCCATATCATTTTTGGATGCTGATTAAAATGTTGCCGATGTTGAAAGAAGCTGAAGGTTAAACCACAAAGGGTCCATCTGAAGTTTCACACTACATTGTACACATATACAGTACGTACACACTTACATAGAGAGTAAAAACCTGACTGAACACACTGATGGGAACTGATTCTGTTCTAGCCTTGACTTTTATTTTCACATGAACGCTGTCTCAATTGATCCCACCACATCTCGTTGTTTTATATGCACTCACAGGCCACTTTATTTGGTACACCTGTTCAATTGCTAACAGCAACTCAATGCATTAAATAATGTAGAACGTGAGCATCAGAATGAGGAAGAAAGGGGATTTTGTTTGGCATGATGTTGGTCTGAGTATTTCAAAAACTGCTGATCTACAGGGATTTTCACACACAACCATCTCTAGAGAATGGTTTGAAAAAGAGAAAATATCTAGTATATCTAGCCTAACCCAGCAGCAGTTGTAAGGACCAAAACAGCCTGTTGATGTCAGTGGTCAGAGGAAAATGGGCAGACTAGTTGGAAATGATAGAAAGGCAGCAGGAACTCAATAAGCACTGGCTGCAACAGGTATGCAGAATTACAGAACAGCATCTCTGAACACACAACACGTCCAACCTTGAAGCAGATGGGCTACAGCAGCAGAAGACCACACCGGGTGCCTCCTGGCAACTAAGAACAGGGAAATGAGGCTACAATTCACACAGACTCACCAACACAGGACAATAGAAGATGGAAAGCGCTGCCAGTCTGATAAGTCTCCATTTCAGCTCCACATTCAGATGCTAGGCTCAGAATTAGGTGAAAAAAACATGAAAGCATGGATCCATCATGCCTTGTATAAACAGTTTGTTGGTGGTGTAATGGTGTAGGAGATATTTCCTTATTACAGTTCGGGCCCCTTAGTGCCAACGTGGCCTAGTTTAACCAGCACAGCCTACCTGAGTACTGTTGCTGACCATGTCCATCCTTTATGACCACAGTGTAGCATCTTCTGATGCTACTTCCAGCAGGATAATGCACCATGTCACAAACTCAGATCATCTCCACC
>JBAMHW010000020.1:19438182-19452133 GCA_037177495.1 Rhadinocentrus ornatus | reverse complement strand
ATTATTATTATTATTATTATTATTATTATTATTATTATTATTATTATTATTATTATTATTATTATTATGTTTGTTTGTTTTCTTTTTAAGAAAAACTAAAAGAGGTACTGATGTACTCGCTACCAGACAGCTTCCGTAATTTTGCTCCTGTGCACAAATTTCTAGAGTGAAAATGTTTTGGCTAGCTTCCCCCAAGGTGGACCATAGTTTTTCAAAGAATAGTTTCTGTCTGGGAAAACATACACAGAGACCTCTAAATTATACAAAGCACTTGTTAATAAAATGAGGCATAAATGAGGGATCATAATATTTCAGTTGTTCATTATCTAAGGCATTTGTAACAGATGCTGCTACTTGCAGCCAACTTCACTTGGCAATGTCACTCCTTATTTCCCAATGCCATCATTCATCATTATTGCATAAGTTTCATTTTTACTATTTTTTTAATGGGCATGATGCCTGTTGTTCTTAATTCTCTAGCATTACGTTTTATATTTACTTACTTTTTGTTTGTTTTGTTTTGTTTTTTCTTCTTTTAATTTGTCTAGTAGCTCCTCAGGTTGCATTGTCCACTGCCCCTTCTGTCCACGTTGCAAACAGCAAGCGAGGTAGGAGCTCTGGAATTCATACATTGCCCCAAGATGACACCCAAGCCTTTTTACCATGTGAACTGATGTTTCTGTTTACCTCTTCCCCTCGTGACCCAACACTAACACAGTGCTACAGCACTCTGTTTCCATATCTCCAGTTCAGTGCTGGACTGATGGCTTTCATTGTAAGCCACACACTGAGGGCTCATTCGTCTATGGAATAGTTTCTAAACACTATAAAAATCCCATGGAATCATTTCTTTTTCAGTGAAAATAAAGTGGGTGTTTCGGCTACAACTATTTTTGGGGGAACATGTTTCTGAGACTTTATATTCCCCATGCGTGCATGATTTATGACCTGACCCTATTTCTAGAAAGGAAAGATTATTTGTCTTCTGAGAGTACCTCTACAAGAGTGAGCCACCTAATGTAGAAGACCAGAGCTCATACTCAGATAGGACTTGCTGATTTAGGTCAAAGGTAGGGCGGACTCAGCTTTCTGCTCCTTTGTTTCCATGTCTCATTGGGTTGCCAGAGGCTAGACAGAGAGAACTGACCTTAATACAGATTCTTAATAACAGCAATCCCTTGGACAAAAGCCCCATCTGCTAACCACCATATTCCCGTGTGTTAAGTATGCTGGAGTCCACACAGTTGCCAGCAAGGCTTAAGGGTCACATCTGTCTGCGCAGTGACACATGGTGTCAGTGGTCACTCACTGTGGCAGACTGATCCTTACTTTGAGAGTTCCACCAACCTTTCTGCCTCAGGAGCGCCACTGCTGCTGAGTATCATAGACTGTAGCAGCTTCTGCGTTTCAGCTTCAACATAAAACTGCATAACATCACCATATGCTTTCCTACCTAAATTACTACAATTAGAAAATGTTTGCTAAGTTGGTCTTTGCTGCAGCTCCTGTGGTTTTATTACTAAGGATTTTAAAACAAAGGGCAATTAAAATTGTTAAAAATCTTCATTGAATTGTTACCTGAATGAGAAAAACCAGAACATTTAGAGCTCAGTTAGAGAAAAAAATTTGAATTCCCCCCACACCAAGCAGTCAAAGAATCCATTTCACCCATGGTTTGACCTGCCCTACGCTTTGTGGTGTTCCAACTCTGTGCCATCATTTTGAAGCCTTCCTTGCCTATCGTTGTGGTGTGCTTGAAGTGATGTGACCTCTCTAAATCCTGCTAACAACATGCTAATATTTGTGATGTGTGTTTCCAACTCTGGCTGTGCCTTTGCCAGACTAATCATGACTTACCCTACCAGCGTTTCCACCTTCAACATACAGCATTGCCATCTTTTTACCTCGCATGCCATGGCACCTAGCTCAAACTTTTGCTAACCCCTCCTTTGTCGCAGTCGCAGCAGCAACATCTCTACCACGCCTCTTTCTTTTCCCCCCTTTCTCCCTTCTCTTCCCTTCACAATTCCTCTCTGTTTGCAAGACTGCGAATGCTTCGGCCACTCCAACCGATGCAGCTACATCGAGCTGCTAAACACCGTCATTTGCGTGAGCTGTAAGCACAACACTAGGGGCCAGCACTGCCAACTATGCAAGCTGGGCTACTACCGCAATGCCTCAGCAGAACTGGACGATGAAAATGTGTGCATAGGTTAGTCCCCCACCCTATCCCCTTCACTGTCACCATGCTTTCACACTTACTTCACCTTACCTTCTGTCTAGACTTCACAAAAGAATAAATGTCCTTTCATCCCTCACAGCGGCTTCATCCATACACTGTCCTGTCCTCATATCTTTTAGTTGCCGTCCCCTTTTGCTTCTTCTGCTTTGGCACAAAAGTGTCATTCACCTCATTTTCAGCATGTTTAACAGACAATGCTAATCAGTAAACTGTGGGCAGATACATTACTGTAATCTTAACGTGACTTATAGCCTTTTTTCCCAGCCATGATATTAATATCAAAAGTTGATCTAAGATTAATTAAGTAAAGTTTGTTGCTAGCTTACTTTTTTTGATGTTGTTGTAGCATGCTATATTTTTTTAGCAGTTAGCAAGGCTACTAGTCTTGCTAAGTCAGTTTCAAGTAGTGTGTTGCCATTTGTTGTAACTGCTACCTTGTATGTTAAAGGAGCATAAAATTAAAACATTAATTTAAAAAAAATTCAATATCTACAAAATATCATGCATATAATGTAGTAAAACACAAATTATCTTTTTAAATGAAAACTGTTGTTAGCATTGATATAACCACAGTTTTTCTTGGCTCTTTTTATTTTTATCTAACAGTTTTTCTATAATTTTACTTTTACATTAAAGACATTGTAGAAGATTTAGATAGGCTGGTATTTGTGGTAAATATGTACTAATGTCCAGTAGCTAATGATCTCAGCTTAGAACGTAGATTAAATCTATGGAAATCCTTGGAAATAACTATTTGCTGTGTCCCAAAATAACTGAAAGTCCCTAAAAACATGAAGGTGCTAAATTATTTAGATTTGCTTTTTGTGTCCCAAAGCTAAACTGTGAAAATTTGTCTCTGATAAAGGCAGACTAGATATTTTTTTCTGTGTATGCTAATAATTTTCCAGCAGTTATATCAAATTTGTCTCATATGCGTCACACTTCTCCACAACTGGATGCTCATAAATGCATGATAAAACTATAACTGGTTTTCATTCAATCCGAATATGACTTGCCTCTTGATTCTGTGGCACCTTTGTAACAATATTGTCAATGGAAAGAGGCTACTTTGACCCAGCATTTCTGATATTTTGCTTTTTTCGTATGCAGGCATTCATAAACTGCATTATTTATTTTTTTTGTGTGTAAAGTTACCATCTCTCATAGCTCCCTAAAGAAGAATTTGGCTCCCTGTTGAACTCTTTTGCTTGTATATGTAGTGTGACTTTACAGCACTTGGTGTCAGGTGCATTTTTGAGTCTTGAGGGGAAAGTCTGAGAGGCAACAAGAGTTCTGAGAGAAATGTTGCAAGGATGTCACACCGCCAGTGAGAGGTGCCAGGCAAGTGCATATGTCATATACATGAAATGGCCCCGGGAGTAGCAGCTGAAACCCGTCACTTGGTATTAAGAGTCACAGAGGCGTTACTGTGCGCCAAACTTGCCATCACCCTGCCTCTTGTTCCATGACCCCCCCAGTATGTCATATGCCGTCGCCTCTCTCCTCTTGCCTTACCCCTGCATGTCACTCGGGTGCAGCCACGTGCATCACAGCCACAGAAGGTGCAATGTGATGGTCAGGAACTGTCAAAATAGGTGTCACTTTGACTGCAGAGTGCTCCAGTTGCTGTTCAAAGCTGAAAGGTCAATTGAGCGTAAGACACCAGAAACAAGACAGGTTATTTTTTTCCTTGGCTATTTTTAATTGTGCTCAAGATCATTCTCTGTTAACGATAAAGCATTAGGGATTATGAGGAGTTCTTCTACAAGGGTAAAAAAAAGAAAAGTTATCTAGATTGTATAGAACACTACAACAATGCCCATTTCAATGTACTGTTCGCTCATTTCTTTAAACCTCATTGTTTCATATCATTCTCATCTTATCACATTTTCTGTCTTCTTTGTCCTTATTCTTCTTTCTCTATCTGTATGAATGACTTCAATTTTACAAGAGCATGTTCAGATAAGCTTATTTTGTCCATTCTTAGACCAAAGCTACTGATAATGCTTTGCATATTTCTTCATTGCATGAAATGTTCTTGTATGTTGGCTAAATTGGTTAGATATTAATTACAGATATGTTTTGATAACTATAAAGTGTCCATGCATCTAAAGCAAACTTCATTCCTTCTCATTCTATCTTCATTACAATTGAAATGGTAGCATTTCTTGTCTATTTGCAGTTTTTTTTATCAGTTAGAAATGATCATGCACCTTGTTGAGCTCATAGTAGAGCTTGAGGACTGCGGTTCATGCTGTGGGAATACTAGACCTGTGGCGGGAAGTCAAAGCACCACCCTGTTCTCCAGCCTGTGTGTATATGTGTGTCTTGTTTTTCCAGAGTGTAATTGTAATCCCTTTGGCTCAGTCAGTGATCACTGTAATGGCACAGGATTTTGTAAATGTAAGGAGGGCATTACAGGGCCCAAGTGTCAGGAGTGTCCACCCGGCTATTTGTGGGACGATGGCTGCAAATGTAAGTAGAACCACAACCCTTCCCCATGTAGCTCCCAACTCTTCTCCTCCCTCAGCTCTGTCTCTCCCTGCTTGCCTTTCTTCCAGTTTTTTCTCTCTCTGATTCCCGAGCTTTGGCTGAAGGGAATGTGCCATACATGCGAAGGACTGATAAATACAGACCTAACACATTTAACTCAATACTCTCTAAGCCATCTTCTACATTACCTGATCCTGCAGTTGCCGTGACTGCATTACCAATGTAATACCAGCAGGTGCCCGTTGTGGCTCAAACAGAGAAAAAGCCATGGCATGGTAGAATGCATGCTGTGCTGTAACTCTGTTATCCAAGCGTGTCGCACACCAACAACACAACAGCTGAGTCAATATTGACTGCATGACAGGCTGCCTGTGCTCCCCATTGCCAGTACACAACAGGACAATGTCATCCAACACTAACATTTTTTAAGGACTTTGCAGGTCATTTATTCCTACTTGTCATTTAAATCCCTCCAAGTGATTTTCACATAGCATGGCTATGTAGTCCTTTTTCTCCAAATGTCACCAGTTTTCATTGTTTCATTCAAGTCAAACTTTTGTGACAAACCTTCAGGCAAGCAGAAGGAAACAAACACTTCGGTCAAACTTTAATAGCAAAAGTCTGATCTTCAGACACAAATCACATGATTTTTTGATTTTTTTCTATTTCTTCCTTTGGATACATTCTGAAGGTTTTGTAAGCCTCCAAGTAAAGGTTAACTATGTAAAGTTAAGTAAAGCCATAAAAGGTCCCTAAATTCAAGTAGTTGAAGGGAAAACCCCAAATAAAGAGGTATTAGATGCCTACAGAATCATTGTAAAGGATTTACAGAAAAAACAGAACTTGTCACAAAGGAGCTACTTGTAACAGACCCCAATGTAGACTAATTTTCTCATAATTTATAAAATGAGTAAAACATTGGGCTTCTGTAATTTAATTTTCAGATTGTAAACCTCTTTGCAAACTTTAGTTACAATATGCTTTATTAAAGGATTAAATAAAGGATTTCTATACTAAAGATATATTGTATTATATAATCAATATTTGTTCTATTGTTGGTCTTCAGTCATATGACTTTTACAAGCCCAAAGTCTTTTTATGAATAAAGTGGTGGTGAAACAAGCCAAAAAGGCTAAGATGCAAGATATTAATTAAGTATTTTCACAATTCAGTTGTAAGTGCACGCACTGGATACCTTAAAAATGTTGAGCTATGTCATGACATAGATTGATATGTGGATTTAAATGATTCAAGTTCTAATTTTGGAGAAACACAAGTCAGATTAGATCCTGACATCTGGAACTGTCTGAGAAGCGTCTAGTCTATAGCATCTTCATGTGTGGATGGGTAGCAGAACAAAATCCTGCAATGTGTTTTATTAGCATCGCTGCTATTTGTATTTGGTGTAAATAAACAAGGACCGGCTATCATGGCCTAGATTCTTTGAGTCCTGTCTATGGCATCTTCATCATATAGAATGCTAGTACATCTGGATTAATGTAACTAAAACACTAGCTTGTGTTCAATTTGTCTTCTGACTGATCAGCCACTGTCTTAGTGGTAAAACAAGAAAATAGCTACAGCTTTTATCGCTGCATGAGCTTAAATTCAGATGCAACATTGCAGAAGCTAACAGAGAAGGACCAAGTGGTCTCTACAAATTCTGACTCGACTTAGCAAGGTTCTCAAGACATCTTTCATAACATCTTTTCATCAAATCCTAGGCACACTCCATGTTTTATGGTTTCATTAAGAACCCTTAAGTAATCTCGCCCAGTTTCACAAAATGACCTGAACAACCACAAACAACACAAATGAACAGTTTCATCACACAAACTCTGGTCTACAATGAGCTAGGTTAACCCTCAGTTTGTGGTACTTACTGCATTAGACCCATAGAGCTCAATACAAGCACTACCCTGATTTTCATGGAGGAAAAAAAAACAAAAGTCAACTTTATTTTAGGTGAATGTTAAGAATTTTTAATGACCTTTTTTTAAATGGCACTTTATTTCTTTGCTGAACTGTTGGACTTGGTCATTATTAGCCTGTAACTCCATACATAAAGTAAAGCCTGGTACATTATGATTTTAATTCAGTGTGCAATGAACACCTTGTTTATTATAGTAGTTTTGAAACAGATGGATCTTCATTAAAATGCATCATTTACGACTTCAACTTGCTGTTGGCTACTAATATATTCAGTGTGTGCAGAGCAAACACTGACACATCTGTGTCTATGCAAAAGGATTTGTGAAGGGAAATGCAGGCATATCTAAAAACACTTGCTCTTTTAGTTTAAATGCAATCCTGAAGCATTACTCTGTAAAAGTAAATGCATATAAGAGTGCTAAAGTAGTGGGGGTAAAGGGGAGATATATTTCTATGCAGTACCAAGTTAAACAGATGGGAAATTAGGTACAGAAAATTCAGAGTGGATCAGTAATTTGACAGATTAGCCATTACAAGCAGCAGTCAGAAAATCAAACAATGTGTGAAGCATTTTTTTTAGTCCTCAAACTGTTTTTCTACTTTCAGTGTGATTCAATATAATGCTGTGACACTTATAAAGAATGCAGTAGTTATTATTTAATAGTAGTTAATATTTAAAAAATGAATAGAAAAAACTTTTAGTAATGTTTTACAAATTAGGAAAATGTGTTTGTTAACACAACACCAAGAAGGAAAGACATCAGCAGTGATCTTAGAGAAGCAGTTTTTCATTTCTTTAGAAAAAAAGTCATTTCTAAACTAATTGGAGTCCATCATTCTATAGCTGGAAAGATTATTCACAAGTCAAAAACATTTAAAGTAGTTGCCAATATTCCAAGGAGTGGATTTTCCAGAGATACTGCAAACGACCAACAGATACATCTCAGACTCCCTGAGCCTCAGCTTGCATGTTAAATGTTAAATTTATTACAGTAAAATTAGGAAAAGAATAAATTAGTATGACTTGTTTGGAAGGGTAGCAGGAGAAGGTCTCTTCTCTCTACAAAGAACATGGCAGCAGGTTTATGTTTGCAAAACTGCATCTGAACAAACCACAAGACTTCTGGAACCATGTTCTTTGGGCAGACCGAACCAAAGAGAAGATGTTTGGTCAGAATGCACAGCAGCATGTTTGGAGAAAACCAATGGTCAAGCATGGCGGTGGACGGCTGATCATTTGGGCTTTTTCTGCAGCTACAGGACCTTTCAGTCATTGAGTGGACCAGTGGGGATTCTAGACTAGATGTCAGGACATCTGTCGGACAACAAAAACTATGGCTGAATTTGTTTAATCCAACTGGACAACGATCCGGAACACAGCAGCAAATCTACGACAGAATTACCAAAAAAGAAAAGAATCAAGGTGTTGACATGGTCCAAAGTTCAGACTTCGAACTAAATGTGGTGGAAAGAAAAATACTAAGTTTATCCACAAAGACATCTGTCTGATATGGTTTTCTAATTGCAGTTCAATTTCCTGTAAAAGAAAATAAAAATCTAAAACTCCATTAAAATATCATGTTACACCTGCACACACACCGTCTCACTTACTGAAATATCCAGACCATGAATATTTAAATATTTATCGTCAAACACTTAATCTTTTGAGCATGTGAATCAGGAAACATACTGCTGTCCAAATTCTTCAGTCCATACTGAGAATTATTTTTTAAAACTTGGAAGATATATACACTCGGATTACCCTTTACTACCTTAACAGTAGGTGATCCTTTAGTGTTTAGACAGTAATTAGCTGTGGATTTTCGGTTTTTAGTAAAAATCTAACACCAGAAGAGGCAGGGTTCTCAAGCAGTAAATGGTTAGAGACAGCATCTTCATGGCCATAAAGAAAGAAAAACAGAGGATATTATTTTCCATTTAGTTCTTGCAAAAGAAGCACTATTTTACCCTTTGCTCTCATTTTGTGGGACTGTCCGCACAGCAATGAATTAATGGCATTATGAAAAACAATTAATATCTTTGACTCTGCCTAGATTTTTTTTTTTTTCCTGTGTTGTTGATGCTTTTCAAGCTCAATAAAAAAAAACTCCTCCACTGTTCAGACTATAACTTAGAAAGTCAGTTTTCCAGGGAATTAGAAGGATTACTCCAACAGCGGGCTACAAAAGTGGAAAGTACAAACAGCTGTGGTGTCACACTGACCACCCAAAAATAGCTATCTTAAAAAAAGATTGCTTCCTTAAGGAGCTTCTGCTTGTGAGGACCAACATAGCTGGAAAACTTTCCAGTCTTGACCTTCTGTTGCATCTTTTACTGCTGCAGTGTTTATGTCCACAGCTCAATCTGCATGCAAACAGAAGATTGCAATTAAATCCTAAATCTCTCCTCAAACACATCACTTTCCCAGACAGGCACACCTAGTTTATCGGTCCCCTCTTCAAATATTATCACTCATATCTAAAGCAAACGCAACAAACCTTGTCATTTACTGCCTGTGCTGACTCTGTTTACGCTCTATAATGTGGAACATAGTTAATGTGGGAAGACTGAGAGCGGATAAAGGTGCAGAGACCTAAAAAGGATTCCCACCACTCCTCAGTTTCCAGGCTACAGTAGTGCTGCAGCACCTTTAATCTTATTGACCGTGCATCTCTGACACAACTTGCTATCGATGCTTGTTTTAAAATAATCAATATCTGTGTTTCATGTTTGACTTTCGCTTTGCTTAATTGGCAAACGATGAAGCATTCTGCCTGAAGGGGATGAGCCATTACCTGAACTTTCCTTTGAAATTAGATCAACCTGCTTTGCAGTTTCAAGCATCACGTTGATTTAATTTTTAATGCGATGGGTCTTTAATTATAAATTCTCCTCTCAGTACACATTAACACATGATGAAAATCAAGCCACTGAAATGCGAAGAAAATAAACACAATCTACACTCAATGGCCACTTTATAAGGTCCACCTGACTAGTACCAGGTTGGATCAACAAGGTGTTTGAAACATTCCTCAGAGGCTTTGTTCCATATTGACATGACAGCATCACACAGTTGCTGCAGATTAGTCGGCTGCATCCATGATGAGAATCTCCCGTTCCACCACATCCCGAAGCTGCTCTACTGGATTGAGATCTGGTGACTGTGGAGGCCGTTGGAGTCCAGGGAACTCGTCATGTTCAAGAAAGCAGTTGGAGATGATCTGAGCTTTGTGACATGGTGCATTATCCTGCTGGAAGTAAATGGTGAAGGGACTTGTACTTATACAGCCCTTTTCCAGTCAGCTTGACCACTCAAAGCGCTTTACACTACTTGTCACATTCACCCATTCACACACACATTCATACCCCGATAGGCACATCAGGAGGCAACCTAGGGTTAGGTGTCTTGCCCAAGGACACTTCGACATGTAGTCAGGGAAAGCCTGCAATCGATCTACCAACCTTCTGGTTGAAAGACAACTGCTCTTCTTCCTGAGCTACAGCCGCAGTGTAGCCATCAGAAGCTGCTACACTGTAGTAATAAAGGGATGGACATGGTCAGCAACAATACTCAGGTAGGCTGTGCTGGTTGAACCAGGCCAGGTTGGTACTAAGGGGCCCAAAGTGTGTAATCTATCTCCCACATCATTATACCACAAGCAGCCTGTACCATTGATACAAGGCAGGATGGATCCACGGTTTTATGATGTTCCCAACAAATTCTGAGCCTACCATCTGAATGTGGAGCTGAAATGGAGATTCATCAGACCAGGCAACGTTTCTCCAGCTTCTATTGTCCAATTTTAGTCAGTCTGTCAGTTTCCTGTTCTTAGCTGATAGAAATGTCACCGGTGTGGTCTTCTGCTGCTGCGGCCCATCTGCTCCAAGGTTGAATGTGTTGTAAATTAAGAAAAAGTTATTCTGGATATTTTATTTGTAACTAGTGACTACTTGGATTAATGTTGCTGCTCCCCCATCCTCTGACAACAAGACATTTTGGTCCTGAAAACTGCTGCTTTCCTCTTTTCAGACCATTCTCTGTAAACCCTACAGAAGTACTCGGACCAACAACCACGCCATGTTTAAAGTCACTTAAATTCCCTTTTCTTCCTCATTGTGATGATCAGTTTCAAATTCAGCAAGTTGACTCAACCATGTCTACATGACTAAATGTGTTGAGTTGCTGCCACGTGTTGCGTCCTCATTTTCCTAGGGGTATAAGAACGGAACATAAAGTGAGTCGGACACTGGATCAAAGAAAATACCACAATTTATTCGCCTAAATATAAAACAAAAGGGTTCACAAAAACATATAAATTATCCAATTCCGACAAGGAAAATGGTCTATTAACAAAACTCAAAAACCATAAACCAAACTGAAGGTGTCCCATAAAGGGTTACCAATTACTATAATAACTACCAAAACAAAACAGAACTGAAATGTTCCTTGAAGGGTTGCCAATTACAATTTAACAGCCACAAAAAAAAAAAACGGAAAATGTCCCAATAACGGGCTACACACACACACAGGTGGTATATAAAACAAAACAAAACCAAAAATGTTACTTCTGACCAAAAATGTCACAAACTCAGAACATAAATCAACTTACTCTTATCACAGTTTAGTAAAAGACCCACACAGGGAAACTCTGTATCACCACACAAGTCCAAAATCACTCCCAGGCTGGCAAACTGTGTCCCACTGTCCACAGTAGCCCTGATTGTTGTTTCTAGGAGCTCCTCTCCTGGGATTGGGCAACCATTCCGGAACTGAGGCACGAGTAGACCGATCCTGGATTGGGAATCGGGGATCCCAGTTGAGATCCACTGTCAAACATCATCAGGCCCGGCTGCAGCCTTTTAGTCAATCAGTCTCACAGGCTGGAAGGTTGACGGCCGTAGCACCACGTGATTGGCTGATTAGACATCTGTGTTTGCAAGCAACTAAACAGGAGAACCTGATAAATTCGCCAATGAATGTATCTCAAATCCTAATAGAAACAAATCATTTTACTTGATTTAAATTGTATGTTTATAAATTATTTAAAACTGTTGACACCCAGCAGTTATTACCGCTGAAATCTAACCTTCATTCTTATGTTTTCATCCAACTCAAATGTAATGAAAATCAAAGCTTTCAGTGGATGTACATCAGAATCCTGTTTAATTGTATTATAACTCTTAATGACAAAAAAAATTATGTTTCATATGTTTAAATTATTAGTTAAAACCCTGAGTTAACAGACATGCTGAATAGACTACACTTTGCATACTAAGCTGGTGGTCTGTTATAAGCTGATGAGCTTGATTCTTGGAAGACCACTTATAAACACTGGCCCAAAGAGTAATATTAGTGCATAAAAGTCAGGTATATGTGTTAAAATTTAATGAAATATTGATATTAAATTACTCATTGCTCCACAGTGTAGTGGTTTAATAGAAGCTCATAAGCTTTCAATCCAAAAAAGCCATCCCTGCATTGATAATTTTCGTTTAATCAGAGAGAATTTCTACCTTTAAAATATATTAATTATAATTCTCTAGTGTCTTCTTGTCATATATAGTTTCCAAATACAACTTTCATTTATTTCAGTCAGTCTTTTCAGACTTATTTCCTTTCAAATTTCAGCCTGTGGTACCTGGTTTACCTTGAGCTGCTACTGCTTTAACAAAGTGTTCCCACACAGTGATAATTACACATCATTTCAAGTACGTCTGTGGCAGATTGAGAGGACAGGATTGCATAGCTGTTTAAAAAATCCTTTGCATCTTATCAAGACAGCTAGAAAGATGAGGATGAATGAGATGAAAGGTCATTAAGTGATTAAAGGAGTCTCTCCTGTGTACTGATCATATCAAGGCCTCATGATTGTTTAATAAATATATCTGATGACTCTTCCTTTTCATCTCAGAGGAGGCAGTCGAATCACCAAGTTTAATTGTTACAAATGGAGATTTTCCAGAGCATATAGATATTGTTGCTGTTTTGGCTCATTACTGTGGTTTTATTGGACGTGAAACTTGTCAGTTTGAGGAAAAAATTAAACAACATAGTGTCCAGAAGACTTATTTAAATCTAGTTCTGAATAGCCATTGTAATTTTCTGAGCCACAATGCAACATCCTTTTCTCCAACAAAACACACAAATAGGAATTGACAGTCAATGTTTCAGAGCAAGGCTGCAATCAAAGCCCTATTTGGTTATTCCTGGTAGACGGCATGCATTCGGTCCTGAGTATTCGGAGAGATCTTATGCTTGTTATTGGGATATTTATGTCCCATAGAGTTTATAGATTGCTCACCACGTTGTTTTGCACTCGCATAAAGCTGAAATGGGCAGAAATGGTCCCGTGTTTATCGCTGTTTATTTGTCTCTGTTGGTTTATTAGTTTGTGCAGTGCTGCTTTGTTTGCCTCCAGCTTGCTTGACAGCTTGCCTCCACTGGGAATATTGTGGCCTCCGTATCCCAGCTCTAAATATACACCAATTTTCACCTAATGCTCAGTTTGTCGAAAGTCAGTGCTGTTTGGGAAAAGCCTGGCAGGCAGTAAGGATAGTTTGAATGTATGTGTAGAAACCCAGCTGATTTAATGAGACTTTAAACAAATGGACATGGGTATTGTTATACTGACTGCCGTGCTTTGAAATTTTAAAGGTCCCATATTGTGCAAAATTCACTTTCTAATAGTGATCCCACAGTCCCACATCCAACGGTCATATGTGTCCTCATAACCTCTGTACAAGGCCCCAAAATAAGAAAATTCTGTCTTCTCTCTCACTTGCTTGCTCCAATTTTTAGCGAATGTTTGCTCAAACGGGTGACTCTGAGATCTTTCCCTTTGTGACCTCATAAAGGGAATAGCCACTACCCCCTGTACTGGATACTGCCATTGACCCACCCCCCAGCTAGCTGATCCTGCCCTCTAAAACCACAGAGTGGGCACCAGCGAAAGCTAGATTGTCTCCCAGAGAGTGTCCTGGACAGACACCTCTCATGAATATTTGAAGGTCCAGACAGAGAAACAGTTTTCCATAGAGCTCACTAGAGCTACTTTTGGAATGGCTGAAATGAAGGACCAAGGCTAAATTTGGTTGTGATACACCTTGAAAACTATGTTGTTGGAGGTCTGATACCCATATGACATTGGTAAAAAAAAATGTATAATATGGGACCTTTATTATATAACGTTCTACAGTAGATGCAATTATATATAAATATATATATATAAATATATATATTTGTAAAAAGTATATTTACTACCACTGGGGGGGGGGGGGGGGGGT
>JBAMHW010000020.1:19423851-19435813 GCA_037177495.1 Rhadinocentrus ornatus | reverse complement strand
CCCCCCCCCCCCCTTCTCTACAATCCTTTCAAATAATCAACAATCATTAAAAAGAAAAAGATCAACTATGAGCTTTCTGGACTGTAAAGTACTGAGCTTCTCCGCTGCCAGACTCGATGATGAAAAAGGGAATGTGCCAGAAAATTAGTGCAAAAACGTTACATTTAATTTCAAAGAATATATAGATATAAAAAAACATATACTTTAAAGAAATATTAAAAGTATGAGTAACTGAGTGTTTGCCTGATAAGAAAGAACAGTGAGTCCCTCCCCTCTTCCTCCCTCCCCCTCTAAGCCATACCAGGTACATGAACTCCTTCCAGTTTGAGAAGGGATAACTCAAGATGACAGACTTGTTCACTTTCTCTCTTATTGCCACGGCAACCACAGCTGCAACCAATCAGCTCTCGCACGAGCCGACAGTGGCCGCGGATCCCCACGGGATGCTTCTGCGAGTTAATGTTTGCCGGACTGACGCTGATAATAAAAGAATAGAAAAGGGGGAGATTAAAAAAAACAAACTAGGAACTTCCCCCGCTGAGCAGCAAAGACAAAGCTGTTAAGACTTTAATAGAGAGGTGAAAAACAAACAATCCAGGACGCATTCTTTGCTGTCAGTGCATTGTGGATAGAAGGAAATCTGTCCGGACTGCCACATTGTGACACAAACCCTCACCCACGTTGATCCCTCTCAATCTTTCTGTCTCTCTCCTTTCCAGCTCGATCTCATCCTCCCTCCTGTTCAGCCCTCCTTCCTCTGCCCCATTTCCGATCCCCACTTTGCTTCCACTGACCTGTGCTTTCGTGAACGTTACTCTGTAAACCCTTGTTGGTTGAAAGATTCTTTTGTCCAATGTTAGTGATGCACATGTGTAAGAAGCCCCCTTCCTTTCCCTCCCATCCTTCCCCCCTCCCTGGAAAAGATAATCCAGTAAATCTGTCTGATTCTTTTTCTATCTTAGAGCTGACTCTCTCCCTTTGATCATGGTCAGAGGATAGTTTTCACCTGAGCAGATGACAAGAGAAAACCATCAGCGTGTATTTGCAAGTTCTTTCCTCTGCAGAGCAAACAGAATAAGAGTCATGTAGTCCTTTTGTATCTCAGCCGAACTGTGATTAAAAAAAGGCAACCTTTAATGTATGTTTGAGACGGTTTCCTTCTCTTTTTATTCTCATTTATTTCAATCCATTGCTATTTTGTTGATTATTTTTAGTTGTGCAATTGGTTTTCCTTTGTATTGGCAACGTGCTGGCATCAAAGAATATCAGTTTACATATACAGTATTAATAAAGTGTACTAAAATCCCACCAAAGGACATTATAAATGTTTTGTTCTTGCTTTCTCACTTGAGAATTTAAGTGAATAAAAGTCTAAAAAATTAAACAGTGTTGAAAATTTATTAAAGCTAAATAAGCTTACAAAGCTATGTCAGCATCAGTCTCAAGGTTTTCTTCTGTTTATATATATATATATTAATCGTGTATTCTCATTAGCTTTTCACAGACCTGTTCTCTGTACCACATTTATTTATTTTATTTTCATTTACTTGTTTAATTATGTATGTTTATTCCTTTTTTCTCTAAATTATTTATTATTCATTTCTTAATTTTAATTGTATAAATTTTTTTTTTTATTGGTTTGTTTATCTTTTATACATAAATTTATGTATTTAATATGTTTATTTCAATATTAATTAAATATCTTTAATTTACTTTTTATCTGTAAATTGATTTTCTATTTTTCGATTCTATATGTATTCATTTAAATATTTATTTTACAGTAAATGGTTTATAAAAAATATAAATATAATAAAAATACATGTGTTGTACAACTTTTAGAGACTAGATTTAGTAAATACATTTTTTTTAACAAAATGAGACTGCAGCATGTAATTGTTTTTCAAATAACTTTAAATGTGTGCAATGTTTTGCTGTATTTTGTTTGATGTTTGTGCAGAGAAGTGTACGTAGAGATGTGCCAATGTATTATTTAGCTCTATACTCTGATTTAAAAACTGCACAAACTGTAAAAAGAGAGGTCATTGATGCTGTTAAACAATATTGCCTTTGTAATTGTTGGTTGCACTAATCCTGTCACATAAACCTTTGGGAATAAGTGGATTAGCCTGATTCCAAGGTTCCGATCATACTGAGTCATTTATATTAAATTACAGAAGTCTTGAGCTTCTAAATTCACTCGTACTTACCTCACCAGAGTCAGTTCAGTGTAACTTGTGAGGTTTGCAAAGCCCTGACATTTGAAATGTTCAGATCTGCCTTAATTTTTTGTGTCAGAGATTCAAAGAGGTTTTGGAAACATTCCTCAAAGATTTTGCTCCATATTGACATGACAGCATCACACAGTTGCTGCAGATCTGTCGGCTGTATCCATGATGAGAATCTCCCGTTCCACCACGTCCCAAAGCTGCTTCATCGGATGGAGATCTTGTGACTGTGGAGGCCGTTGGAGTCATTTACATGTTCAAGAAAGCAGCTGGAGTTTTGTTACATGGTGCATTATCCTGCTGGAAATGGGCATCAGAAGATGCTACACTGTGGTCATAAAGAGATGGACATGGTCAGTAACAATACTCAGGTAGGCTGTGGTGGTTAAACCAGGCCAGGTTGGTACAAAGGGGCCCAAAGTGGGACAAGAAAATATCCCCCACACCTCTAGCAACCCGAAACATTGCTACAAGACAGGATGGATCCATGCTTTCATGTTGTTTTCACAATATTCTGAGCCTAGCATCTGAATGTGGAGCTGAAATGGAGACTCAGACCCGGCAACGTTTCTCCATCTTCTATTGTCCAGTGTTGGTGAGTGTGTGTGAGTTGTAGCTTCATCTTCCTCTTCCTAGCATACAGGAGGCACCGGTTTGGTCTTCTACTACTGTTTCTATCATCTACAACCAGTCTGCCCATTCTTCTCATCAACAAGACATTCTGGTCCAGATGACGTCTGCTCACTGGATATTTTCTCTTCTTCAGACCATTCTCTGTAAACCCTACAGATGGTTGTGTGTTAAAATCCCAATAGATCAGCAGTTTCTGAAATACTCAGACTAACAGACATACCGCGTTTAAAGTCACTTAAATCCTCTTTCTTCCTCATTCTGATGCTCAGTTTGAACTTCAGCAGGTCATCTTGACATGACTAAGGTTATTTAACTGCTGCCTTGTGATTGGCTGGTGTGTTAAGAAGCAATTGAACAGGTGAACCTAATAAAGTGGCAGGTTAGTGTATTGTCATGTTAAATATTTACACCCCGTTTGTATTGAGTCCGACATTCAACAGTTCATCTGTTATTATGCTAAATACAATCCAGCCTTGTTTTCTACTCAGAGGGAGAACAAGAATAAGAGATCATTCCACTAATGCCTCAATGGAAATTACAACAGATGCTGCGATATAGGCTTGATACGCCAAATAAATTGAATGACATAGTTCATATTCTTGTTTGTGTCTGAGCCAAGGAATCCTTTCAAATCTGAAGATCAAATTCAATTCAAAACTTCTTATGCTGAGAAATCCTCAGTATGCCTTAGTTTCCAACAAAGTAAAGTAAGAACCTTGTTTGAACTTTTCAAATTTCACAGATCAAACTGAAGTGTTGGAATTCACACACACACAAAAAAAAATAGTTCCCTTAACAAAAGTAAACTTTTGTATTTGAGTTTCATTCCTTCCACAGGTTTGGCAAAATCGTTCTGACAAGACAAAACAGAAGAAAGGACATAAAAAATAATAATGGATGCCCAAACACTGCTGAATGTATGAGGAGTGTCTGAACCAGGGACAGCCTGATAAATTCAGTCAAAGTTACTTGTTTGTCAAGGTCTCCCACAGTGGCCCTAATTTTAACCATGTGTTCAGCCTAGGTGTCGATTCGCCATGCTGTGTGGAGAATTAAAATAGAAATGATGTCGTTTGGGGAGAGGACTTCATCCTAGATATCTCACCTCTAGCAGCTGTTGGCTGACCCAGCCACAAAGCATCACTGAGATCCCTTGGAGCAACCCTCTCCTGACACTGGATTTTCCTCCATGTAATGTGCTTTGCGGTAATAAGTGGCTAAAAGTGTTAAAAGGGACAGTGGCTGTGTTAGCTTTTACATCTCACCTGCAGCTAACACTGTCTGGAATTTATCTGGGGGGAATTGGTGACTCAGAAAAGAGGCTGTAGTCATGAAGGCGATGGGTGTGTCTTTTCAAATATGCTGTAATGAGCTAGCATCCCACTGTCTTGTTGCAACCATCTGTACCTCTCAGAGGCCACGTCACACAGCAGATAGGAGGTTTTTCCCTCAGATTCCTTCATGTAAAAGGAAGAGTGTCAAGTCCAGTAATGCAAATTAGAAATTTTGTAAGTTATCTTGGGGTAATGATGCTACAGCATAGAGCAAAGAAATATACACACTTAAGGATCTTTTACAGTTAAGGACCACATGGCAATCAACAAAATATTTCATTCTAAAAGTCCCACCAATAAGAGGTGCTAGCTTTGTGGGATGCAGCACCGGTACTCATTAGCTAGCTGTTTCCTCTGCATAGTTTCTTTTAGTCAATGCCCACTTCAGACACAAAGGTAGTATCAATCTTTATATGTGATTTGCAGCAGCTCATGATGAAAAAAGTATATTGCTATCATCCATCCATCCCTTCATCCATTTTTTGACAAATATCTTGAACTAGGTCACACAGACAACAGCCTGAGCATCTCTGAGCTCTTCACCCTATCTCTAAGGGCTAGGATAAACTTGCTGTGTACGCAAACGTGCAAGTCAGTGTTCTGCACACTCGGCCTATATACTTGCTGCAGCACAACGCAGCCAAAACACTTGACACCGGAGGTCACAGCTGGGAGCAGTACACAACACGTGGACACTGAAATAGTAAAAAGGCCATTCTGCCAGAAAATTGTATTTCCACGGCATTTTGGTAAACAACAGTTTAACAAACGGTTGCCAACTGTTAAAGCATGAGTGTTTAATTGCCAGTAGTTGCGAACAAGGTCCATGAGAAGCTCTTCTAAACTATCCACCATTCTGTTTACCTCTGACCTCGTGTTCGTGTTCTTGTTCGCCTGAGCACCTTTAGCATTCAAGTCAATATTGCAGCTTGAGCATGTGACACATTACCTCGCACTAACTGCATCAGCGAGCAGCCTAGTGTCTGCTTGGCATGCTAGGTACGTTTGGCAGCCATGATACTTACGCGGACACGTTGCTAACAGCAATTCTATCTCAGCCCTAAAGGCCTTTGCACACCAACTCCGAACATTTCGTCCGACTAGATCGCACGGCTATATTTTTTATCGAATCATTGAGAAGTAAATGGAAACATTCACATCAGTGCCGAATTTCCATTAAGCGATTTTGCGAGATTTATTTTTTCGGACTGAGGGCGATTTTTCCAAATATTTGCATCCGACAAATACACAATCGATCAATCAGACGGCGTATTAATAACGTCACCAGAGCCAGTGTCGCGAGCTATGCTTCTTTCAAACTTTGTATCACCATGGCCGAGCGTCTTATTACATTTGTCTCACAACACTGGTGTTTGTTTGACAAGCGAGACAAGAATTACCGCGACAACGATCACAAAGACAACGTGTGGCAAACAACTGCCAACAAGCTGAATTATGAAGATCCGAAAGTCGGTCCTGAAGCGGTCGTGGTACAGCTTCAGCTCCTGGACTAAACAATTAAACTCCCCAAGCTCCCCTCTCTTCTCAAGGATAGGATGTACCCGGTGCGCTCATTTTTTAATAATTTTTTTGGGCAGCATCGGCACAATATCGTCGTTGTCTGATGTGGAATCCAGGTTTGTTTTTCCCACTTTCCGAATATGTTTTAGAATCTTCATAATTTATTCGCACGTTCGTATCGCACTTGGTGTGCATAGACAAAAACTTACCGAATTATTCGCAATATCCTGTCGTTTATTCGCAACGGTCCCGGTGTGTAATGGCCTTGAAGGTGATCCCGGCTAGCCTCCAGAGGAAGCTTATTTCCACTCCTTATATTCATGAACTCATTCTTTTGAAAACTACCAACAGCTCGTGACAATGGGTCATGTTTGAAATGTAGGATAGAAAACAACAGCTTAGCTTTTTGACCCTGCTCTGTTCTCATCTTTGTTGGGCAAACATGTCAAACATATCTTCCCTGTCTGTACTTCAGATGTTCTACGGCTAATATTCTGTAAGAGATTAAGTAAAAACAAGCCTAAGCAGACCTATTAGGCCCAGTTAAGAAGTATTGACCTTGCTGAAACACTATTATTCCCACTATGGTTGTGATGTGTTTGTTTGTGTGATGATCAATGCTCTTATTGAACCACACACAGCACTTATTGATCAGTGCTTCTTTTTCCTTACAGTGCGAAGGAGCTTTTTTATTTATTTATTTTTTTTCCATCGACTAGTTTTCTTCACATTGAAAGCAGAAATACCCTACATCCATTAATGGACACCAAGCTGCAGCTCAGCAGGAAGCCCCCGAGCAGAGCTTGACTCCAATTGCTTGACTTTTTCCACATTTTACCCCTTTTAGAAAAGGTTCTTTTGAGAAGAAAAGATGTCTTTTAACATAATGAACAGCATCCTTTGATGTAAATCAGGCTGGCTTAGCAGGACACTTTTACTCCTTGACTAACTAATTGATAATTTCCTAACTCCATTTCTATCAATGTTACTAAAGCAATATGTCCTCTTTCTGGTTTTGAAGGTAAGTCATAGAGTTTGAAATCATAGGTTTGTTTCAGACAGATTTTTATTGATGCAAGTTGTGTATTCACATGACATATTTGCTTGGTTTATAATATAAACAACTGCAATCCAGCAGCATTAAAAAGTTTAATATAAAACATGTTTATTTGTACTTTAAATAATTGCACTGCTATTATGTTTTTATTTGTAAAATGGCAGCACAGCCTGTTATGTCAGTCCTGGGCTCCATCATGTCAGCAGAGACTGTCTGACAACACATCAGACAAAGTGACTGAGAAGTGAGATTGATTGTCAATGTTGTGCATTATTACAGACATAATCCATCAGGCTTCCAACTTTTCCTTACTTTTTCCAGTCCTCAAAGTCTTGACATTTCAATGTGTCTGTGCAAGGGGAAGTGTTTGAAATGTAAAGAGAGAAATCCCGTAGTGGGTCAACACACTTGATGGATGTCAAATCTGGCTTTGATGGCAAGGAGAGGAAGGAGCGATAGGGAACTGACACCAGCCATGATCACATGGTCGGAGTAGGTTTGATGCAGCAGCTGCAAGTTCTCCAGGATAAAAGCACCTGGAAATCATAGCCAAATGTAAATGGTAATCCAGTGAATTGACAGTAATATCAGAGTTGCCCTCACAAAGTGGAAATAATGAAATGAAAGTGGTATCATGGTCAATTCTGTCCCTTAAATGCATGGTGAAAACAATAACTTCATTTTGAACACAAACAATGTGATGATTGTGGCTTTTAGAAGTAGCAGAAATAAAACATTCTAAGAAAACTAGTTACTGACCTGGAAAAAAGCCTGGATTGCAAACGCTAAACATGCTGAGGAAACTGAGGCCTTCAACAGCCATGTTTACATAGCCACAAGTATTCAGATTAGAAGTCTAATCCAACTAGAAGATTCTGATCTGATCACACTCATTTGGATCAAAATGCGAGAAAACACATATTCCAAATGCCGGTTAGAAATATTAATTACTGAGCGTGGTTGTTAAATGAGCCGTACACCCCATAACATAATCCCACACACTGAATTATATATATATATATATATAAAATCATCTAATTGTATCTCAAGAGACTCTTATGTCTCTCATATTTCGGGGAGTCCCAGATTATCTAGGAGCCGAGGGTATTCCCGCAATTATTCATTTTTTTATGCTGTAATCTCAGCATTGCAAAGCTCGTTTTTACATTATAATTTATTTTTAAAATGCATTTTTTTCTAAATCTTGATAAATCAGCCTTTGAATTAACCATCTACTGTAATAATTATCAGAAAACAAAGGGCTTTGTTCCATTGAGATCACAAGATTATCAAGGTGGGCTCAAAAATGAGTTGCTTGTACCTAATTCAACTAGCAACTGTAGTAATTGTTCAAAATCTGTAACAGTAAGTAAAGACTTGCATGTGGTATTCGCTTGTTCGGTTCCTGGTAATGGCTTTCCTGAACTGTAACAAAGATAATCTGTTTTATCATAGCTGTTTTTAAATAATAAAACCATTATTTTAAGAAAACAATCCTTATTATCAATCCTTGTTACCTTGTGTGAATAATTAACTCATTATCCCAGAATACTGATGTTTTATTTATTATTTATTTATTTATTTATGGATGCCTAATGTCAGCTTTTATTGGATTCGGGATTGGGATATCATGATCTTGGTTTTCATTGGTGCTTGTTATTCTTGGTAAACTTGATTGGCTCATTACTTAATGAGAGATGGGAGTGGTTAAAGTTATAAAAACTTGATTTGGCCTCTGCCTCTTTTAAGTGGAGCAGGCATTCTTTCTCCACATCTTGAGTTTTGTTTTGCATCTTTATTCAACACCTTTGCAATCATCCTCTTGTAGCATTTAACCCCTGACTTTCTACATTTCTACAACCAACTTTAATTTGTTTTGTCACTATAAAAAAAATCTAGTTGTCATTTTCTTTAATAAGGATACTTGTATCTAACGTAAAATATTTTTGCCACAATAGTAGTATTTGCAAACCTGTTATGATAATATATAGTCAAACCTTGTCCAGCTTCATGCTTGAATAGTGATTCAGTGATTATTGAACATCTTAGAGGGTGATGTGATAAGCATCTGCACTCTTAGAACCATTTTAAACTACTCAGGACTTTACGCTGAAAAATGAAATTCATCCCACCCTTGTGGAGGTAGTGTCATTTTCTTCATAATTGATTGATTAATATAACTTGGATTATAGCAAGATGCATAAAACTACTGCAACTTCTGTCCTCAAGTGCCACTCTTCTGCATCGTTTAATGTTTTCAATCTTGGAACACAGCTGATTCAGATTAATGGACCTCATCACATTCTTTACAAGCGTATTAATGAGCCACTTGTTTCAACTAGGTGTGTTAAAGTGAGGAAACCATGGGCTTAGCCTTGGGTAAGCCCAGGGTAGCAGCAACTCCTGAGCTGTCCTTATCATTTTCTATTGTACAGAAAATGGCTGAGAGACGTGTTTTGTCAGCAGGTTCGCTGCTATAAATTCATCCTTACACAATTTAAACTATTCTAATTTCCTCTGCTTTCTCTTTTGGTAAGGTGATTAGCTGTCCCTGCTGTACTCACACTATTCAAAGAGCAAGTGTCAGAGTGGTGCTAACGGTGGTTTAATCTTCAGTCAGAACTTCATCAGCAAAGAAAAGAGGGCATCAGTTATTTTAGAGTGGCTCAATGTAAAAGTTTAAGTCACAAAGAAGTTACCTTCCAATTGCCATTAAGTCATTCATCGTGATAAAACTTGTTTACTTAGCATGTATCAATGTGTTATGTTGTCAGGTGACTGAATCAATGCTTCCAGGTAGATCAGACGTAATTTATTAAAATTAAATCAAAATCATATGTCATACTAAAATGTTTACCTGACCTTCACATAATATTGTACAGAGTAGTGAAAGGCAGATGAAGCCCCATGAAGCGTTGAGGGTTTGCAGCAAATTGGTTTAGAAAATGGTTAATTACTCGAGGCTCCATGTGAACGTGAAGCCACCTGCTGGCCAAACTGTGTAAAACAGGCAGCTTTGACGGAATCCGTAACATACTGCAGTGTCAGTCCGGGCTGTCTAAAAAAAAAAGTGACCATAGAATTATCTTCCATCAATACAATGTATTTTTTAGGGAGTATATCATGACTATGTTGTATCATATACATGAGATTAAATGACAACTTCTCGAGCCTTTGAAATCACTCTTTCGCAGGATACGAATAAGGCTCGCAGTGAGATCTAAGCCGCTTTCTGAACCAGTTGCGTGGTACAGCCAGACTTCACGTCACTCCTCTGGAGTCATACAACTCCTGATATGCCCTTCATGGAAATATTTCCTTGATTACTTGTCACACCCTCCCATAACTCGCTGCAGTAGATCCTGTCACTAGTACAGACTAAGAAACCTTTTTTTTTTTTTTGGTACAGATCCCTGTAAAAAAATGGACTATAATAAACTTAACTTAACATGTCTCTTAATAACGATTAGAATATTGATATAAAAGCTTATATTTCCACTAGCATCACAAATGCTATGCAATGGCATTTAGTTAAAGTGAACACAAATATTTTTATTTTTCAAATTCATTAAAGCTTTGAAGACGATGATGATGTATGTGTACAAAGGTCTATCACTGTTTATAATACTGTTATTAGTCATACTTTGCCTTGAAGTTTTATTAAGTCAGTTGATTTAATGGGTGGATTTCTTTAACTGTGTGTTGGGTTAGGGACTTGTCTTAATTGTCCTAGGGAGCTTCACCTGTCAAGGTATAGATTAAAGTCCTGCGGTGTTGGTGCACCAGGCTCAGTGCTGCTCACTCTGCTTGCTTTTAATGGTTTTAAAGGAGGGGGAAGAGAACTTATTTAACCCCAAATCTCACCAATAACTTAACAAAATAAAGTTTCAAATACTCATACCTGTTTCCGAAACCTCCAACCAGGACAAATAGCAAGAAGGCCTGCATCAGATTATAATAATGCATTTAACAATGTTCGCAGTATTTACCAAAACATGATGAAAATAAAAATAACATGCATGAATCAAAATGTGTGAAAATAGAAGCACAGTACATTCATGGTAATGTAACCAAGGGTAATCAATCGTTTTTTACATTAAATGATAACTACATACCAACAAGAAAACAAAAAAATAATACCACGCACAGTAAAAAACAAGTCCACCCTTATACTGGGACCAAATCATACACATATGGCAGTTTAAATCTATAAAAATCTCATGAATAATCTGGACTGCTTGTTTCTGTAGTATAACTTATGGATGAATTGTACATTAGTAACTATATTCCCACATTTCAACACAATATGTGAAGTATGCGAGCACCACAGAGCAGTTCAAAGTACAGAGGGCTTTTACATCAAGGTAGTTTAACTTTATTTATGATTAAGAGGCCTTTGGAGATTTTGTTTTTATGTCTATTATAACTCCTAAAAATGTATTTTCACATACATTTTTAATTTTGTTACCTTATCTGTAGTTCTGTAGTTTTCAAAACATTATTGCCCAGATCTTGCTTATATTTAATGATAATTTATGACTATCCATCCACTTTTTCAGTTTGTTTAATTCCTCGTTTGCCGTAGTTACAAGTTCATAATAATTATTACTACTAAAGAACATGTTGGTGTCATCTGCAAAGAGTATGAGTTTTAGCAATTGAGATACATTAAAGATGTCATTAATTTAATGATTGAACAGTTTAGGTCCTGAAACAGACCCCTGGGGGACACCACAAGGATGCCAAGTTTTTTTTATGTAAACTCTTCTGTTTCACCCTTCCTGTTAGTCAGCTTCTCTACCACTCCCCAGCAACCCCCCTAGTACCGTGTAGCCCACGTATATTGAGTAGGATTGAGTGATTGATTGTACCAAATGCTTTTTTCAGATCAATAAAGATTCTATGTGCATCATTTTCCTAATCCAGTGCATTAGTGATTTCTTCTATTGCTCCAAATATTGCCATTTGAGCTGACTGCTTTTGTTCTCAAACCATTCTGACTTTGATTATCTAGTGTTTGTCAAAACACTCTTGTAGAGAGCTGAAAAGTTTGGAATATATATATAACTATATATAGCTATATAAGTTTGGAATATATATATGTATATATATGTATATACATGTAAATATATATATATATATATGTAAATATGTATATATATATATCTATATATAAAAATATATATATATAA
>JBAMHW010000020.1:19365341-19423751 GCA_037177495.1 Rhadinocentrus ornatus | reverse complement strand
ATAACCCATATGAGTGGTGGGAGCGCCTTCACAGATAAGAGTTTATAAGCAATGACGTGTAGGTCGGATTAATGCGACCTGGCTGTTCAGACTGAAGTCGCATGGCAAAGGATCAGATGCACATTGGCTTTAGGACCACATATCCAAGTGGCCTGGGTCGCCTTTGAAAAAATCGGATCTATGTCGTTCAGACTGTTATGAAAAGATCCGATACAGGTCGCATAGGGGCAAAGATCGGATTTGGGCCACTTCAGCCTGCAGTGTGAACCTAGCCTTAGTCTGACCGTTTGGTTGGACTAGCATGTTTGCATTTCAAAACTCAGGTTTTAGTTTCAGACTAATGCAATAATTAACACTTGCCTAAGATCTCTGCAGCATTACAAGCAGTTATCACAGAGGAACTCATTACAGAAGGAAAAAGAAATAAAAAGTACAGATAAAATGTCACATTTTACACTATACTCTCATGTCAAAGTCACTTGTAAATGAGTGGATGTGCAATTGCAAAGATTTGCTATCTGTGTCACACTCCCCCTGCAGTGTGTGTAGTATCAACCTGAGTACACACTGGCTGTTTTCCCACACATGTGGTGTGTGCTGTGGACAAATAGTGTGGGCAGCCACAGTGTGAACACTTAATACTAACACACAAAACAAACGCAGGGTCAAATAAAGTCACAAAGCTCACATGGTAGGATAGAAATCCTTTTTTTTTTTTTTTTTTGTATCTTAATTAGAAAACATCATTGCGTAATAAACAAGTTCATCAACATACTGTCACTCTGAGAGGATTTTGTTTTAGTTAAATACTGGTATAAGAAGTCCTCTGATATCCTTTCCTGACTAGTTATCTATTACGTGCTGATGGTGTTGCACTAATAAAGACCACTGGCAAGACCAGCAGCATTGTTTACATTCAAAGAGGTGTTTCAGTTCTTCAGTCTTCGATGTACATGCACGTTAAAGAAGATGGGTGTAAAAAGGAAACTATCTGAAGGAGAGATGCTTCATACAGCCTTCTATATACAAAGGCCAAGTTAGTTGTATGTGCTGCCATTAGACAAGATTCCTGTATCTTCCTTTTGTTGGAGGAACAAAAGAGCCTCTCTGGTGCTGTAAATGCAGTTTGCCTCAGTGCTGGCATCTCTGCAGCTTTAATAAGGATAGAATAATCAGCCGTATTGTGATCTGGGCCTGCTAATGGATATATCTCTGCAAAGGCTCTGGCAGCAGCTCAAACAGAAGCAGTTTATTGGATAGTAAAGGCACGGCGATGGCAAAGTCCCTCGGCTTGCCAACTGGACTGCTGGACAGCATTCAGGCTTTGGATAGCACAGTATGTTGTTTGGCCACTGAGCTGCAATGACCAGGGGAAAGCAAATGAAAACCTCCCTCTCTCCTTTACATGTTTTGTAATTACAGTGCCCTTGAGCATGCCTTAGTGGATATAATCTGACAACACCAGATAGCTTAAACAAATGAAGGGCAATGCCAAAAAAAAGACAATGAAAATGCCTCTGTGTACAGTATATAGATGTTAAAAATACAAGCAGGAAGCTCAGGTTTGAGACAGCAGTCAAATGAGTGACATTATTATCTTTAAACATCTCTGATGCGAGGAGAAGATGTTTTATGTTTTCCCTCATTATAGTTCTCGTCTGTTTTCCTGAGACTCGATTCCAAGCATCTTACATTCGCCTGACGAACGAATGCATTCGGTAACCTAGATTGTTGCCTAGGAGGAGGTTCATTAAGAAGTAAAAAAAAAAATTTTTGCTTTTGTGCCTCCCCAAGGACACAAACAGGTGTGAGTGAAGCAATTAAGCCTAGCTACATTATAACTAAAATCCACCACAAATGTCTGCGGTTTGCTGCTATTTCAGTGAAGACATATCTGTTTTGACCTTATTTACAATCATTCCCTGTTTTAAAACCATCAAACTAAAACCAGGTAATGAATGTTTGCTTGCACGCCTAAAACATCTGCCCACCATCCTATTGTCTTCTTGACTGTTTAAATATCAAGTCATGATTAAAGACTTGAAATCTCTTGCCACCTGAATCTTAATGCAGAGATTAAAAAAAATCACAATTAGCTCTTTTTTTTTTTTACTTAAACCATAAAATTTCAGCCAGTAGTAGCACACAAGCATTTTGCCCGGGTTGTGTTTCTGGGAAAAGTTATTGTTGGGGGGCGAATGAATGCATAGCAATAACAGTGATGTCCAGCAGGATCATTGTCTGCTGAACAATATATAAGGGTGTCTGGAAACCCTTAAATAACACCTTTTGAGCTATTTCCAATGTTAAAAAACAAAACTCTGTTCATAAATTTGAAAGAAAATTATGTAATAATAAGAGCGTTTGCATATGACCTTGTGGCATGTGACAGAAAGGTGCTTCTCCACGCAGGCATCTTATCAGACAGTTTGATTAAACCCGTGAAGACCCCCTGTTCACTCATTGAAAAATCACTTCTCACAGTAAATGAGTGTCAGTTAAGGTCTGAGGTGTACTACTAAAGGTATCGGCCATGCTGTCTTCTCATTAGTCCTTCCACCGAGCTTATTTCCACCATGTTGATTCCTGCTCTCCCTGCTTTTTCTTCTCTCTCCCTTTACACACTCCCTGCTACTTGTCCTGTCCAACCTGAACTTCTCTCTGCGTTTCTCTTCTAAATCTTGAACCATCTTTAACCATGGATCTGATCAGCTGGACTCTCAATGCATTTGACCAAATTTATTTGAACCGCAAAATGGGTGTAGGGAAGCTTGTTTGTCCTGGCGGAATGTTCTTGGCTGGATATGTGATGGACTCCTGGGGTGTGTGGAAGGTCATGTGTTTGTTGCTTCTTTCTGTTATGGATATCTATACATTTGGATTTATGATGGCTGGGTTTCTGCTGTTGTATCGCAAAATTCGGGCACAAGCTGCTGGACTTTTGTGCCGGTGTGCAGAGCTCTGAACAATCAGACTATAGCATTGCAGGAGCTTGATCATAAACTGGAGGCCATCCTAGCTCAGAATGGCAAGCTGGTTGCAGTTCCGGAGCTCATATGCAGGGTGGACACCAACTTGGAGAAGCTGTCAGGTCGGCTAGGTGGAAACTGATCAACATTCGGATGATTTAGAGTCGCCAGTGAGAGACCACTGAAAGACTTAAGGCAAACAAAACAAGCTCTAGCCTGAACCAAAACAAATGCCCGTTCATAATCTGGCTCCCTGAACTGGCCTTGAAAGGCTGGTTAACAAGTTCCCCTGGAATGTTGTGCAGATGGAGGCTCTGTCCCCATCCTCCCCTCTCCCATCTTCTCGGACTGGGGACCTTTCCTGGATCAGCTCCCAAGGTCGCCCTACTATCATCTGGTGGCAGAGACGGGAAAAATGAACTGGGGAAGTTCACAGGTTCACTTATACGTACTTACGCACGCATGCATGTACACTCACACACATGATTACAGACCCACACCTCTCCATGATTTCGCCACCTTGGTTGGACCCTTCCTCCCTCCCTCCACTCCCGGGCGGCGGGTGGATTGGACGCGCTCAAGTCAGCTGCGTCCACACTTGGCTGCGATAGGAGACACACACACCACCCCCCCCCCACTACCATGTGTACTTATGTTGTAACTGTCTGAATATGTGCTTTTGTGTACTGAGGTGGGTTTTTTTTATCTGCCTGAAGGGTGCAGTGTAGAGATCTTTTTTTCCCTCACCCATTCACTCTCCCTCATGTTATCTTTTCAGCTGTTCTCAGCTCCACTGGTTTACTTCCCTCCTCTTCATCTGCTCTGTCTTCCTGCTTCCCTCACATTTTCCGTCTTTGGTAGTTTGGCCCAAGTTCATCTCGACAACTAACGGATTCGTCTGCAAAGTGAAAAATGACATTTTGGGTCGGGGACTTCAAGGATGGTCAAGTTAATGAATAGCCACCAGATGGCCCTTATTAGGCTAATGTGTTCCCCCTCTCTGCAGTCCTGGTTCTCGCCTGGGGACTTAACTTGCTGGCAGCATGTCTGTGTGCGTGTGTGTGTGTGTGGTGATGCATGTGTGTGTTGTTGAGTTAAATCAGGTTAACCTGGGAAGATGGAAGGATGCAGCATCTCCACTTTTACACCGATGCTCTCTGTTTTTGATGGGGTCAAATGCCCGTTGTCTTCCCGGTCATCCCAGCGCGCCGCTGACCTTTGGACTTTCCCATCTGACAGCCTGACACCAGCTGCAGCTGCACTCACCCTGAAGTTTACATGAAAAAATCTGGATTCAGAGAATGAGCGGCGAAGCCCTTTCCCCTCCAGCCTGACAGTGTGTTAATTGCCTAATTGGTAATCCCTGCTCATCAAAATGAATAATTGTTGAATTGCATACATCCACCACAAAGTCTTGCTAAACACCAGAGTTGGGCTAAACTAATTAATTGAGTTTAATTTATTAGATCAGCGTCAGTGTATGCTGCCACTTGTCCTTTGTGTTTCTGTAGGTGAATTTTGAAGCTGGGAGGGATAAGGGCCGAGCTGTCAACTTTGTTTTAAATGAGCTTCGCTGTTAGCTGTTGGACATGTTGCTGGAACCCTCGGCATCTAGCCTCAGTTGCTGCTATTATTTATTGTAGAAAATTTGTTTTACAGAAAACTCACAGAGCACAGAGTTAGCATAGCACCTAATTTCATCTGTTCCTTAGAAATTAGAACTAAGATTAGAACCAGCATGGTTTTGAATTTATTAAAATGTACAATGATCTGTTTTGTATTGCTTTTCTTAATATTGCCGTGGCGATGTGTCATCTAACTGTCACATTACCGAGCTTTGGGAAAGGCTGCACATCATGAAATAACAAGGTGGGGTGCCATCAGCATTCCTTAACCCCTTAACGCCTTGTTACAAATTTGCACTTCTGCTCTATTATTTTATTTATTTTGATCAATATTTTTTCTTTACTCCTTCTGACATTTATTATTATTTTCTATTTAGTTGTATTTTAATTTTTTCCTTTGTTACATTTCCTTATTTTTTAGCCGTATTTTTTGACTATCATAAAAAATATTACATCATCTTTGATTTAATGGCTGCAACATCTCATGACAGGTCCGTGTTTCCCACATTATAGCATCCCCTCTTCTTTTAATAACGGTTCAGCTATGAAGCCAAGTTGCAGTAATAGGTGCAGAATGTGATTTGGTATTGTCTTGCTGATATAAACAAAGCCTTCTCTGAAAAATATGTCATCTGAATGGGAAAATTTGTTGCCTTCAAACTTGTTTATACCACTTGATGGATGATGGCTTTTTAGATGTGCAAGTTGCGAGTGGTTCCACATGCGGTCAGAGATGCAAGCTTTGAATGGAATGCTGATACCAAGCCAGTAGTCACTCATCACTTTAAACTGGAATTATGCTCTTCATGTTGGTAACTGTGCAAGCAAATTTTGATGTCAACCAATGCCTCAGACAGGCTACACTTGTTGGGATTATATTTGTTACTGCTATTTTTTGTCATGTTCTGTTTCTGCTACTTCTGATTCAGAGATCCTACTGGGCATGGTGGTGGCGGTGCTAATTGGAGATTCTACTCACCTGGTGGTAATGAGAGATGCCACTCACCTGCTGCTGTTTGGCTCAGCCAGCCTACATAAGAGCCAGTCTGCAGTCCACTACTGGTACAACACTGGCCATTAATAGAGTCGTTTGAGTTTTTGTGTACAGTCTGACGCCTAACATTTTGCCCTGTCTACCTACCTTTACAGAAGAGTGCCACTTTCCAGTCTGAAGGACTCACTACTGCACTGCCACCACCTCTGTTTCAGTTTATTTATTTTTTACTCCTCCAAGGACTCTGGATTCACTACAATAAACCTCTGTTACCAGTTTACTGAATCTGCTGTCTGCTCCTTCCTGGTTCCTGCCTGTCTTCCTGCAAACCTTAACAAAACTCACTGCCGTTCTCTCCTTTAACAGAAGTAACTAATCAGAAAATTACACCAGGACATTACAGCAAAACCTCTAAAAGTAACTATAGACGAAGAAGAATCTGCGTGCACAAACACAAGATTTAACTTTTCAGTTTAACTTCAATTTTTGACATGTTTGTAACATTTATATGGTTGCAAATTATTATGTTTTGATGATTTTTACAGATGCCGGCAGAGAAAGACCATGTTATGCACTGCTGTTGCGTTGCTTTATCAAACATGCCACTTGTGCAGCGCACACCAGGTTACAAAAAGTGGGAGTTGAACAGCCAGCTGAAACAATAAAACACACAGAACACCTTGAGTCGATTGAGTTTAAACTAAACATAAGTATGGAGGAAGTGCTTCATGATTTCCTAAAGGAAATGTACATTTCTATTCATTGGCATTTCTCCAGATATGTGGAATCTTGCTCCACAATTCGCAGATGAAGTTTAATGAGTCTCTGCCTCTTTGAGGTGCTATTTTTTTATTTTATTTTTTTCTGTTTTTACTCAACATTTGAGTTGAGTTCAACTGCAATAGACTAAGAGCACCAACAAAATGTATTTATTCAAATCATTTTAAGTTCAATGAAATATTGATTTATTTCCAGTTTGTGTTATGCTCTTTATTTGTATATTTTTGTTTTTTATTCCACTTAATTTTTGGAGGTGACAATTAGACTTTGTACTTTTCAGTTGGGACTAATCCGTATTTAAGCAGTAACTAAATCAGCCTTTTGCCTCTTAAAGTATATATCTATAATTGGGGATGCAATAACTCCACATGGTTTATAAAACTTCAGTTTTTTGTTTTTTTTGTGTAGTGACCCGGCAACTGTAGTAAGATTTTTACAGGTTTCTCTAAAAATTATTTTGTAAAAAAACTGCAACTAGTCCAGAATGCTGCTGCTCTTGTGCCTACAAAGCCCCAAAACAGGCAACATCTCACCCTGATTCTCAGATCTTTACACTGGCTTCCTGTCCACAAAATAACTAATTTTAAAATTCTGCAGCTGTTGTACCAGGTGCTAAATGGTTCCATAATATATCTTTGACATGCTGACACCACCACCAAGACTTCTAAGATTATCTGGGTCAAGTTTATTTGCCATCTCAGTTATAACTAAACAAGAAGAAGTCACATTTTGCTTGGTTGCACCTGATATCTGGGACAAACTTATCGGAAAACCTGAAGCCTGATCCAATCCTTAATGCTTGCTAGTAAAATGGTTTACAACTAAATGTCATAGCCAGAAATGCAGTTTTCTCTATTCCATTTAAAAGGCCAATCTGATTAAAAGGAACTTTATTATTGCATTATTTATTATTTCTGTTATTTTCATGTTAAGTCAAAATATCTACTATGAAAAAAGTCTGTGGAAAGATATGAATTACAAGTTATTAAACCATCTTTTTATATTGTTTACATGTTAATGCATAACTGACTTTATGAATTAAAATGTTACTCCACTGACCACAAACAAATAACTGTTTATAATCACCAATAATATAATAATCAGTACAAACATTCAATGCAGCAGTATAGCTAAAAGATCTGAGTAACAAGTCAGCACATAAGCAAAATGTGTGCCTAGTTACCACAGCAGAGTAAATAGGGCAACAACATCATCATTATCCATCACACTGTAGATATAAAACTGTAATAAGGAAGGAGGGTAACCTCGGGCAGAGCCTGAAATTTCTCGTAGTGGCGGTGTTGTACCATCGGTGGAGGTTGGAACATAACTGCTGACGCCATCACTTTCCCAGGAATGACAAATGGGATCTGAATACATCTGGAGGTGCTTCAGGGAACGCTGGGAAATGGGTACATTGCAAATGGCACGATTGCCAGTTGAGGTTAGGAAGAAAAGAGAGAGGAAAAGCAATGAGTGAGAAAGACTTAAAGACCCTGAAATAGAAGCTCTGCCTACCACATCTCCATCATCCATCTGCCATGTGAGGGGAAGTCAGGGTCTGCACACATATACTGTAGACGACTATCAACCACCTCCAACCACAGCTGTGCTTTTGAGCTACTGCATCAGTGTAAAGAATAATCAGTTATGGCTGCACGCTGGCTTTAAAGATGCTTTACATGCAGCCCACACAAATGAATTCTTTATTCCCACAAACAGTATATTGACGATGATGGGGGGGGGGGTTCAAATAGAGGCTCAAGACATGCCATTTTAGCTTGGCTTTTAACAATTTTTTTTTTTTTTTTTTCTATTTTATTATTTTACATGTGTATGAGAGAGAGGGACTAGGTGTGAGTTTTGTTTTATATTCTTTACATTATGCAAACTTTGTTTTTGTTTTATCATGTAAAGCGTTATGGGCTACTCATGTCTGAACAGTGCTTAATAAATAAAATTTGATTGAAATATCTCTCCAGCTGATTGGTGGTTTTCTAAAACAAATATCAGCATCACTTCTCATCTAAATCCATTAAATCCAGAACACATTAAATCACAAAATATATCTATTTATTATGGGTAGAACAAAAGCATCTCTGTTCTAAAAGATTTAGGACAAAAAGGTGGTTCAAAAAAAATTCCCATTACAAATCTCACCTGACCTGGCAAAAATTAACCTGATGTGACTCACTGTGTCCCATTTGAGCCAGTGAACAGTAAACTTATGTCACTGATGCCAGATATTACATAAGATTCCAGAGAACAATCATCTCAGCGTGACTTTACACTAGGTGTCCCACAAGGTTCAGTTTTGGGACTATTTTTATTTACTCTTTACATAAATATACTTCCAAGTATTTGTCCAAATGTCAGTACACAATCATATGCTGATGATACATTACAGTTTACGTATACCAACACAAAAATAAAGAGCCAAAGAGCTGAGAAAGGCAATGTTATCCACACCTAAATGACTTGAGAATTCCGGTTTATACATAAATACCAAAAAGACTTAATCAATGTTCTTTTCTGGCAAGCCAGCACAGGGTGCGCCAGCATGTGTAATAGTAAATGAAAAGAGCCTTCTGGTTTTCATTGTTATGTGTCACAGATCGGCTGACTGGACCCACAAAATATCTCAGAGACCTTAAGATTGGAGTAATAAGATTTATATGTACAGGGAAATGTTTGCAGGGTTGTTGAATCTGGGCTTAGGCGTCAGCTCGTTTGTAAACATAGGAGAACAGGGATGAGTACTCTGAATAATCAGAAGACAATGTAACTAATAGGATCACCACGTACTGGCAGGAGGATTGGTCAATGGCGACTGGGGTTGTCAATGGCATTATCCACTACTGGGGAGAGTGGTTATTTCCCTTCACAAAAGGAAAGATCTCAGACTAACTCACCCGTTTGATCACACATTTGCTAAGAAGTGAAATAAGTAAGAGATGAGACAGAATTTTCTAATTTGGGGGCCTCATACACAGGCTATAAGGACATATGACCTTTGGAAAACCTGTAGAAAGTGAATTTTGTATAATATGTGACCTTCAATCAGTGCAGAGGTAACAATGGCAGCTTACCGAGCATAACTTCTGATCTGCTAAAATTAACTGGACCCGTGTGAGTCTGACTTTCTGTATAAATCAAATAAGTGTAAAACCTTCTGTCTCCTGGATATGTGGAATCACCCCCGCTGTGATTAATTTCGTTTGAGCATAAGTCCAAAAACCTAACAAAGTTAAAATTACCATTATATTCATTTGTTCTAAATTAAATGCTTGCAAACATTAACTTTTAAAACTTTTGCCCCAGGTTACTTAAAGTAAAAAAAAAAAAGACTTTGTAAGCTGTTTACAACAGTGCTTTAAGGCAAAATCACATTTACACAGCAAAATTTTAATATCTGTTTCATTGTATTTTCTGTGGCACTGCATGAAATACAGAATTCGGTTGTGTAGAAAAATGTACCATATTCTTTCTTCTCTTTATTTACAACCTTGTCGTGTCCAGCATCACAGCAAGCTGAAAGATGCTCCAGCTGCCATGTTGCGCCCAAAAAATTTGTTTTACCAAGGGGGAGCTTAATAGATAGAAAGAAAAAGAAAAAAAACGTTGTTGATTTAAGGCTCTCCTTGACCCTTATTTTTTATTTTAATTATTTTTTAAATAAATATTAATACTGGACCTGACAGCTGGAAAAGGGGGAGGGGAGAATAAGAACAAGAAGAACAAAAGGGAGACAAAGACAAAAACAGAACAGCAACAACTCTGTAACCAAACAACCAGCTGCTAAGGAAACTTGACAGAAAAATCTGACAGCCTGTTTAAGAAAAACAATCACCAGACAAACTGAGAACATAAAACAATAAGAAGTCTATGAAAATATAACTACAGCTATTAGCAATTAGACTTGCAGGTACCAAGTTCAAACTATGACATTGAACTCTGTTGTTTGAAGAAAAAAAAAACTCTGAAGACCTTTGGTGCAATGCCATAATTGTTGATTTGCATTTCAGATTAATGGTTCATTTACTTATTAGTAACAAAAGCATGACGGCTGTGGATATTTAAGTTTGCGGCCTTGCAAAAGTGCTCATAAAATGTTAGCTTTAGCATGCTAATGTTGAATTCAGGATAGCTGATGTGCAAATGTTGCTTCAGATTAGTTTTTACGCCACACAGCTTACAAACATCTTGTTTTGCTTTATATCAAATATTAAATGTAATCACATGTCTCCTCATCTTCTGACATGTTGTCGCATTAGTTTTCTTTATAGTACATCAGAGCTTACTGCAGCTTCGAAGTTCAGTATTTTGATCAAGGATTCTTTGACATGTAGACACAGATGTTAAAGCTGGCAAATTCCATTTGTCATGAAAGGAACATGTGATTATCCGACACCTCAGTCAGAGCGACCCAGTCGTAGATTTACCTAAAGAACAGCATACAGATGCAAGCATCACACTAAAATGGCGAGTCAGTTTTGTAAAACAAAATACATTCGCTGGTTATTTTATGAGGTCCACTCCACTATTACCAGGTTGGACCCTCTTTTTTCCTTCAGAAATACATTAATTCCTGGTGCCATAGATGTGCGGAATTCCCCTTGCTCTATGCTGACATGTAGGTTTATTTTGCATTTGTAATTTATCACCGGCCAGCCATTTCACAGCGTTGCTTGAAGCAAATTAATTTGTGTTAAACCAGGTGGTGATGGGACTTGTTTATCCGCACATGCATCCCCCCTTTTCCTTTTTTACTTTGTCGGAAGAGTTATCGCTGTTTGCTGGTGAGACTGAGCGGGTGAGTTATGTAGCAGTTGCTAAAATACAGTTGTTTAACAAATTGTGCGTATGTTATGCTGCCCGCCATGTGTACGTGGTGTTGATATTGTGTTCTGTTGTTTTGTGTCATTACAGTTGTTCACCTGATAGCGACACGGTTACATGGGAAATTCTAGTTGCTGTTAGCAAGTAGCTTCTTCTAGCTTCAATAAAGAAGTCTTTAAGTAACCTGGCGTCTGAGTGAGACACTGTATCACCAGTTAAACACACCCTTGACGGTGGGAGTTATTGGGCGTAGTGAGCCTAATAAAACCGCAGAATAGATTTGTCGGTTTATTGGAGTAATTGCATTACAAAGTGCTTTACATTACAAACAACTACAAAAATCTCCTAACCTAAAATCCCCTCAGACCACAAAGTCACACCCACATACACATACGTGATATACACTCATGCATACATATAACCACACACAGATACATTGATGTCCTAACTTCTACCAATCTCATTGGGGAAAATAAGGCACTGGAAATTAAATAACAGATGTTGTGCTGAGAAAAAACATTTAATAAAATAAAATAAAGATTAAATTAATTTAAAATAAGAAAAATTAAATAAGATAAAATAATGAGACAGAAACATAGAAAAGAAAAAAATTGTATAAAAGACCATTAAAATTGAATAAAAAGCTCTTTAAAACTAACTCATTAAAAATGTGAAAAGTCTGAATGTGTTGAAAGTGAATACTGAATAAACTGGTAAAACACAACAGTAGAATAATAAAACCAGATTTAAAATAAGACACTTTTAGAAAAATAATTATAAGTGGCACACCAATTATAAATATTAAATTGATATTTAATAAATGCTTTACTAAAAAGGTAAGTCTTAAGTGTACTTTTAAACATATCAACACTTGTCTTGAAGAATGTTCCACAGGTGAGGACCATAAAAACTATAAGATGCCTCTCCATATGTTTTTGTCCGCACATTAGAAATAAACAAGAGAGCTGAGGGCTCTGGGGGGCTCATAAAGGCAAGTTGGATAAATACTCAGGACTAAAAAGCCCTAAGAGTTTTAAAGACTAATGACACTATTTTAAAATCAATTCTAAGAATCTCCAGTTCAACCACATCCTAAAGCTGCTCTGCTGGCTTGAGATCTGATGGTTGTGGAGGCCGTTGGAGTCCAGTGAACTCATTTTCATGTTCTAGAAGGCAGTTGGAGATGATGTGAGCTTTGTGACATGGTGCTTTATCCTGCTGGAAGTAGCCATAATAAGGTACAAGCTACACTGTGGTCATTCTGCTCCAGACTTGGACTGAATGATATTGTTTTCTCTGATAATGTTACAAACTTCATCACATTCATTTTGTCACAGAGGTTGTCGCACCCAGTGCCATTTAATAAACCAATCTAGTCACCCCACCATCCATTCTTAAAATATATCTAATCCCCTTCAAGAGACTGCTGTGGTGTGGAAGGGAAGGGCTGTCTGCTCTCTGATTGAATGGTTTGATTAGTCACCTTCTAATCAGTTAGAAGTAAAAAGAGTCAGTTTTGTGCTTTGCATCTTTGTACAGGATGATTGCAAAAGAACTTCTACTTTTTTTTACAACCATGAAATCCTTTCCTTGAATTTTTCGGGCAGATTTGTTTTTTATTGCACAATAGCAAAACTTGATTTACAAACAAAAACTCTGACATTCATTTACAGCTGCAAAGTCTTGACTTGATATTGAGCCCATACAGGAGCGGCAGTGTGGCCTTCTGCTGCTGTAGCCCTTCTGCTTCAGGGTAGGATGTGTTATTTGTCCAGAGATAAGATTTTACATACTCTAGTTGGGACCGGTGCAGCCTTTTGGTTCAGAGAATTGCTGCTCGCTGAATATTTTCTCTTTTTTAGACCATTCTCTGTAAACCCTAGAGATGGTTGTGTGTGAAAATCCCAGTAAATCAGCAGTTTCTGAAATACTCACCCCAACAACCATGCTACGTTCAAAGGCACCTAAAATCCCTTTCTTCCTCATTCTGATCAGTTTGAACTTCAGCAAGCTGTCTTTACCATGTCTACATGACTAGATACATTAAGTTGCTACCATGTGATTGGCTGATTAGATATTTGTGTTAACAAGCAATTGAACACCCAATAAAGAGGCCTTGTTTTATATTGTTTTGCACATTTAAGCTCAAAGTGTAAATCTAAATGCTTACATGACCATAGTAATGTAGTAATAGACGTGCAAAAACACTAGAAAAGAAATCCAGTTCACACTGGCGAAGGAAAGAAAAAATAACCCATCATACAGAAGGTTAGTGCATTATATCATTATGCATTATTGCTTCCAGACAAATGTAATCTATCTACAAAGTATGACTAGGCCACAGGTGTGATGTACACACACACTGCCAGTTTTCCTCCTTTTATTGCTCTTCTTGCATTAAAAAACACAAGGGGAGTTTTTATGTGTTGCACAGGTGCTGCACAGGCTAAATCCAAGTCCTTCAAAGCTCATCTATACATGACATTTGCTATAAAGATGTTTCTGTTGAACCAGTGTGTTTCAGCGCCTGTACATTTAAGTTCACAGGCTTCTAAGCTCTCTTAGAAACACCTTCAAGCATTGAGTCTGTGAAAGTAGGAGTTGAATGTGTTAAATATTGCAAGTTTACAGTGGCAAAAAATGCTACAGTGAGCTAAATTAAATTGTGCATTTTAACTGCTTTGTAATGCTAATTGCTATTGAAGGCAATTTTTGTGCCACCATCTGTTGTGTACGTGCGTATGTGTGTGGGGGGACACACATTACAGCTTGCACGTGTGAATAAAAAAGAAAAAGGTTGCTGCAGAAAACTGCAACTCTGAAAAATGAACGGAAGTATGCCAAAGAGTATTTTGTTCCGTTGCCAGCTGAGATAAACTCAAAATGTTGTTTCTGTGCTGTACCATGCCACGCCACATGCATGGTGGGTATAGATTTCTTTAAATCTGTGCTGCATGAACACAGGAAGACTTTAAATGAATAAACTGGAGGCGACAATTACGTTGCTGCACACTGTAAGAAGAGATGCTCAGAGGAGCCGAGTGGACAAGTGTTTGGTTTATTTCTTTTTCTTTTTCTTTTTTTACATGAACCTTCAGAGTGTGGTCTATAGGCAGCACCTCAGTGTTTATGCAGGGATGACAGTCTCCTGGAAAACGGCAGAAAGAGCGCTCCTTGATATTTGCACACAGCAGTCATACTGTCTGGCGATGGTGATGGGTCCCTCGTGGCAACAAAAGGCTGCAATAAAACCCGAGAAAACACAAGGGAAGAGATTGAGGGAAAGATGTGGATAATACGGAGAGCAGTTGAAAATGTCTGAAGTTGGCAGAGTTGATGAGAGATTTTAGGAGGGAAAAAAATGACAGAAGGGAAAGTAAGGAAAAAGCTGCAGTGCTAAACTGAACAAATTTAGAAACAACTACACGTGCAGCCTATTTTAAGTCCGTAGTCCTCACTGTGGCTTTTGCATGTTGTGAATAACCTGCTCAAGGTAATACATCAGGTTTTGCATTCAAACAGTCTTCAGGTCTTTCTAGTTTTTTGTGCTGTTTAGTTTCTGGTAAAATCATGGTTTGGGTTTTTGGTTTTGTCATGTTTAGTTAAGTTTTCCCTCATGTGCTGTGTTTTCTGTCCCTGGCTCATTAGCTCACCTGGTCTGGTTTTGATTCACTTCACCTATTCTCAATTTGTTCCTCTGTGTATATTTACCCCAGGGTTTCAGTTCTTCCCTGTCAGATCCTTGTTTGTTAACTTTTGTGGCAATAAAGCATTGTCAAGAGCACCATTCTGCTTCCTGCCTTGACTGCCTGCGATTGGGTCCTCACCACCTTCCTCCACCCGTAACACTATGTGGCCAAGGGCAGAGCTAGAGGGGTGACCAGGGTGGCGTTGGCCACCTCTAAAGTCTGAATGGACACCCCAAGTCCCACCTCAGGTGTCTGATAGATCACTAGGAAGGAAGACAGAAACATCTTTCTTGACAAGCTTGGATCACCAGTGTCACCCAACCAGCTAGAAGTACATTTTAAATTTGTTTCCTAATTTGTCATCCTATAAAAAATATTGACATTTGCACATTTATAGAAGAGATTTGATCTCTGTGCAACTACAAGTACTAATTTCATGCAAGGCTACTAACCTGCTGTTAGCACAAACTTATGCAGCAGTGCTAATCTAGTTGTATGCTAGCACTAGATTAATTTTAAGATAATGTGAGGAAACCATGTCGTATTTAGCTTTTAGTGACTGTATTTAGGGACTACACATCAACTCAGGCTATCAAGATTTTCACATTAGAGCTGAAAATAAACTAAAATCCTCAAAGAGTACCTTAGTACCCATTAAAAAAGAAATCAGAATGATTGTTAAGCATTATTACAACAGCGAAAAAATCAATCAAACCACTTTTATTGCGCAATGCTTGCTGTCTGCCCGGTAGTCCCCTCTCCGGTATCTTCACATCTGCTTTCAGTTGCTGCATGTTCAGTAATAATTTTCTTCAGTTGTTGCAGCACTCTATCTCGCCCTATATGACTTTATTATTATTATTAGTAGTAGTAGTAGTAGTAGTAGTAGTGTTATAATTATTTTATTTCTTTGTTTAAATAAGAAGTCAATGCATTTTTGGAGCATTACCATAAATGGCCAAGCTAGCGCTCAGCAAGACCACCCTCTGCTGGAACCGCTGGTTCTCCTCCTACATCTGGACATGCCACCTGATCATCCTGCAGGTCCATCATGGTCAGGGTTGGAGGCCCTCAGCTCCCTGAGCTTTTTGGAGACAACCGATTGATGGGTCTGATAAAGGATTCCTTCCACACAGTCCTTTCCCAGGTTCATGTGCATCCGGGTCATGCGTGTCTTGACAACAGCCTTTTGACACTCGAGGACAGGGCAGATCCCTCCTCTAAATTTGAAATGGCTGGTGAATTTAGGAGCTGGCGCTACTGAACATTTGTGGTCTGGTAAACGTTCGGAAGGTGTAATTAATCAGCCCTCATTAATATTAGGGTGCAGACCTCTCCCAAGCCATTTTCATTTTTTTATTTTTTTATTTTGTCAATGATTGTGGGCATTATTTTTGAGTTAGAAGCTATAAGGGCAAAATGATCCCTATATCAGCTAAGTAAAAAATTCCGGATCACCCCCAGAATCTTATTGTCTCTTATCCCAGTTGTTAAATTTCCTGGAAATTTTATCTAAATCCGTCCATAAATTCTTCAGTTATGGACATAACTTTTTTATTTTTTTTTATTCTGTCTGACTGTCTGAGAGCAAACAAACCAATGGCATCTAAAACCTGTCCTCTGCTTTGGTAGAGGTGATAACATTATTATAACAATTAGGTTTTAAAGTAACTAAAAACAGGATTAACAGGATGGATTTTAATGCTTCTTCTGTACTCTGTAATACTTTTAAAAAATTTAAATGTATTGTATGTATATGTAATCCTTGTAAAAGAGATTTTTAATCTCAATGGACCATTTCCTGGTTAAATAAAGATAAAAATAAATAAATATATTTTAAAAATAAAGCACTTTGAGGTGTCTTGTACATGAAATGCATTACAATAATAAGCTTGTTTTACCTTTAGCAATAAAAAAAAGCAACATTTGGCTTTTTTATATAACAAAATGTTGAATGCCTCAGCCCCAGTGTGCTGTATTAAATTTATAGATTACACATATTTTACTTTTAATCAGCCCATTATTTAACTTTTTATTCACGTCAAAACCCTCAACATGCATGGAGCTCTTTAAATCTGTCAGGTTTGAGGAGGATGGAACAGTGCTTGTAACTTCTCCTGCCTACTTGTGTTTGGACAATCTGTTTGTTTGAAATGTTTTTTGAAACTTTATTGCTTGTATTTGAATGAAATAATTAGCTGCCACATGAGTAATTTCTGTAAGAGCAGGTTAACAAATTTTCTGGGCGCAATATTTTATGCTATAACTTATTAAATACTGCTAAATGCATTTAATCAACTTGTTTAATTTTTTGTGACATTTTAGTAAATTACAGGACTCGGTTCACCCCGAGGTGCTGAGTTAGGCTTTAACATATCTGTCAGCAAGCTGGCAAACTTTCAAAGCTCCCAGTGGCATTCATGAATCACTAAACCAACAATGCTGAATTTCTGCCCATGAAATCATCTGTTGTACGGCCAGAGTTAAAAAATGTACTTTGATGCATGGAGGCCTGTGATCAGAGCCACAGCACCTTCCACACCTGCTTTCATATCATCGTTCCATCAGCGTCGACTCCACAGAAAATCTTTGCTCACCAACAAGAGTCTCATATCAGACACAGCCACAGCGGGCCGGAAAGTTGAGCCCAATTGAGAAAGGGGCTGATGTCACCCAGCCATCTGTCACACTGGTGGTCCAACCTCAGCTGGAAGTATACTGGTGACTTACAGAATGGCCAGGCCAAGGCAAAGCCAGCCTGGTGGGCATTTCAAACGCCCCTTCAGTGCCAAGAGCACTGATTGTTCCATCCCTGCACCACTGTTCCTTTTCAGAGTCCAAGCTTCGGTTTTACTTCAGCAACGGCAGGTAACGAGGTAGCAGATGGCTAGGGAGACCACCACCCACACATGGGCACACACACAAATACACAAGACCTGATTCAGAACATTTTTTACAGAGAAGCTGGAGCAAGCATCGGCATATGTCTTTTACACACTCACCGTTTCCTTAACACATGTACAACTACTCTGCATGTTTTACACACCCACAGTATACAGCTAGCTTTCATGTCTTTCTAATTAATCCTACTATATATAAAAGTCGGGTTAAGTTGGTTTATCAGCATGATCCCAGCAACAAGACCCACTGTTTATCCCCACATTTATTCACACTTATTAGCCAATAAGCTAGTGAGAAACAGCACCCCACTGGCTGCAGGTTATTTAAATCCTGTGGAGGAAAAAGCAACAAAACACTGCAGTAAGCGGCATAGTTTGAGCCCTAATTTAACAAGAAAGTCACTTTTGGGTACAATGAAACTGACTGCAGTGAAGTTCAGAGGCTGCTTCGTGAGTAACAGTTAGCACTCGGGAATTACTGAAGCCGTTTTCCATTAATATAACATCTAGGATTAAAATTTTAATGTGCATCTCTGCCTGTATACATTTGTAGGATTTAACTAGTAAATATCTAAACTGTTCATATAAAAAAATTTCAAATTACTCACCTGATTCTTCATTCAAATGTGCCTGCAGTCACATAGTTCTTCTGTTTCTGTAAATGTATTTTTAATTAACTACACAACTGAATGACATGGGACACAAATTGCTTAAAGATGTAAAACTCAAGTTCTTCTCGTTAGTAATGTGCTCATGTGGCAGCACAGAGGTCTGTTGATGTTTAAGTACTGTAATTGTGCAGATACCACAATAAAAGCTCTTCATGTACAAGCTAACCACAGTGCACTATAGAAAAAAATGTGCACACATAAAGCATTATCAAAATCATGCAAAAGAATTGCATCTGGCTGTGTTGTATCATTTGTGACTGGGATTAAAGACGTATTTAGTAGGAGCAGGTCTGAATTAGAATGCTGAAGCATCCACCACTGATGATGTTCTACATGTAAAGCTAAACCTTTACAAAGATTTAAGATGTGGTGAACAATCCATTTAATAAAAAGCTAAAATAATGGGGAAAATGCACAGGACACGTTTTTCTAGTTGCTTTGATGGGACTGCTGGCAGGTCTAGTATCCTCTTCTTCCTCAGTTTTATGTAAAAGGTTGTTTGAATAGTCTTGTTGAGAGAATGAATGAATGTCCCTGAAAAAGATGTGTCTTGTCTTGAAGGCAGCATAATATTGCTCCAAATACTCAGTGTATTATGCAATCAACAGGAGAGTGTGAATTACCTTTCTTAAAGGTATTGATACAACCCCATATCATCACAGAACCTGGCTTTTGGACCAGATGGAATTTTATATGAATGTTTTATGCACAGTATTAAATATTGTTATGAAATAAGTAAATGCTACAATAAATATCTGTATGAATTCAGCTTGGAGTGATATGTGTCTCTGAGAGCAGCGCACATAAATTTAACAGGCCTAGATTTAGTCGGGAAAGAGTCTTGCAGAGACTGGGTGCCATTAAATATTCAGTCAACCAGCCATTGTGGGGTTAAAAAATAAAAAATGTGGTTGAAAAATAATAACATTAATCATTTTATTTTGTTTAGACAGACGGTTGCCTGAATATTTTAAAATGTAAGTGTTGGCAAATGTGCAATTATTGTGCATTTTACTGGTAATATTCTATAAAACTATCATATCCTTTCTGCTTAGCGTAGCCTGATTTGAAATGGATTTTCCAAACAGATTAAGTTGGTTTTTTTGTACAAAGTATCAGTATTGGCTCGGTATCGCCAACACTGCCTTGAATTTTACTTGGTAGTGACGTGGTACCAAAGATTTACTTTCCGATCCCATACCAAGTGGTAGTGGATGTTAGCTATGTACAGGGTGAAAGGAGGGGGGGCAGGATGGTTCCTTGTGGTGCTCTGTAGAGGAAGAAATATCCCAAATAATGCTAGCAATCACGTGTTAATAATACAGTATCAAAATAAATAATAAAAATACCTATTTTGTTATTGTAAATACATTTAATTTAAAAAAAAGTACGTGTAAAAAGAAAAATGTTAAAACAAATGTACTTGTGATGTCCATGTTATCTACATCACAATTTCTATAAAATAGAAATCGATTAGATTCACCAATCAGCAAGAAAGCAGGACAGGAATTCTCAGCATATTAAAAGCAGTGCATATCTTTATTTATAAGCTATTTACATCATTTACAGTATGATACAGCAACAATACAGGGTTCTGCTACACAGTCAGGATTGCACGGTTTTAGTTAGGCCACAGCGGTTGGTACCGTGGTTATATCACATGGAGCGCACATCAAACATCTTTGGCTTCATTGGGAAAACAAAACAGACGTGGAACAGTGGATGTGTGGAAACTTGCGTGAAGAGGAAATAAGTGGATCAGTGTGATGTGCTTTCTTTATATCCGGCCCTGAACCTGAAGAAATGCTTTTCCCCCATGTGGACATACTCAGCATATGATGAAATAATAATGCAAAGAGCAAATTCAGACCCATTCTCTAATTGGTGTATTAAGTTAAGGTACAGTTGAATTTTCTTCTAAGGTACAGAAGTCTGAATCTCCTCCCGCCAACATTCAGCAGCAGCGGCGGAGCCCACCGTCCTCAGAGGGTGAGGAGCAGAATACAGAGAGAAAGACAGAGAGTGGCTGAGAGACGGATGAGGAAAGAAGGCAGTACAGAGAGAGAAGTGACACGGTGAGATAGAGACGGGGTCCGACAGAAAGATGAATGCAGAGGGGTCGCTGAGGTGAGGAGATGGTGTAATGATTAGATCACAGATACCCTTGAGCCTTCCACCCGTCGCTTCTGTACAAAATAAATAAATTTTAAAAAATCTGAAAGCGTACTGGGAGGAGAGAGAGGTCTGCAGTTGTAAATGGCCCTGCTGTCAGGGTTCGTCTGAGTGGATTACTGGAGTCTGCGATTAGAGCCCACTCGGTCTCCTCTGTTCTCTTCCGATGGGAAAAATGTGTTGGAAGTGTTTGTGCCTCTTCCTGCACCAAACCCTACCAAATAACTTATACATGTAATGTCTTATGTTTGAGAAGCAGATAGAAAGAAATGTCTTCTTAAAAGAATCTGACTAAACATGAAGTTTCTGAAACGGTTGAAATTTTAAATTGAAGTCAGAAACATTTCCAGTCATATTATTGGATAATCTCAGTTTACCAAGACAGTCACAATCCTCAAATATTGTACCTGTCCTAATCAGATGATGTAATCTCCAAACTAAAACAAGCCAAGGATGGCTGGACTTAAGAGGAAGAGCTGTTTAACATGCTGCCATCTAGTGGTCATGTAATGGCACTGCAGATAGGCTGAAACTGGGGAAGCACTTTTCTTTAGTCCAGAAGTTGAATTATATGACTGATTAATCAAATTAGCCGGGTCATTAACCATCCTCAAATATAATGGCTCTAATAGGTCAGAACAATAGAAATGTGGTGAGAGGATAACTTCAGGACACAAAGTAGTAAAAGAAAGCAGTCGTGCATGTTGTTTACCCTCGTTTTTGCCCATTATGTGAACACAAATCAGAAAGAACATGTATTAAACAAGTACAGTCTGTCTAATAAACGCTGCAGCCAGCTGTGGAAGAGTTCTTACTCTGACCCCAGTGATTCAAGTTGGATCTACCCTTTTCTATTTCTATGACTGCTTAAATGTGGTAGTGTTGTGCAGGTATGTCCTGTAAAGGTATGCATTTCTTCAAATGTGGGAAAATTCTCTTTAACTGTGAATTAAGGAAACTTCGTGTAGGTTGAAAGGCTGAGAAGAAGAGCAGCTACAAAGCTGATTCCAGACTCAGTTTGTAAATGTAAATGTTTTGGTCAATTTAGTTCCATCAAAAAACAAACAAGTGTTCAGAAACTATCAGCCTGTAAGATGATGAATAAGATAAATCAGTTTTTTTGCATCACATGGAGAAAATATAGAGGAAGTACAAATCTTGGTTCACAGCCTTTCATGGACGGCTAATGCCTCCAATAAGATAAAACCTGAGCAAACAGAGCTGCAACTGATAAGAGCCTCGGATCGCTCACAGCCAAGACAAGCGAAAACATGAGAGGCTGGGCCGGAGATAAAGGATGTGGGAGGAAAACAGGAGCAGCAGCGATCAGTTGCTGGCGAGGTGCAGCGATGCTATCCGACACCATCCCTCTCTTCCATCTCCAGTAAGAGTGTGTGTGAGACTGTGTGGCGATAATAATCTGAACTAGAGGAAAGGTGGGTGGTGTGTGTGAATCTAGGTCATCAATAACCGCTCACGTTTGTGGAACAAACACACAGGCAAGGTCAAAACCGACTGAAATCCCTTTAGAGTAAGACAGGGGATGAAAGAGAGGAAAAAAAAGCTTTGCAGCCTTCGCAGCGAGGGTCCCTCCAGCACTCAGATGACTGTATTCCCACACGGAGCGGCGGTGGTGAGAGTTGATGGATGAATGGATGGATAGATGAGCGCATGAATGGAAGAGCGGCATTTGAGTATTCGCTTGTGACAGTTCTGGCGACGGCTGACTTGGCAGGCGGAAACAGGTGGGAGTTTAGAGGGGGGCGGGCTGGGGGGCGGCGGCTGGCTGCAGCAGACCGGAAGCAAGGGATGAATTATGGATGGAAGGATGAAGTCAGGAAGGGAGAAGGGGAAATATGTGATGAGCGCTTGTTCCCTGCTGACAGTCAGGCTGCTTGTTGGTAAAGTTGCTCGGCCACAGTCAACCAGGAACGTGACGACATCTCTGCATCTGCAGCCTGATGTCGCCCTTTCCTCTACCAAAGCCCACGGGGCGCTGTGGAAGAGAAGGAAGCACCTGCAGCCGTGCAGAGCTTCACTCTTATGTTCTCAGTTTACTCAGTCCACTGCTGCCATTCTTCTTTCATCAGACTCTTCTTCCCAAGCGGGAATGTTCACTCCTCAACCTCTTCCACGTATGTGGATGGAAACCAGCCGACCTGTGGGTGACGAAATAAAAATGTTCAGGACAAAAAAACAGACATTTCAAGCAAAAGTAATATGATTCCACCACTTTTCAACTAACAGATGTTCAGTGTTACAACACATGGTGTCGTTTTCCCATTTAGCCTCCATCATGCCTTTGGTCTGCAGCACAGCTACAGCTCTGTCCATGAATCTGCGATGACTCGCTGAGTGTTCAGCTCAAAGAGAGTTTGTTGGGACTGCAAACTCAGGCTCAACAACTACCATCAAACTAACAAAGTCTTCATTAAAACTGAGAAGCATGTGCTTCGCTAACATCTTTGAGTTCAAGTCTGCTGTTCGCTCTTCACATCTAACATCAAACTTGACTTGATGCTTGGCAGAGGCTGCACAGGACCTCATTTTTCTTTATTTTCTTGAAGGGGTTCACCAGAACGTTTTGTTGGTTATAGTTTTTTGCTTTGCATGTTTCTTATATTTTTACCCCATTACAGATGAATCTTACACCAAATACATAATATGAAAATAAATACATAAATATGAGTGAATAAAAGCAAATAAATCAATACAATATCTTAGTTTGATTAAATATAAATGAACAAAGACCAGAAGTGGTTAAATTTGTGACACCAGATTTCAAATGGTGAATATACCAGTCAGTCCGAGGTTAAATGCTTGAGGGCTAATAATTGTAAGAAATTGTTTTCTTTAAACTGTCAAATTCCTGAGGAGATTTTAAAAGTGTTGTGGAAATATTGTTATTGAATTTTTAGACCCATGCCTAAATCATTTCAAGACACCTGGATACCATTCATAGCTGCATATTCAAATAAAACTAAATGTTGCATTTGTAACCAAATTTAATCTTTTATTCTAAATTTAATTGGTTTGAAACAATGTGGTAAAAGTAGTTTTCATTGACAGACTCAGCTGTTTATCTCAGCAAGTAGAACCAGTTGTTTTTATGGGCTGTTGGTCTTAAAGAGAGACTAACAGCCCTCCACAGACTCCTTTCTCAAGGCTTAGTTTCTCACAAGAGCCCCATCAACACCCACATCTGGCTTAGTAAAAGAAAAACTCAAACACACACTCCAAGACAGCTCCAAGCTAAAATGCAGCGTATGTGAGTGGGAGTCTGTACATACTCCACATTTCCCAGCGTTTAGGACATGGATTTAAGTGTGTGTGTGTCTGTGTGCAATTATACTTTAGAGCACTGTTGCATATGTAGCAAACATTTATGGATTTATGAATAAATAAGAACACCAGAATGATATGAGAAGAAGAAAAAAAACTTTTTTAAATTTTATTATTATTATGATTATTATTGAACTTACTGTTATCAATGTTACTTTTTTTTACATCATTATTTCTGTTTCTCTACCACACCCGTGTCTTTATGTCTTGATTGCATCTAAAACATTATAAGTATCCTTCTGTTTTTTATTGATCTAGTATGTATCAGTATTTTTGTGTTTGTTTCTCATGGTATGTTTTTATAACTTCACTAGAGCCTAATAACTAAATAAATATTATTTTGAATGACAAACAACGTAGAAAGTATAAGTGCATGTAGAAAAATATCAAGTAAATAAGCCACTCAATGACTCCCATCATTTTCAGGACGGCACTCACCCTGCCGTTGACCTCGCCCCTCCACCAGCCGTTGGCACCAGACTTTGTGTAGATCTTGACCACGTCTCCTTCCTGCAGCGACAGCTCTCGGGTGTCACGGGAACTGAAGTCGTACCGTGCTATCGCCACACCAATCACTTTGGGAGTAAAAACTGAAAAAAGATTTTAAAAAATAAAAAGGAGGATGTAAAAAAAAAAATGGATGCGCTTCAAAATCTGCACATTGATACAGATGTGACCACACACAGTCTCACTGAAGGTGGCTACGCTAAAAGTTGATATATAACATTTCAAATGTTTTTTAGTTCATGCCAATGCTTATGAAGCTGCTGCAGATCCTGATCAGACAGATCGATCGCACATTATAAGAGCAAAAATCTGAGGAAAAGGTTTTATGGTGCAACCAGAACACACTGAACAGATTTTAAGACAACAGAATATACAGGTTGTATGTTTTTATATTGCTTGTATTCAACCATGTGAATTTTGCAGGCTCGTGTACTTGTGAACAAAGTGGTGGTCAAACAATGATGCTTTCAAATCTTAGAGGCGCGAGCACGCAATAGAAACTAGATTAAGTTGAACTATGTGATGTCGTATATACTTATATGTTATGTAAAGAAAGAATTTTACATTTTAATTAGAGAAAAATACATGAGGTCCTTTCCTGGTATCTAGAACTACCTGGTGCCTCTGATAAACTTCAACACGGCCAAGCAGTGATGCAATTTAGTCTAAAATTCCATGTGTGGATGGGGGAAAGTAGTTGGGATTAAATCCCTTCATGACAAATCCTACATTGTTTCTCGTGTGTTTTTAGAGCATTATTGATACGTGTGTTTAGTGTAAACTATCCATGATGGCCTAGATTCTTCCTAGCAGCCCAGTCTAGGTTGTTTTGCGTTAAAAAGATATCCTGGTGAATGAAGCAATGCATTAGCACAACTTATACTTGGTGGCTGGTTGGTTCAGTTGGCAGAGCATCGGGCTCCCATGTGAGAGACCATGGTTCAAATCCCCTAGGAGATCAATATTAACACCTTTAAGTTGGGTCCTTAGACAAGACCAAAAAAAAGCGTAAACTGGAATGTAATACTTAGCACATGTTGTTGTTGACTTCTTGTTTAGCAACTGAAAACTTAAATAAAAAGAAAGAAAACACTTAAAAGTGCTGCAGCTTTTATCGTCTCATGAGATTTAGTTTAGCCACAGCAAAGCAGAAGCTAAAAGAGAAGGACTCTAACCAACTGAGGTAAAGTGAGTTTTGCTAACTTTTAACTAAGCTGCAAACTGACATGATTTAACTCAGCTTTTTTTTATTCCAATGAAAAGTTCACAGTCCACTTTTCCCTCAACCTTAACCGCTCTCATGCTCTGAATGATTGGAACAGCCCAAAACAACACAAAGAAAAGCATTTTCAAGCAATCAAGAAGATATTTAGCACACGTATGACATATTTACACCCCTTCATGTTAGGCAGAATTCATGAGCCGAATGTGATGTCATGTGAATACAAGCAATTCATATAATATCATTACTCCCAAAACACTATTCATTCTAAACTAGCTCAACATAAAAATAGCATGAGCTTTATCCAGGCTGTGCAACTGTGAGTTTTGGTTGAAGAAGTCCAGCTCAGGTGTTCTGACAGCAGTGTGTGTGAGATTAGCTGTCTCCTGTCGAGGAGACGGCAATGTGAGAGACAGATGTGGAGCAGGTAAGCTAGTTACCAGCCCTCCATCCCGCCCTGCCGGCTCTCTTCTTTCCAGACACCGATTGCTGCGTCGGCCTGGGCTGAGCTGACAGGTGGAAATGGAATGTCAGACCTCTACAACCCGGCCGTGGGGGATAGAATATCTAATATAAAGGAGCTCTGTGTGTTTGGATACTTCCAACTTCACTTTGACGGGCAGACCCACATGCACACACACCAGAAAACATCTCTTTTCTCTCAACATGGCTTCTCACACACAGGCATTTACGTGCAAAAACAGTCTCTACAGTGCATGCAACAGTAAAAATAAACTATCCTTTTTTTCCACACAGGAAGATAAATGTGCACACAACGGTGTAAGAGTAAAGATGATGTGATGGGAAGCTGAAAGATGAAAGAGGTAAAAGCTGAGATTCATGCGATGATGTGAGAGCACCGAGCTGCAGCCGGCATGCTAAGCAGCCTTCAACATAAAAGGAAAGTGAGACAGATCTTGAGAGTTGAGAGAGACAGATGGAGAGAAGTGATACCTGTACCTGACCAGAAGGGAGCAGAGGAAGGAGGCACAAAGCTGTAGCCGGCAGGAGTTACAAGAGAGAGGCCGCAGAGCAATGGAGCTATGGCAGGACAGGCCAGGCAGGGAGCGGAAGGATGCGAGGGGAGTGGTGGAAAGGAGAGAGAGAGAGAAGCAAAGGGAGAATAAATATGTAACATGTTTTAAAAAATCCATAATCTAAGCGGTATAAAGAACACAGTCACTGTTTGATAAACTAATGACCGACTCCGGGGGAGAGCTGATGCCTGGCAGTTCATTTAAAAGACCACAAGCAGAAGCTCCTCCACTCATGTGCACTTTATTAAGTTGTGTCCTTAAAAGCATTTACTCTGTTTGCCTGGAGTGGGTAGTTTAATTAGTAGAAGTCAAACAAGCAGGATTAAATCTTTAATTGTAGCCACTGAGAAACTGCTGTAGGTTAATAAAACGAGAAAAAATCTGATGTAAGTAATATGATTTTCATTTTACACCGAGTTTGTTACGTAACAGTTGCTGAACTGTGGAGTTGAACTGAAGATTTCAGATTCTCTTTCAGTTTTTTAAATTCCTTTTAATGTTCTTAGGTTTGCATGTTTAATAACTTTGTCACAACATAAGTAAGGCCAGACAAATGATCTGTTTTAACTTGTCTATGGCGATAAAGTGTTGCATTTTAGGAAAAGCCACAGAACACACAACATAGCCAGCCAAGGCACAGAGTCGTCCTTCCTGGTTCTGCATCTGATGAAGGTTATTCCTCCCTCTAAACCGAACGTTTATCCTTTTCACTGCCACCCTGTGTATGCTCAGATTGAATGGAAGAAAACAGTTGATGCTTTCCTTAGCTAGGCTATTATTTATTCATAGAAATTGGTTTATATGAACACAGCCATTAAAATTAGGCCAATGTGGATCACATAATTGATTTGTTTTAATTGGATTCTAATCAAACAATAATGGATTGGATTGAATTGGACTGTATCTGTAAAAGTGTCTTGAGATGACTTTGTTGTTAACCAGTGCTGTACAGATAAAGCTTTAGTGATTGAATTATAAAATTTGCACTTCTTTCTTTTTAATGCATTTATGTGATATTAAATGAATCATTACTCAATGGCCATACCTTTACAAATAAATATTTATTTAAACCCAATTTGACCAAAAAAGGGAAGAAGGGTTTAAAAGAGATGTGCCCAAATCTGGTCCTCGAGATCTACTATCCTGCAACTTTTACATGCATGTGTTCTCCCACGCACCTGAAGGACCGAACTTGGGCACCTCTGCTTTAGAAGCTTAAAATTTTGTCAATGAACACACACATTTATAAAAATAAATAAATAAAATGAGGTAGTTGCTAAAGAGGAATAAAGATCTGTTTTAAGAATTTTCCGCGTAACACATAGTCTTCAGTTGACGTAGAAAGTCACACAGAACCCTAATTTAAAAGCTATATCTTCCACGACGACCCATTAAGAATACCATCTTAATGTTTAATGTGGTGGAACCTCCTGGTGGAGGTAGGGGGAAGCAGTAGCAAGTAGCTTTGGGCCTTAAACAAAATGGTGCTGGTTGTGTTTTTACACCAAACATAGACAGTCGGTACATGAGGGCTCCAGGGAAGAAAAAGGTTAAAGGCTTTGCTAAGGTTTGCTTCCTGCTATCCATCCATCTTTTATATTCACTTCATCCTTTAGAGGGTCATGAGGGTAACAATGAGTGAAAGGCAGGGTGGACCATGGACAGGCTCAGTCCATCACAGAGGAACACAGAAACACCACCGGCACTCACACCAATCAGAAAAAACAGCTACTCACATCTGCAGTGCTAAGTAAGCATCTTTCTCGAATTATTTACAAAAGCAGTCATTCAACTGTGATGAAGCCACAACTGCAAATAATGGACTCAACAACATACAGCATCAACCTTTTTTACATGTACACATACATGATGGAGAAGATTAAATGTTCTTCCATAATGGAACGGGACAGAATCTAGAAATACTGGTGTAAATAAATTTTACCCTTTAGAGCTGACTAACACCAACCCTCTCTTCTCTGCTACAAACCATGTTCTACTATGTTTCAGTCATTTTTTTATCTGGTTTAGATGAAGGTGAAGCATGAGTTGGGGTAAGCACCTTTTTCTTCCTTTGCCCATTAGTTATTTTTATCTGTGCTAAATTTACTTTTCCTAACATCTGTAACATTTGTAAGATGCTACAGTTTACCACTCTGCAAAGGTGTAAACAACATTTCTTACTTAGCCTTTTAAAAACCTAAGGTCCCCCAATCGGGGGATGTTGAAAACAGCCAAAATGGCCATTTTGGAGACCTTGTCTGAGCTGTCTGAAGCAGAACAAAATTAGAGAGGTTTTAGTTCACTTTATTAGAGCTGACCATTGCAGAGATAATGCTAGCATTCCATACTATGATTTGATTAGAGTTCCAGCTGCATCATTCCAAAGGGAAATTTATATTTCATTTTATATGCCATGTTTTTATTGTATAGTTTTTTTTCCAGGGCTAAAGACAAATTTCCATTTCAGGGATGAAATGGAAAATCAACTAGTCTGAGTCTGAAGGGATATTCATTTTCATCCTGAAATTTATTTATTTATTTATTTGGTAGTTTGTGCTATGTGCCATCTTTCTTCATCAGTAACACATATACTGATATTTACACAACGCATCATAAAAAATGTCCCCTATAGTTTAAATTCAAAAGTAATCAAATAGACCTTGTGGTTGTTGAGAAATGCTTATTCCATCATTTTTGGGCCTAATAGATAAAGTTCAGGGTTCACAGGGTTCAACTGGCTGGTTAGCTCAATTGGTAGAGCATCCGTCTCCCATGTGGGAGACCAGGGTTGAATCCCCCAGGGGACGAACATTAACACCTTCCAGTTGGGTCCTTAGGCAAGACTCTTAACGCTACTGCCGAACCATTGTAAGTCACTTTGGACAAAAGCGTCAGCTAAATGATTGTAATGTAACTACAGTTACATAGTCATTGCACAATCCCTTGGGAAACAAAAGGAAGATGCTCAATATAGTTTTTCCTTGTAATATGCATGTATAATCTCCATCTTTCTTTTATCTTTTAAATAGAAGTTAATGTTTTGATTAAAATTCAATTACAAGAAGGAAAAGAAATGTAATGCTTGAATTTGGGTCCACTTGAATATTTTAGAAAATAACAGAAAGAGTGGGTTGACATTCAGGCAGGATGAATCACAGATGCTAAACTCTCCACTTTGAAGTCAATAAATGTAGCTGATGCAATTGATCCCAAGGAATCATGGAGAACTGACGGGATGTGGAAAAACAACTGGATTTGAAAAAATGTTTACAGAGAGACTCGGTGAGTACAGAGATGACAGAAGCAAATGTCCGTCAAAGATGCTGCTGATTGCTGCACACCTGGGTTGTGTTTGTCATCGACTCCCTCTGTTCATATACTACCAGCTTTCCTTTGCTTGGTACCAGTTTGCTGCGGTTCTCTGACTGTTCATGCACTTCTTAATTTCCTTCTTCAGGTTATTTTTTATCATTGGTTGTAGGACATTGGATCATTTCTATGAGGTCATACTGTATGTGTTTGCCTTTAACCACATGGCACCTCTTGCAGCTATTTGTTAATTCTGTATCATAAGAAACAACCAAAAGTTGTTTATTAGGAGTTAATTTATTAAACCAAATTTATTCATGTACAAATTAATTATTGACCATGCATTACATCAAGATCAGGGTTTTCAAGCTGACTCCTTAAAGAGTGACCCTTCTCTTCTTGTAAAAACACTAAACTCCCAGCAGTCAGTGAAACAAATGGCAAAAGCTTTTTGGAAAATGCTGCTCTTAACAATGAAGAGCAAGTTAACTGATAGAAATTATTAATATGCTGTAAGGGGAACAGAGCTTCAGTCTTTTTTTTTTTTTTAATGAATAATAATGAAGGCACTGAGACAGCTCAACAGCCCCTAATGGCGTCTGAGTACGTATAATATGAAGAGAGATTGCCCTCCACTTCAAACAGCCACCAAAACACCAGCTGCATTTCACAGACTTGACTTTTTCAGATCATGACGTGACAGACACAGAATACAGACATGCACATATGCTCCATCAGAGCGAAGATGAGTGTTAGTGCTCCTCACATGCTGCCAGCCGCGGGTTTCTATGTGCAAACTAAACACTGTTGTTGGTAGCAACTTGCACAAAGCTGTCCATAGAGCAGAAAACAAGCCAAGGACGTTAATTAGGAGTTTTCCAGCAGAGCTCTGTGAAGATGGGATTCAGAACAAGAGTCAACAGGAGCCTGTAAAACACAAGACCCCTGTTGGAAAAAGATAAATTTGCACTGGAGCCGTCTCAGAACCACAAAGCAAACAAACATCCTGCAATTTGTTAATGTTTTTTAGTGCCTAAAACATGATCATCTTCAAGGATGCAGATATAAGCAAGCTGATGTAACTCCATCCAGGCACTGCAGGAATTCACAATGTTGTGATCTCAACTATCAACACAAATTCAGCCAACCCTCATAAATTCTGCACGTCTTCACAAGTTTCTCAAATCACTGCAACTTTAATCCAACTTTAACAAACTGTGTTGCTCCTCCATGCTAGGTCATATACGTACGTCATGAGCTTTATTTCCTTTTCTCTGATTATGAACGTGCAGGCTTGCAGATATGTGTTGCTTATACCTTCTACTACCTTGCAAAACACTTTGCTGGTGTTCTGCATGAAAGTGCAGATTAGACGTTTTGTAGCACGCGGGAAATTGAGGTGGAACACAAACAAAAGTCGTCTAGTGACAAACATTTTTCTACAGCAAAAAACCACCGAGAATGTCGGAAATGTGCGAACAAACAAGACAAATCGCTATGCCCGTCATTATGATGCAAATGCTGAAAGAATCAGTATAGTTCCTGGTTTTCTTTCTCGCTGGCTGTTTGAAAAAAAAAGCTGCAGCTTCGAGACCGACCTCTCTGCCAAATGGTGAAAACTTCTTCTGGAGAGCTTTATTTTATTAAAGAAAATTGGAAAATCAAAATTTGAATTTTCAATAAATGATCTGAAACACATTTCAGGGGATTTAGTGAGAACGGGGCGAAAATAAAACGATGCAATTTTTGATGCAACTTTTCACAAGAGCTGCTGTAGAATCAGATATTTTAGTTTGTAACAATCAGAAAAAAAAACTTTTAAATCCTGGAGTGACGAGGTGAGATAACGTGCCAAGGTAAATGTCCGTTCTTCACGAGTTTTCCTCTCCACAGTCGCCTTGTGCATTCTCAGGATGGGACATTAAATCAAAGAGATTTGAAGGCAACCATTTTTAATGATTATAAACTGGGTAAATATAATTGTTTGCTTTTATTACAATCAAAAAGAACTTTACAAGTTACTTTGTCATGAATTTTTTGTACAAATAAAGTTGATTTCATTAAATTTTCCTTGACAGATGTAAAGCTTACACCTAATTTCTTAGATTTGTGCTTCAGTTTTGGATGCTGCCGACTGCTTACTGACTGATTTGGCAACGTAATGAGAGAATAAAAGTTATTGATCCTGAAAAGGTTTTGTTTTTTGTCTTTTCACTTCTTCAAAATTGTCTACATTTACTTCTAAGTTGGCCGTTTGACGGTGATTTGCTGCTTCATTCAGCACATCACCTCATTCAAATCTCAGCTCCCAGTAACACAAACTCCACACCTGTTAACTTCCAAATGACAGAGGAAAAAAATCTCATTGTAAACTCAGCTTCATATTGTTCAGCTCTGACAGATGAAAAGCTGCGAGGAATCAGGTGAGCAGCAGTTAAGACCGACGCAGTCTCAGGGTTAAACAAGTACGGCAACTGAATGCATAAATAATCACCATTTTATTTATTTTTTTCTTTTAAACACCAAAAAAATTAAATATTATAGTAAATTCAAGCCACACCACAAATTACGTCCAATAATACTGATTGTTTTTGTTTGTTAGCATAACAGAGGCTTGCAGTAAACTTGTCGCAGAAAACATGTATTTTTATGTAGAAATGACCAGATAAAAGTCTGAACAGCCACATGTATATAAAACAAGAGTTGTAACTTTATGATGCAGTAAAATTAGTCTTTTTCTTTTCCTTTTTAATTAAAATCATATATTAAATTAAAACTAATGGCTATTGCTAACAATAGCAAAATAATTAGCTAATCTTTAATATAGATAAAAACAAATATGTATTAGAATAATATTAGCATTTGAATCAAATATTTAGACTTCAAGTTAGATTATAAAATTTAATAATGTATAAATATCTTAAATTTCAGTTCATTTCTGCATAAAAAAAACCAATGTGTGGTTCATGTTAAGAGACTTGTCGTTTTTACTCGTTTTATTACTTTTTTCTGTTTCGTAATAAGAAAAATATTCCTTATGTGATAACTAAATCACTGGAATTATCAGTACTCTAAATAATGGTTTGCTGCAGAGCTAACTGGGACTGAAAGCTGCTCATGGTTTTCCTGTAAACAAAAACGCGCTTCCCCACAGCACCACGAGAGATGAAAATCTTTAGAAGACATCTTTACATGGAGATAAACCTAAACTGGGATGTTTTAAAAGAACCAGTCTGTGTCATTTTTAGCCAAGTCTTATAAAAGTAATTCTGCTTTAAATCCTGTCCCACTAAGACAGAGGAAATAACAATCTTGTTTTAGTAGTATCACAGTGTGTGTGTTACGTGGATTTCTGCTCCTATTTGTAAGTCTTGGTCTACTCACTGTTGCCGCCTGATCGGTTAAGGCGGTGTACAGCAGCATTCTCTGGTTCTCGGTAAGGAAACTGCAGCGTAGTGTCCAGACTCTTAAAACCCTCCCTCAGAGAGTGCTGTTTGTAGTACTCAATCAGCTCCTGAACACACAGACACAAACCAATAAACAAGCACATATACACTTATTTCCATTTTTTCTCTTTGAAATCAGTTTTTAAAACCTCAAATATTACAGTTACATTACACTTTTTAATTATTTGTTGTTGCTTATTAACACAGCACCTTTAAATCTACTAACATATAGAAAATCTTATTTAAGAGAGAAATCTTTTCAATATGCACTGGGCGTATGGACTCTGATGCCAAAGCCTTCGGGCCAGTATAAACACGGCTTTTATCAGGGTTATTTTCATACACATTGGTAAAATAAAATTCAGCTTTTGACACTTCATTAAGTGAGCAGAATGACTTATTTATGAATTGCAGTGGTGAGAAAAAAAAACTGAATGAAAAGACTTACTAATATGCTCTTGAACTTCTTGTTCTCTGCAATGTAGTAGCAGCCCTCCTTGGTCAGGATCTTTATGTGCTTCACGTCGTTGTTGTACCTGTGGGCCATTGAATAAGTTATGAGTGTAATTTCCCTCTCTGATCACCACCATCGATCCGTGGCCGGCCTCTGGCCCCTTGCGGAGAGTCAGGCCATTCCTCTAATGCACAGACTCCCAAAGGTTTGTGACACCAGAATGATGGGTCGTCTGGAGCAAACGTGCACATATGTAAGTGCTTGCTAAAGCCATGTGCATGTGTTTGCATCAACAAGGTGGCGGACGGGGGTCTGTGGCTGCAGGAAAAACTACTTTTATCTGAGAGGGAGTTCACAAATGCATGATGCCTGTTGTTCACAGTCCTGCAATGTCAGCAACACTTAGCTTTGTTCTTGCTTTACGCAGCAGTTTAGTTGCAACTTCTGTATTAGAGGCAGGATGCCAAAGGTAGAAACCTCTCAAATCTTTTATATGGTGGCTTAAATTCAATACGCAAATTCAAAATAACCAGAAATCTACCAAAATGTAAACCTCAGTATTAGTTTTGGGGGATTTAAACTTACATATATTAGGTTTTAAATTATGTTGCATAATTATATTGTGTCTAATTTAAGATTTCCACAGTGCTTTACCACTACACGAAATCTTTTCTAACTAGAGAGCAGCTGTGCTGCAAATCAGCTAAAATGAATCAAATATAAGTTCTTTTAAAGGTTGTTTAGTTTAGTTATATTCTTTTTGTTTCTATTGCTAAAAAAGCAAGGATTATTCTATTTTTATTGGTTAGATTTTTACATGACACATTTAGCTGATCCAAAATGCTGCATTATTGGTTGTAGGGAGAATTAGCAGCGGAGATCATATGTTTCCAGTTTTAACTTCCCTTCATGGGCTCCCTGTTAAATCTTTTTTCTTTCTTTTTCTTCCTTTGCAGGTATCCCTGACTTAGGCCGTGAATACACTAACTTTCAATTACACGTACGCATGCTCATAGCTGCCTCGCATAATTTGCGTTTCTTTGAAGCGTTGAATGTGCAGAAAATATGGCTTTGCATTATCAAAATGCGGGTAACCACAGCAGTGTCAACTAGGCTATGTCCACATGGCACCGAAGCCGGTTCAGGCATGAAAATGGTGGCGAAAACTAGGAGAAATGCTTTAACACCCCCATGAAACCGCTGTAGTACATAGTACAAGGCTGTGGAGGGCGCTAAAGAGTAACACAGCTAGACTAAAACAACGCATGCACGAAAAAACGGCTCACTGCATGTTGCAGGACATTCACTTGGAAGAAAAGAAGAGAAGATGGCTGATGATTCATTGCGAAGCAAAAGAGAAACATTTGTTTGGACTGATAAAGAAGTCGAGCTTCTTCTTCAAGTAACGCTGGACTACAAAGCAAAACAAACTTGAGGAAGGGTGGATTGGGAATCGAAGAGTGTTCATCACATAGACGCCATATCCTCTAGTGGTGTGGCTACGCTATCCTCAGTACCAGAGGTGGTAGAGGTCTCAAACCTATCCACCTTGGTACCTGGTTTCAGACATGATCGGTTTCATCGAGGCTAATCCCTGGCTTCGTGGGGAGAAAAGGGTGGTTTGCTAAAATACTTTTGTGGTTTTGCTGCAATTCGCTTCCGTGGGGAGGGCCCCATAATTTGACATAAAGTAAGCTAAGAGGATTAAAAACTATGGAAACTTTCTAACACAAGACACCCAGTGCTTATTTTAGGAGCCTTACATTACATTCATGCTGTCTTTTGTTGCTGATCTAAAAATTAACCAAATACTTAAAAAACACTCCTCTGTAGTTGCCATGTTTAATTTACACCTTACAAATTCTGCAATTTGCTACAATCTGAGTTCTCTAATGTGGCCTCTAGTGAAATCCTCTGGTCAAACCAGGAAATTATGCTCACAACGAAGCTGGTCGTATACACAAACGTGGTTAAAAGCAAGTATATTCTCAGCCTTAGAGCTTTGGTGCTTGTTTACCCATATTTCCTGTTCTCCCCATCCCCACCCAGTCGAAGCAGATGGCTGCTCTTCCTGGTTCTGATTCTGCAGATTTTTCCTTCTTGTTAAAACGAGTTTTTCCTCTCCACTGTCACACCATGCGGCTCAAGATTGGGCAACTGAACTGAAGATTCAATGCAATATATTACGGGATTACAGAATATGTAATGAACTGATTTGCATGATCACATTTATTGTAAATTAGACTGTTGTAAATCATGTTTTAATTGGATTATATTGAATTAAACTGAGGTGAACTGTGTCTATAAAAGTGCGTTCAGATGTCATAATTTGTCAATATACAAATAAAGCTGAATAGAAAATAAAATAAAAGCACATTTCTAATAAGTGACTGGTGGAATATAAATATAAGGAACTATTTTCTTGTGTTCTATAACTGTTGTGGGTATTCTAGTGATTCAAAGTATGTGTGTAGTTAGCTTTTAAAATTAGTTTCCTTAAACAAAAGAAGACAATCTCCATCCAAATCATCAAACTACTTCAGCAGCTTTGCTGAGGTAAACAAGAAGTGTTGCAGAGGGCATTACTGTGTATGAGTCATATTTTTCAGATGTCATACGTCTCATTCTACTTATACCTCTCTAATATCTGAAGGCTTACTAACCTTGAGCAGCCTTGCAATAATTTCCTGTGTTACTTGGAGCTCAGGCTCCGTGGGCACACATGCAACTAAGACTTCAGCACAGACGGAGCCACAAGTGGTCTTTAATTACTGAGGAAACTACATTTAAAGGAATCATTTAATTTCTGTGAGTGTTTCAGCTAATAAAGATATGACGGGGGACTTTATACAGTGTAAAGATGTGAAGATAGGCCCCAGTCCCCTCACGTTAAAAACATGCTTTACTTCCTCATAGCAAAGACTACAACAGAATACTGTTTTTGTGGATTTTGGGTCAAATCATGACAACTTAACAGATTATGCTCCATGATAAGGATCAATGGGTGGTCAAAACAGTCCTCTGTGGTTAACCACAGCCTAAGCTTTTGGGAGAAGCTTGAACTTGGCACAGCTGGGAGTTACATCTGGTCAATAATGTGGTTTGGTAAACGACTAACACTGCTTCCATGGACATCATGCAACAGAGGAACAATAAAATCTCTCGGCGGTCATCAGGCAGACCTCAAAACAAGCTAAAGATTCAACATTCTCTACACAGTGGTTTAATAATTTATGGCTAAGTTGGAAAAATAAAAAATTTGTAATTAAAGTCGCATCTTCTGCAGGATTTTCCAATGAAAGGGACGAGCTAATAGCAGCAGGTTCTCCTGTAAAAGACCTGTTAGAGGGCAACGATTTCCAACAGTCATGTGCAATTAAACAAGGTATCTGCAGCTCGTCATAGCTCTAATTTCTTGGTTTATACATGGTCAAACAGGAATGTCCCTGAGTTACACTGTCCCGCAGGATGTTTCCTGCTGCAGCAAAACCTGATTAAGATAGAGGGTCAACATGCTTGGGCAGAACCTTAAAAGATATTTTTTAAATGACGCAAAAAATAAAAAAAATAAAATTGTGCTGTAATTCATTCATCAAAGAGATTCAAACAGATTCATTTTGTTTGATTGATTGGCACTGATCTGGCAGCAGACTTACTTTATGCTGATTGCGTACTGTGTAAACTCTTTGCTGCGATGGCGGACCAGGTAGGTGCTGTTGATCCTGTTGATGAGCTCTGCTTCTGCCTGAAACCGCTCCATGGGACCTGCAAACCTGCAACAGCCAAGCAGAAGCATCTCAAGAGGAAATAAAGACTCATCATGTGCAATAATGCCACTGGACTTCCTGACTGTAAGCGGTTAAAATCTCCTCTTACAGCCATCAGAGCTCAGAAACAAAAAGATGTCTTGTTTTGTGAACATACCAAAGCTGGGAGGAGTAATCGACAGGCTTTACCTGCAACACAGAGTAAACATGGACATGAAGCTCTCGTATATCAGGGAACACACTGCAGTGACATCAGAAATGTTTATAAGCTGATATTGTGCCCTCTGTAAGAGTTGCTATTAAACTGTACAACCTAAATGAAACAGCTCAACTCTCCTGTTATCTTTACTGTAGTGAGAGATGTGATAACAGCGTGTTATCTCCTAGACGCCTCATGTCTCTGATGCAGCAGTGCAGTCTGAATTCCACTTTATCAAATGGGACACGTGGGAAGAGCAAAAACAAGCAGCTGACGCTATTTTTACTTCAGCTCTTCAGTTTGCAACCTAAAATCTTGGGAAGCTGTGTAAAATGCAGCATTTCTTTAATTGTTTTGGAAAGGGAGCTGTAGGCCTTGCAAAACTATTGCATTCACTATAATAATAAAAAAAAAAAAACCTTGTCTTTCCATTTTCCCCCCATTAAATAATGAGGTAATTGCACACACAATAATAATAATAATTTAGATAAGAAAAAAAAAAAAATCAACAAATGCATTTTGTTTTTTAATTATTTGGGCAATTTATAAAAAGAAATCTGAATTTATGAGAAAATCTCACAAAAAAAACAAATACCTGAGTCAATGAGAGAACATTACCAAAAAAAAAGGCAAAATAAATAAAGAAAAACATAAAAGTAAATTTCTTAGTTAAAAAAGAAAAACCTCAGAATTTAGCAACGCCAAATAAAGCAAATTAAATTACTTCTAAATTAAATAATTTTACAATAAAAATCTGTTTAGTTAATTTTTTAATTTTAATGTTTCACGGATTAAAAAAAAGTCTGTTCAGTTATTAAGAAAAAATTTGTTTATTATAAAAAAAAAACATGAGGACAATCTGTCAGATTTTTAAAAAAAAATATAGTTGGCATTTCTGAAATAATTTAAAAATTTTGAAAAAGAACAAATAATCACCCCCCCCTTATACCTTAAAATAATTACCAAAAAAAAGAAAAGAGAGTTTTCTAAACTTTTTAAATAAATGTAAACCTTTTGAATAAAAATTATCTTTTTATTTTCTAAGTGAAAGTAATACACCATCTATATATTTATCTTGAAGGATCACTTTGTTCTTTGCTTGTCAGTGATAAACTAATTAATGTTCTATCCTTCGTCTCAGAACATGAAAACCCTGCGGGGCTGTTCTGCATCTGCCAGGTAAACACTGAGGTCAGAAACCTCCAACTTTCTCCATGAGCTGCTTCTACAGGTGGGAACATGCTGCAGGAGTGGAAGGAAAGTTCTGCTTACACATGGACAAGGCCTCACAGCGTCGCTCGGGAAGAAGCCGGTGTCTTTGGTGGACAAGATCCTGCCCTGAAAGCACACATAGAAAACAGTGTTTATGTCCGTCTCCTTAATTCAGGAACTGTTAGCTTGCTTGTTGAATTGATTCCTGGCAGGAAGAGAGGAAGAGGATGAGTTCCTTCTTCCTCCCACAATGCCAGGAAACACCGTTGGATTTTCTTGAATTAACGTTACGTTTTATTAACGCTGTGTTTATTGTTCAGCGTTTGTTCCTGCTTTGCGTTTTACATGCTGGCTTCAGAGTTTTCTTCTTTGAGTTTCCTGCCACTGTAGCACATTTAGTCTGGTTTACTGGTCTGTCACTGCCCGCCTCCCACATCCCAGTCCTCATCTCCTCCTTCCATTGTGACATATTTACTGGAGAGTTTGCAGCCAGCAGCTGGAGATGCAGCAGAACATACATCAGCTGATTAATGACAGATCTCAGACCTCCTCCCCAATAAGTCGTGAATGTTTCTGGTGGTTTTACATGTTCATTAGCTGTCTGAGATGATTCATATGTTGCACTCTGGAAAATAACAGTTTTTTATGGGACATTTCAGACACAAAGATTCTCTCAGAGGTGATGTTTTAATGCTCATCCCCTCCCTGCGTTTTGCTGCATCTTCGCCAAGACTCTGATAACCACTACAGCTGCTAACACCGACAAAGCTAACAGATGGTTGCTACTGAATGAAATGAAATTACAGTGATTGATTTTTATTTGTCACACACCCTCCGAACAGAAATGATTATGGACTGCTGGCTGAAGAAGAGATGGATATGGAATGTTTGCTAACTGCAGAGCTGTGGCTGCCTCCACTGAAGCTTTCACACCCAGTTAATTGAATTCTTTATCTATTTCAACTCTTCTTTAAAAAGTGTGCTGAGATATGGATTTCTTATCGTAGCTCTGATTATGGGATAAAGAGGTTAAATAGCCAGCTGTTTGGCCTCAAGGTAAAATTCCTGTCTAGTGTTTATAACTTTTATTCAGCTTCTCTTGCACATAATCACAACTGACAACAATTCACCAGCAAACAGCCCAGGTTTCCTCCAATGACGTTCATATCATGTGTTTACAAATCAAAAACTGCATGCATAAAATAAATACACAAGTTCAGTGTGTGGAAATTTAACTTGCTGAAGAAATGCAAGAGTTCCAGAAGCCCGAATACGCCAAAATCATTTATTTATTTATAAATACATGAATTCATTTTAATAATAAATGCATTCATTAATGATTAAATGCATGATTTGTGTCTTATTACTTTAATTAATTTCATCATTCATCATGACGTAAAATATGTTTTAGAACTAATTTGGTTAAAAAATACATAAAAATATTTGTTTAGTGATAAAAATATATCTAATTTGTGAATGTATTATCAATAACTAATAAATAAATATTAAAAAAATATCTATAAAAATAAACTAATTAAAGGTTGATAAAATTTAGGATGGAGGTCATTTTTAACTTTTATTTTTTACAATTTATGTTTCACTTTATCATCTATTTTTTTGCAGATTAATTGAGACATTTTGATATTTACCCATTTAGTCAGCTGTTATCTGTACCGCTTATTCCATGACGGGTCGCGGGGTGAGCTGGAGCCTATCCCAGCAGTGTTTCAGGTGAGAGGCAGGTACACCCTGGACAGGTCACCAGTCCATCGCAGGGCCAACATACATAGGGACAAACAACCGTTCACGCACACTCATTCCTAGGGAGAATTTAGAGTCACCAATTAACCTAACGTGAGGCTCGGACCAGCGACCTTCTTGCTGTGAGGCTGCGGTGCAGCCTCATTTATTCACCCATTTATTGAAAACAAATCTATTTATTTTCCCATATTAGTTTTATTTATTAGTTTAGGGGGATATCAGAGATTTAAGCTCTGCAAATACTATTTTTTTTTTTGTTTCAGGAAAGAATGTGATGAAGAGAAAAAGTGTGGTCTGACCTGCCACCAGGGGCAGTGGAGGTCTGCACAGATTAACTCAATGATGTCGCCCGTCTGTATGCTGAGTGCTGGACCAGAGGTGGGGCTCGGCACGCCAAAGTAGTTCCTGATTGCCAGCATCTTGGGCAGACCTGTGAGAGCGACAGCATTAGTGCCCATACAACATCAGACAAAATAGACTCCCTAAAACAGTAATGATGTGGTGTAATAAAGGAAGAGTTTTAGAAGAATTTTATTTTTCTAACTCCAGTTGAGTTTAAAAACATAAAAATCATCCAAGCTAATAAAAAATTCCATCTCCTGGATTTCAACAGAACTTCTTCACTTGAGTATTATTCAGTCTTTGGTCTAAAAGGGGATGTTTGCATGATATAGATGCATATTTGCTTTGATAAACCATTAATAGCCCACATCGCAGCTAGTAATAAGACAAAGCATGCACACGTGCACACACACACACACGTCTAAAAATGAGTTGGACCCAATATTCATTTTCACATTAGAGATAAGCCACACTGCACTCTGCATAGCCAGTTATTAAAGTCTCTGCATAGATAAAAAGATAACTAGGAGCCAGTTTTGTTTACTGATTAACAACCTGAAGAAAAGTCCAGTCAAAGTTGTAAATATTTTGTTCTGTTGCTGAGATCTGCTAAAACATAATCATATTAATTTTTTCTGTTTACTACTTGTGCAAGCAATAAGTGTGTGTGAACATTTAATAATTAAAAACCATTTTAATCAAGCTGATTTTGCTTGTTGGAATCATTTCAGTCAGCATTTTATCTCAACATTCCAGTGTGAATTTGTTGAAACTGATTTCTAATTTCCTGTAATGAAGCACCCACTCATGCCAAAAACACTAAACTCCTCTCACGCGCATAATAAAAAGAAGTTGTGGATAAATTCATTTGATGCATTGTAGGAGGGTACTTTTACTTTTGCAGAATATGAGGGCAAAATTCATGTGACAACATGAAGGAGGAGGTAAATCTAAAAGCAAATAAAGGGAAGTCAACAACATGGTACTGAGAGCTACATCTCTATCTGCTGTGCTTCTCCTGCAGGATTTGTTCCAGTGCTGTGAAACTGTGGCTGGCAGCCTGACATGTGCCATCTCGCCTGAAAAGGACTTCTAAAGACACAGGGCCGTGGAGAATCGAGTCTCCAGGGCTCGATAAGCATTCCTATACACACAAGGACGAGCTGTGTGTTGGTGCACCTTTTGAAAATAGACTAAAGAGAGAAGCGTTGAAATATTATGAAACGCTGGGGCAATCAAATGCCTATTGATTTTAATGCGTCTTCAGTCAGAAATCATTTTCTGCAGCATAATGGATGGAGGGGTGGAAAAATGAGTGTTGAAGCCCAGCTTATAAGCAATTAAAGGTCCCTGGTGCAGTGTAGCCACACACACACACATCACCCTGCAGGAAGATACACAGACAGAGACTATGACATGTTTACTTTATATGCCCAGTTATTTGTGCATTTGTGTTTTGTTTATATTTTTCTTCCATATTTATCACTAAACTGCAAAAAAACAACAACTTCCAAGTCCACCGCCTGCACTCCTCTCTGATGACATGCCTGCAGCAGCTGAAGCTAACCTGTCACCAACCCTGCTAAACAACTTGTTTCACAACACTTTTTTTCATGGCTGAACTTGTTTTCACAATGTTTGGAGAGCAGAAGGAAAAGAGTATATAATAAATCAATCTGTTATTATACTAAAAAACCTTAAAAGGGAATTGGAGCAGAAACTAGAGACTACACGATGAATTTATTTGATTTACTGATTGTTGCAAGGTCATTTTTCATCAGATATTCATAACAATTGCTTTGATTTGGTTCCCAAAATCTAAAGTTACAACTGAAATATTACCAGAGTGTCTCTGGAAATGAGGATTTTGTCTGTAATGACTTTAAAAAAAGAAACAAAAAGAAAATTAAATTCTAAAAATTAAATTACTTTGATTAATATTTTTGTTCTATTTCATTAAAGGGACGTTATGTAACATTTTCTGTTTACTGACCAAAATCGATGTCTGGATGTATATATGTTGTATTATGACCCTCCGCTAATGATCTGACACATTCTCGGAAGCGAAGAATTTTAGATTAGTTCATACAAATAAGAGCTCCATGATGGTCTGCAATCTTGAAACTACAACCACCGGCAAGGGACAAACATGCTAAAGAAAGTAAGACCCTAGAATGGGCTATACGTTAGAAAACAATACATGATTCCAACGATAAATGGAAGTAATTCCTACACAATGCTACTGTGTAGCTGTCTCAATATTTCTGCATTTGAAACTATTTCCAACCCAAAATAAATAATGGAAAGAAATCAAATTTCTCTTTATTCTTTTTTTAATGCAATTAATAACAAGTTTTTATTATATAATATTTAAAAATATATTTTAACTATATTTCAGTATTTAATGGATATATTAATAACATAAAGCTAGTTTAATAGAACTCTATCTACTGACAAATGTTTTTTTTCTGGGGGAAAAAAAAGTTATTTTTTTTACTTTTATATAGTTATAAGGCATTGATGAGCGATATATGTGTAAAGGTTGCGAGCCAAAATCAGGTGAACTGTCCTCCAGATATAAACAGATGAGACTAGAAGATAGTGAGGGGTGCAGGGTGGTGTTCAGTTTTCAAATTGTCTCACCTGGATCTCGATTCCGACCCTGTAAAAGCACACAAAGATACTTAAAAACATGCAGCTGCAACTTAATTTTTCTTAAATTAACAAAAACATGTAAGGTTACTAGCTTTAGTTACTTATCAGTGCTGTAAGTTAAACAAGCTGCAAGTAAAACCGGCACAAAGAGATGCTGCAAAGCTGCAGAGAGAAATACAACTATTCTTAAATCTACTTTCTAAAACATTATGCATGTAAAGTTTGTGTGTGCATTGCATCAGAACAGTTCATCTACAACTTGTCACTTTAAGCCCTCATTAGCTTCTGTGCAGCATTTGACACCAGGAGAGCCCGGTCTTTTTTGCAGCTTGCTTTAAAAACTGTACAGATAAAACACATAACACAATGTTTTTGGAGATTTACCATCTCCAAAAACATTGTTGTTTCTGGCATCACACATCGCTGCAGCAACTCAATTGGAGTCTCCTTGGCAGGAAGCTGCAGAGGAGAGCGGGCTTCAAAGTGCAGCGAAGCTTTGGAGAGGAGTTGCAGACAGCACACACACATCAACACGGACACACACACAGATACACAGCGGCAGCTCACCTGAGTTCTGACGGAGCCGGGATCTGAAAGAAGTTTGAGAACAGGCATGGTGAATGACGGGTTAGTGGGTGCACGCAAACACTTGCACACACTCATCGGTACAAGGCAACACTCCCTCATTAGTGGAAAAAGGCGGACGGCCGTGTCCAACCGTGATTCGTTCTGTTTTGCTGCGCTGCCACTACCTGACAGCAGGGATAGAGGAGGTAACGAAGCGGGTGGAGAGGGAGGGGCGAGGAGGGTGGCCCTGTGGTTTTTGCTTCATCGCTTCCTTTTCACTGGCTCCCTTAGGGACAGATTACAACACCCACACACACACACAACCTTACACCTATGGGCACATAAACACGCCCCTGTACCTGTGCAAAAAGAACAATTACATAAACACACACGCATACGCTGGCAGAGAGCCACAAATACAGACACACACACACCTCTTAGCAGGCCTGTTGTTGCTAACCTGAACCTTGAGCTGATGTGCAGACAGACAACTGATTACAGAGGTAAATGCTGCTAAACTATGTCTTGGTGTTCCCGCACGAACACAAAAAACACAAACAGGTATCACATGTTCTGTGTTTGCACAGGAATCAACCTGCTGCGTTGTAAAAATATACTCATTAACATTTTTTGAACATTGAAAAAAGAAACACTAAGGCCAAACAAAAAGTAAATACGTGATGCAATCAAGTCATTAAAGTTAAAAAATATTTTAAATCCTTGTTAAAGTGTAAAGGCGAGCTAAATGGATACCCACAAACCTGCCAAATACAGGTTTAAATTCATTTTGGTGGGTATGAATAGTTAACAGCCAGATTGGCAGGTGATGAATAAAGACAATCACTGTGTCGCCTGAACATTGTGCAACTTAATATGAAGCAAAATATAAATTAAGTGGTGTAAAAACAAAAATGTGGAGGTGGTTGGACGGTGTCAAAATGAGATTACAAAAAAGAAAAAGGGGGGGGGGGTTCAACAAAAGAGGAGGTAATACAAAGAAAAAGAGAACATTTAACCCCATAAGCCCTGACCATACTTTCAGAAAAAATGCCTAAAAAGACATTACGAAAGTAAGTGAATAGATGCTCCAAAATACTAAGTCTCAATTTAACGTTTGTCGTTTCTAGGGAGATCTAGGAACCTCAGAATATATTCCCAGTGGCAACAATGTTAATCTGTAACTATGCCCGAAGTAATTGCAGTAAAAGAAGAGAAATGTAAAAGTTTATTGATGCCAGCATGTTAGCATGTTAACACCATGCTAACATTGATCCCACCTTCACTAACAAAATCCCTTCTCAACATTAATGTTGAAACAAAAGTAGATTTTTTTAGTGTTGCTTTCTGAACATTATTGCCTAAACCAGTGGTTCCCAAACTTTTTTTGCAGGGCCCCCTTTTCATTGACAACCATAATGTCAAGCCCCCCCGATCCCAGTACCACATGCACCCAAAAGCTTAAAAGAAACGTACGAAGAAATGTGCCACAAAATAGTCGCTAGTTTGTTGGCTGACTCTTCGTTAATTACAGTGAAAACTGTGTCAGTGGCAGAAGAAATGATCAGCTAATCTGCTATAGTGTGAGATTTTATAAACCAGGAAACTCTGCAAACTACTTCAGGTGAGCTGAGCTTTCAATAAGACAGTTGCTGCTTTGGTAAAACAACTCTGCTATATATGCTATAGATAGCTGAGTAGTTTATTTCTAAAGTATTTAACAGTCTTTTCTTTGTGTTCTTGTTTGGCTTCATATAGTCAGATGCTGATATTTTAAAACGTATATCACACTGTGGTGTGTCTTCATTACCCACCACTGACCATTACCATTACTTGACCGTTACCTGGTCATGCCTAGGGACGCAAGATATGCCTCATCATTTCTCCTCTTGTTTTTGTTGGTACTTCTCTGCTCTTGATTCATCATTGTTTGGCAGTTATTACTTTCACAAATGTGTCCATTTTTTGCTAGCAGTGTAAAGCTATAAATTTTATTTAGTCTTGCTGTGCCCCCCCCTGTCATGGCTCTGCCCCCCAGTTTGGGAACCACTAGCCTAAACGATCTAGATTGTTAGAGCAACAGTTAAAAATGAGCACTTTTCTACTATTTTCATGCCTTAAAGTTCATATGAAATGACCTTCGAGGTTATGAGCAACTGTTCTACCAAAAAAAAAAAAAAAAAATTTAATCTACACAAAATTACTATATTAGAAAAATAAATAAATAAATTCATTTTTGGGACAAATATTGCCATGGTGGAGACTGTGAAGGACCATTAATGTTGGACAGCTAAAAGTTTCATCTAAAACAACATTACTTAAACCTGTTAGATTTCTGAGCTAAAAAATTTGGCATCCTGTCTCTTCTCTGAGCACTCTCCAGCGAGTAAAAGTCAGTCCGTTGCTGACTCTTGTCTTGTCTATTGTTCTGCCCTTTCTCTCTTTCTTTCCTTGCCTTCTACAATGATGTCCTTTTGGATTTCTTTGCTGCATCAGCCACTTTGTGCTTTCAAAACACCCAGTGTGTTGATATCAAATTGCAAGCATGTGACATGGTGCCATAAAGCAAAAAATATCTGTCACCCACGCGTGGAAAAAAGTTGTAAAGCGAAGTTCCTTAACCACAGGACACTGCAGGGTAACAGTGGCTTCAGGAATATGCATCACAAATCTAAGTGTGCCATTAAAATGAGTCAGAAGCACAGTTTTAAGGTCATAAAGTTGTGTAGTGTTGCTCAAAAGAAGCATGTATGATGAAATTCACTTAGCTGCATGTATAATCTGGCTTATTATTCTTGGAGAAAATCCTGATAGACTGGTAACAAGCCCTGGGCTTGCATTGTTATTGATTGAATGTGGCGTAATGAGGAGGAAATTCAGGCAAACTTCAACACCGGTGTCCCCCCCAGTCTCCCTCAGTAGCACACTGTTCCCAGGTGGGTCTAGCAGTGCCATTTTTGCCTCTGTGGCCTGAAAGTGCCATGACAGATTCCAGGTCCAACACTGGTACACTGTGTGCAGGTGGTAACAGCTACAGATCTTGTGCTGGGTTATGGAGCCTTTAAGAAAAAAAACTTCCTCAAGCTTAAAGTGTAAAGGCATTTTTTGCTTCCCACCTCTTCATGCTCCTTGCAACACACACACATGCTTGCAGAGGACATGCTAAGCTGGTTTCTGAAGTTTTCCCTCCATCATCCAGCTCAGAGCTGTCAGTTCGCCTGCACAGAGAGCTGACTGACAGATAAACAACAGGGGCATCATAAAAAGATTTTGGAGTTTTATGAAAACTCCTCTGTAAAACTACTTTTCCACTTTTGGGATGAGCATAGCGACAGACAGTGGCACTCTGAAGTGTCACAAGCACCCAGGGAACCTTTCTTTAACACTGATCGAAAGCTTGGATGACCTCAGTTTGTTGAAATAACAATATAAAGTATAAACTTCTTATCTAGTTAGAACAATTCCCAAAAAGCCACTTCTTTTGTTCCACGTCCTCTTTATACTGTCATCGTGTAGATTTTTGTTTTACACCACACTAAAACAAATCTTCCATATTTGTCTCAAGACATTCATACAGGAGGTTTAATGTGCGCCTGTGTGGTGCCTGTCATCGTGTTCATGCTCTGCTATAAAACCACAACTTGTACTTGCACAATTAGACTTATGGTTTCTCCAAAAGACAGTTTGTTCAGTAGCTGCTTGATAAGATTGTTGTAGACTGAGATTATGCAGTGAAGGTACCTGTTTTTCCGCAGCAGCCAAAGCGACCTAGGCATTCCTTGTGGGCGCCCAAACCACATTTGGAGCATAAGTAGCCCTGGTTAAAGATGCCCCTGCAGACATGGGAACAGCAAAAGTCATTAGCAACAACGCGGTGAGCAGCACGTGTGACATAACTACCATAAACTGGTCTGTACACTGTAAATTTATCTTGCGTGAAGCTGGATTGGACTTTAAAGCATGGTCCACTGTGATGACTGTGGGGATGTTTCCAGTGATATCAGGACAGTTGCAACCAAAAACCAAGCTACAGTCTTTTAGTTTGCAGAAGCAAGTGCCACTTCTTTTTTAACCTTTGTTTATACAGGTAGTCCCATTGAGACACGCAGTCTCTTCAAACTTATTAGCTTGTAACCACATTATAAGTACAGGAAAAGAACCTTGAAATCCTGCAAAATGAGTTCAGTTGAATGTTTTTTTTGTTTGCTTTTGAGGATCCTATTAAATGCCATGAAAACGTAGAGGCTTTTCTGCAGCTAAGCCTATTTAACCCCTTTTTTTCACAGTTAACATGCATAAAAATATTTTTATGTGGTACTTTGATCAGAGAGAACTTTCACACACTGTCTTATTTACTGCTCAAGTATTTAATCACAGCCTTTCAGCGGAAACACTAGTAAATATATATATTTACAGTGGTGATTGGAGCTTTGAAAACCTTTTACTTTCTAGATTTCTACAGAAAAAAACTACTTTTGTTTGATTTCAGGGCACAAGTGATCCAACCAGAGGACTGATCATGAGTATTTCATCAAGATTCAAAGGAAAAGCATTACTAAATACAAACTGACTAAAAAAAAGAGAAGCCAAGAGCAGCACTTGAGTAACCAGGAAAAACTCAGGATCAATTCAAAGAAAATAATATGACAAAAAATATCTCACACTGTTATGGATCGAGATAATTCTATCAAAATTCATTTATAAATGATGAAATGATTTTTAGTTCAGTTCAAACAAACATGCATATTATCCATTTATCCTCTCAGCCCTCAGACTGACCTAAAATAGTCTATAAATGATCACATAATTCCTACACTAACAAATACTCAACCATTTATCAGCAAATTAAATTTAGACCTATTTCTAAAGGTTTTAAGAAGATGAACAACAACACCTGATATATTACATTGTTGTTTTTCATTAACTCTTTAAGACCCGACCCATGAAGAAATGGCAAGAATTTATTTTTTTTTTTTTTAAATACAATGTCTTTATTCGGCCCTTTAACAAAGTGTAACAAAATAATTAATAAAACTTTTTGGGTGGATATTTACCATTTATGCATGTCTTATTTCTGGTGTGTGGAGTTTTGGTCTGTTCCTTGGTTTGTGTTATATTTTAATCTGGGTTTATAGTTTGGTGTTTTCAGGTTTTATTTCTGGTGATCATGGTTTAGGGTTTTGGTTTGTCATGTTCTATTTTGATCTTGGTTTCCAGTTCTGGTTTTTGTGTATAGTTTTCTGTTAAGATCATTGTTTGTGTCATGTGTTAGTTTTTGTCTTGAGTTTTGGTTTATCGTTCTGGGTTTTGTCAAGTTTAGTTCAGTTTTCTTGTTTTCCCTCTTGTGTTCCTGTGGTTTCTGTTTCTGGCTCATTAGTTCACCTGGTCTGATTACTCATTCACTTCACCCGTTCCTTATTACGCCCTCTGTGCATATATACCCCATGGTTTTCAGTTTGCCCTTGTCAGATCCTTGTTTATGGTTTATGGTTTACTTCTTGTCGTGTTTGGGTCATCCCCTGAGTTTTTGGTAACATAAAACCTTTTTACTTGCACCGACCTGCCACCCCTGCCTGCATTTGAGTCCTCACCACCTCTGTCGCCACTCATTCCAACTTATATGTGTGGTTTTCTGCAGTTTTTGCGAAGTGATGCATAATGTCTCAGAAACTGTATGTATCAAAATATATAAATAGAACTGAAGCAAAAAACAGTTTATTTTTACTATTTCAGCGGCCAGGTGCTGCTAATCAATGTATTTGTTTTGGCATTAATGTGTTAATGCTATGGTATTAAGACAAGATGCCAAGAAAGAAAGATATTAGCAATAATCTTCAAGAAGCATTTGTTGTCAAACTCCAGTCTTTCAGGGCTGCTATCCTGCAGGTTTTAGTAGTTTCCCTACTCCAACATCAGATTCAGAGCAAATAGCTCCAACAAATTGCCAAGTTCTACACAAAGACTCTTACACCTTTTGATCAATAGCCCACTACAGTGGGTCCCTATTTAAAGGCTATTTTCAAGTAAATGCATGCGTGTGGATGGTATATTTTTTACATTAGCCACTTCATTGGACATTAGTGTGTCATCCAATACACTGCCACTCACTGAAAAATAAATATATCATAAACAATTATCAAACACAATGTAATTATAAAGATTTCCTCATTGATATATAGGACAAAAAAAGGAGAAGTTATATTTCAATAAAATATTTGTTGTATAAATATGACATCTTTATAATTTTATAGAATAGATACAAATAAATATTATTAAAAATAAAGAAAAGCATCACTATGTCTTTGGAAGTAAAATATTGTATGTGAGTTGCTGGAGAAAGCCTATTTTCTCTAAAAAAAGAAAATGGCAGGTAAGCTTAGGTTTTCAATGCTGCATCAGAACAAACTACCAGACTTCTGGAACAATGTGATTTGGACAGACCAGAACAAAGTGGAGATGTTTGGTCAGAATGCACAGCAGCATGTTTGGAGAAAACCAAACACTTCATATATCTTGGAAGGGATGAAACATTTCACTTTCTTACATGCGTAAAACTCTTAATCCAAAGGTATCTGGAGGAAAAGTACAAGGCCGCAAGCCAAATCTCTGTTCCCTCGGGGAGGCACCGCATCAGAAACTGTAATTCTTCATCAAGCGCTACACTATGGAGTAGTTTTCAATAAAAGCCACTTTAACAAAACATTTCTTCGTTGAACATTTTAATCTGGTGGAAGTAGCAGTGACTTCTCTAGAGTCAAATGAATACAACAGGATTCCAGACACAGCAGCAAATCTACCCCAGAATGACTGGAAAAGACAAGAATCAAGGCGATGCAATAATCCAGTCAAAGTCCAGACCACAACCTCGTTAAAAAACTGTGGTAGGACCTTAAGGGACATAAAATATTGTGTTGTTGCTCACCTAAGGTTGAATTTACTACATTTAATCTCCTAATCAGAACAAACTAGACACATCTGAAATTTTCAGCCAGATAAGAAGCTGAATTTCCTCTTCAGCGTCTTTGAAATGAAATTCGTTCATGCATCTCCACTAAATAAAGAGCTCATAGTGAACTATCCTAAAGGAACACTACAGAACTGATTATAATTAAAGTTAAGCAGATATACATATAAAAAAAGGTGGCACCTTGGCTATTCTTTGTTTTTGTTTCTTTTCTTATCCTCTACAAGTGTTGGTGAGTTTACTGCCTGGCTCTGTGTATTCACACTGTCCCCCTTCCCCAGCCATCGCCTTGAAAAAGTGCTGAAGTGTGACAGACATTTTTCTTCTCCAGCTTCAGCGGGTGAAACCACTCAGTCGTTCCGCCACCAGAAAGGCCGCCAGGTGCAGTCCTTTGGGTGACGATACCATTCAGCGAATTCAAAAGGAACTTTGTGTAACTAAAGGACACATGCAGAAGAAGAGTGGACTAAAGGCAAAGTGCGGAATAGACTGTTAGGATACACTGAAGGGGAATGTGGAGAGCCGAGGCCTTTTTAAAGGACTCCTGACAGCTGTTTGAAGGCAGAGTTCTGTGTTTGACAAAGCCCTTATAGAGGTTTTTGTGCTGCTTCTGCTGTGGATGTGTGTATGAATAATGATCGGTTTCTTACCTCAGCAGCATGTGGCAGGAATTACAGGAGGTGATTCTGTCAAAAGTGTGCATTCGAAACTCATGGAAGTTGTTAGTCGCGTTCTCAGGACGAATGTTTGATCTAAAAATGAAGAAACACAAAAGAAACGATAAAACCCTCAAAGAAACGAAGAATCTCACACAACCGGTTCAATTCTAATTCACGACAAGCTTCACCCACTTTGGGTCCACAACATGCTACAAAGACTAGATAATAGCTGATGTCCTGAAAGTTACAGAATAACTTCGTGCTTGTTGGTCAGTTTGTTTCAGTTTCTAACCTGCTGTGTTCTTTGATGAAACCATCAGTTTTATAGCAAAAAACAACACTTTTTCCTCGTAATTGCAGCAGACAAACTCTTCCTCGGCTGCAGGAACATTTCACTGATACGCTTCTTTGAAGTGGGAAGAAGGGAATTGCAAGCAGGCAGGCAAGGTCTGCACCAAGTAAACACAAGAGGTTTTCTCAGCCCCCTGGGAATAAACTGCAATATATGTGTGGTGGTGTGTGTGTATGCAATGTGGAAGAAGGCAAGGGAAAAAGGAGCACAGAAAGAAAGGATCGAATTATTCAGCTTCTTGTTTGTCCACATTTAAAAGTAGCCTCCTTTGTTTTCAGTGTTCCAGGAGCCAGGCAAGATCCCTGAGCTCATGTTCATTTTTTTGCATTCATATGCACAGGTGTTGCCTTGGAAACTGAAATAATTAGTCCAAGTACAGAGCTACAACCTGGTCTTTGGAATTGGTTTTCAAATATTTTGATCACGTGTAGTTCTTTCTCTGTTGTCCACTTAAAATTTTTATTGTAATAATGTCTCAATTGGAGGTATCTGAAAAAAATCACGCTTCTCTAAGTTAAAGCGGTTTTTAAGTTGTTGGAAGGTCATTAATCCTTTGTTATCCGTTATTGTTGAGAATGAGGTGATTCCTAAATTTTCCCAGTATTTGAATCTACTGTCTAGTTTAGCAGGTATGAACTCTCAATCATGTGCTATCGAGCGTAGAATTCGTGCATTTTGTTTCAATTTCCTTGTCCTTGAGTCCTTTTTCCAAATGTTCAGCGGAACAGTCATCCAGAGAGGGAGTACGGTCAGATAATTGTTAAAAAGGTTTATATATCCTATTAATCTAGGGAGAGGTTTTGTTTTATAGACTTCCACTAGGGTTCGTATGTGGGGTCACACCAGCAAATTAAATACAGTATTTGTGCTGCTCTATAATAATCCCCGAGGCATGGCAGACCCATACCCACCTGTCGTAATGTTGAAAATTTTATCCTTGGTTTTTTCCCTCCCCAAATAAAAGATGAAATCATTCTGTTCCAAATGGTAAACTGTTCAGAAGGTATCTCCACTGGCAGTGATTGAAAGAGAGAGTAACCTAGGCAGTATATTCATCTGTAATGCTTCTATTCTGTTATACATGCTCATTGGTAACAGTTATCACCTGTTTAGGTCTGTTTTAATATCCCCTGTAATTAGAGTATAGTTGTTATATATGGAAGTTAGGTATTTTGTAATATGGACACCTAGATATTTAATTGTAGCGTTTCTCCAGTTAAATTTACATTGTCATTCTGTGTATTTTCAATCCTCATTTGTGTGATGTTGTTATTGTGATTTGAAGTGTTCTGAATTTATTGGTGTCAGCAGAAAAGAAGTGGTGTGTTCACATCATCTGAACATGCCACCTCCTTTGCTTTGTGCATCTGAAACACAAACTTTCTTTATGGTTCTTCAAGCATTTGCATTTCATGCATGTCAAAGCAAAAAGAAAGCACAATTTGGTTCAGTTCTTAGAATTTCTGACTTTAGGGTCGTACAATATGACTGCATTTAAAATCTTGAGTAGATTAAGTGTTTTTTCTGCTGTTTAAGCACTAGTTTACATAGATTTTTTTGTTGTTTTCTGCATCCAGAGTTGTGCGAGAACCTGCCTCTGGTTACGGCAAACAGCAAGCCGTGGGTGGTTTGAGAAGAGGAAAAAAAGGGAGCAAGAGAGAGCAACTTTTGCAGCTATTCAGAACTGACGTGGGAGCAGGTGATTGTCTGGCAACACCTCTCTGTTCTTGCAATCAGTTATGAGAAAAGCTCTTGGTTTTCTCAGTCTCACATCAACACCTCATCTTAATCTTTACTTCCTCTTGTGGCCTGATGCCTTTTGTGTCACTTGAAATTTTTATTGTGCCAATTTGTTCTCAGGTTTGGCCTCTTTATATTAAAAGTGTTGGAGCTAGAGAGCCTGCCTCTTATTCACTCACTTCTACAACATCAGAATTTAGAGACTAAAACAAACCCAGGGTGATCAGAGGGTCCGTTTTTGGTTAATAGTATAGTTCTGATGTTGCAGGGTAAGGAAAAAACAGATACCAGGCTAAATAAAATGTTTCTAATCTTCTTTTAAATAGTACTTGTGATACAATCTATTAAAGGTCACATATTGTGCAAAATTCCCTTTCTGAAGGTTTTCTTACAGTCCTACGTGTCCTCAAAACCTGTGTGTGAGACCCAAAAATGATCTAATTCTGTCACCTCTATCATTTGCTCCATTTTTTTGGCGAATATGTGCTCAGACATTTGAGTCTGAGATCTTTCCTTTTGTGACCTCACGAAGGGAAATAACCACTCTATCCAGTAGTGGGTAAAGTGGACAGGCACCACTTATGAACATTTAAAGGTTCAGACACAGAAACAGCTCGTTCTGAGTAGAGCTCACTGGAGCTACTTTTGGAATGGCTGAAATAAAGGACCAGGGCTGAATTTGGGGTAATACACTTTGAAAACAAAGTTTTCGGACCTCTGACACCCATATAAAATTGTTGAAAAAAGGTATAATATGGGACATTAAATCAAAGCATCAGTTTAGTGTTTTTAAAGACATTTCTTTAAAAAGACTCAGTTTATAAATTTTTTGTAGTCTGTTTGTCACGTTTTAAAGCCACATAATAAATGAATTAAAACTACATTCTTCTGCTATCAAAGTTATGGAATAAAGCTGTATGTCACTGTTGAATAACAATAAAATGAAACCAGCATTATTAGCTAAATGCTGCTCAATTTATAAATGCAATGAAGTGAAATAAAGAAAATGAAAAATATTTTGGTCTTTGGAAAATTACAACTCGCAATAAAATTTTTAAAATGAAAATAAAATCTCAATGAAACGTAAATCTTATACACATAATGGTCAAATATAGAAAAGTCAGTGGTTCAATCTAAGTTTTTAGCAGATTTCAGACATGAACGCCTTGAGATGTTCAGGAGGTTTTGGTACAAAAGCAGATTTCAGGACATCTTGTTCTTAAATATGTTGGAGTTTTTGAGTAAGACTTATGTCCGCTCCAGGGTTATCATAAAGCTGCAGGCTGTTTTTGTAGGATTAGTAGTTTTGGGGGAAAAAAGGAGTGATTGCCGTTGAATGTCGTAGCTGGTGTCCAGTCTGTGTTCATTTTGTAGTAAACTGTTTATCAAGGTAAAGCTAGAAAGCTTAGCTACATCATTATAATTCATCCCAAGATAAAAAAAATAAATAAAATTTAATAAAAAAGATCTATGTAACATCTGTGTTATAGCAATGTGTGACCATTACTTTATCTCATTCTCATGAAATTGTAATATTCGGCCACAACTAGCAGCACGTGGCCACAGATTTATATATTATCTGTCGCTGTTACCAGATAGAAGAGACAGGTTGCAGGGTCAGGTTGGTCTAGGTCATTGAAGAGCAGGAAATTATGCAAACAAGTCTGAAAATGTGTTTCCTTGAAAGCAAGTTCAATAGAATGAATGAGGGTGCTTGATTGTTTTTATGTGGCTCTCATCACCTGTACATAAAGATATTTATTATTTTCCTGTTTTTACTGTATCGTATCAACAGAATGAGCCAATGCTACAAATATTTACTGTCAACTGACCTTCCCTTGGGTAAACGTTAGATGTCCAAGGGTCAGTAAATGCAGCAAATAATGTACTTCTTTATGTTGTTCTAAATCATCTCTACCATGTTCTAGATCAGAATTCGTATATCATCATCTCACCAACCGTCTCCATGGTGACAATTTCTGTCAGGAAACCACCAGATGTGACGACTGAAGTTAAACAGCCAACACTGATGAAGAAACTCTGATAAAACTGATGATTTGAAAAAAACAGGTGTGTTTGTGCAGCAGTGATAAAAGTCCTACAGCAGCATCACCCAAAGTAAAACTATCATTGGCTGTTTGTTTTACTAGTTTTTCTTCACTTTTTTCCCAGTCAGTGCTCCTGTCTGGTCCCATCAGAACTTTTCTAGACCCGCCCCTGCATAGCTACATCGTTTCGTCAGCCACTGTGTTAGAGAAGGTCCTACCAAAAACAATACTTTGGGGTGAATATGTGGTAGTGTGGACCATGAACTGCTAGTTTCTTCCTTCTCAGCTGAACCATAAACACGAGAGAAAGCGCAGACCAGAGATCCACTAGAGCAGACACGTTGGTCGCAAGTTTAAAAAAAGAATGTGGAAAAAGTGCGGGTGTGGAGCCCTCTCATCGGGAAAAGACTGTGTGTTAAAACACCCCCATTCTCTACGGAGGCGACGTGCATGGGTTGTTCATTAATGCTGTGTTACTTCTAAAGTCCATCCATGGAACCACCTGGCAGATCTTTTCCATCGTCCTTTTCCACGTCCTGCCGTCATAACAGACAAATGATGGATGTTTGAAGCTTACTGGGTGGGCTGTTGGGCCTTTTGGGGTTTTTCCACAGTAACCCCATGGCTTGGCAGAGGCCTGCGCTCTCAGTGCTTTTAGTTTTTGAGCGTGACAGACAGTATGACTGATAGTCTTGGATCTCCACATGACGTACATTGGTGTCATTTAAAACTAGAGGAACGAGTTCATCGGTTAGTTGAGCTTGGATCCAGTGAAGACTGGTTAATGCAGCTTGACAACAATCAGCTGAAAGATAAATTAAATTTAGCTCTCTAAATACAATACTTAGTGTCAGTGCAGCTTTCTTAACCCTGTGTCAGTCTGTCATCCTGAAATCATCTCATAAACAAACTTGACTAACAGAATGAGCAATGTGTCGTGTTTTGATTCTGTGCCCAAATGAAACCAGACAAAGAAAAACACTATTATCACACTGCAAACATAGAGGCATAAAACACACACTCACATGGCCATGCCAAACTGCTCCAACCACTTCTTTTTCAGCTCTTTGGTTTTGAAGAAAAATTCAAAGCCGCTTTGGCCCTGGTTGTGAGTGAGGTAGAATCCGTAGGACCACTGCAACAGAGAAAAGAAACACACATCTTTTAAACAGAAAACACCGGGATGTGGTAAAAAATATGGTGGGGGGTGCAAAATGAAATGAGGATAGGGGAAAGCAAAAACAAAGGCTGACAGGGGCTGGAGGAGGCAGAAGAACTGACAAGACAGAGGCAAATCACTGATTAAGAAAAAAACGGGTTGAGGATAGCTGTGCCACATAGCTGCTGGGCATCAGACAGCATGCACAGACCCCAGCAGTGAGTAAGCCTGTAAGCAGCTACTATCATCCACTTCAAAGAAAGAATATCAGTTCATTAGCCTCTGTGTCCAATCGTATTTGTATTGTTTTTTTCTGAGATGACATTACTAAAGACAAGCTGGTGGGATGAACGTTCTGTGGCTGCTAGATGTGGTTTTTAACTAGAAGCATTCAGTTCTGAAGGCTGAAACCAGCCGAGCTCAAAGAAGAGCTGCCATACAGTTACCAATTTGTAGAGAAGAAGATTTTTTTCGTTTATTTAAAAGGATTACAAACCCAAAAGGATCTTGACAAATGTTACAAATGCTCAGGTTTACCACCTCATCACTGACATAGCATGGCTGACTTTTATGAGAAAATTTAAACACATGTACAAACTTAGAAACGAATTAAGCAGTCATAAGTAAGTCATTATCTGTACCGCTTATTCCATTATGGGTCGCGGGGTGAGCTGGAGCCTATCCCAGCAGTGTTTCAGGTGAGCGGCAGGGTACACCCTGGACAGGTCACCAGTCCATCGCAGGGCCAACATATATAGGGACAAACATTCAATCTCCTAGGGAGAATTTAGAGTGACTAATTAACCTAACAGCCCGAAAGGATAACATGGGCCTCCCCTCCCGTGGGCTCACCACCTCCAGGAGGGGCCATAGGGGTTGGGTGCAATGTGAGCTGGGCGGCTGCCAGAGGCGGGGACCCTGGCGGTCTGATCCTTGACTGCAAAAGCTAGCTCTTGGGACGTGGAATGTCACCTCTCTGGCGGGGAAGGAGCCTGAGCTGGTGCGCGAGGTTGAGCGGTTCCGGCTAGATAT
>JBAMHW010000020.1:19335561-19357076 GCA_037177495.1 Rhadinocentrus ornatus | reverse complement strand
CTCGGGATCCCCCCGGATGAGCTGGTGAATGTGGCCGGGGAGAGGGAAGTCTGGGTTTCCCTGCTTAGGCAGCTGCCCCCGAGACCCGACTCTGGATAAGCGCCAGGAAATGGATGGATGGATGGAGGATTTATTTTCATTGTGGCATAAATATATTTTCCCTCTTTTCATTTAATTTCATATCTATAAAATTAGCAAATAAGTGAATTTATTAGACAATAAGCTTGTATACAACAGAAAGCTCGTGAATGTTGGTGACATATTTTGGTAAACACATTTCTGAAGAAGGTTAACCTGGATTAACCAAACAGGATCGGACTGGTAAACCTGCAGTGAGGTTTCCTGCATGAAGCCCAGATTTTATTTCCTCATATCAACACAGCTTTATCTGCATTTCTGTTAGTTCAACTGTGGAGATTCTCCAGAAAAAAAGCCAAAAACATTAGATGCACTAGTTGTCGTGCAACTCACCTGCCGTTGCTTCGTTTTGTGTAGAGCAGAAAGGGTTAAGTTTCAGCAGCACTCAGGTCTCAGCTAATGTGTATTCTGGCAGCTTTCCAACCAAAGCACCTGATTCTAGTTTATCTTCAGTCAATCACTCAACCTGCATGCAAGGCTGACATCTCACCTGTCCTGTTTAGCCCGCTTGTCTACTGAGGCCACCCGTACCTCCCCGTCACCTTTTGGTCTCCCGTAGTTACTCAGAGACTGATTCTATAAGAGAAGAAGAAACCAAAGTTGCGTTTTGATCCAACAGCATCAGCATCTTATTATTCAGAGCAAACATGTGACTCACCAGGTTCTCTATGGATCTCTGATACTGATCTACTTCTCGCAGCGTCTCATTGTCCCTTTTGACTTCATTAACGTACTGAGCCAAGTCCTGCACACATCAGAAAACAATAAAGTCTCTTTTTATTTTTTTTCAAAAAGTACAAAACGAGGATTAAAGTCTGTTGAAGGAATTTTCGACTGCTGACGCAAGTTGTGCAGTCAGTCCTAAAAACCATCTGTGATGTATGAGAAGGATCTTGCATAAAGATTTGAGGACAGTTTCTTGTTTGGCTTGATAGTTGCCACACATTTGATAACACAGTATTTAATGGAAAATGTATTTATTTGTATTTAATTTAAAAATATGTGAGGCCTTTTCACTTTTTAAAAATATCATTTTAAGTTTTTTCCGTTGAATTAAAAGGAACTGTGTTTATTTTATGATGTTTAACAAATATTATTGTTTTAAATATATCTACAGTGAGAAACTTTGGAGTTATTTTGGATCAAATCTGTCCTTTAACGTACTTATAAAACTGGTTTCTAAAACCATTATAATTTTTATACACAATAATTAGGAAAATCCTGTCTTGAGTGTGATGCAGATAAACTCGCCCTTGTAGTTATTGCTTAAATTGCTTATTACCATTGGATCCTGAAAATGCTCCAAAATTAATCCACTGATCCAAAATGCTGCAGCAGATGAGACTCAGAGATTATATTATCAGCAGACATAATTTTTCTCTTGTTTTATCTTCTCTTCATCGGCTCCCTGTTAAAAATAATGTAGAATTTAAAATTCTTTTCCTCACTAGGTGACCAAGCTTCACCGGATCTGAAAGATCTCAGAGTTCCAGATTTCAACAGACCTACAGTTTCTAACAGACCACTTCACTCTCAGATTACAGTCTTACTTGTGGTTCTTAGAGGTTCTAAAAGTAGAATGAGATGCAGAACCTTTAGTTATCAGCTTCCAGTTTGGCTTCAGGAAGCAGACACCCTCTCGAGCTTAAAGATTAAGCTTTTAACTTAAGCTTATAGTTATGGGTGGTTTGGTTAGCCATCCCTTTAGTGAAGCAGCTATAGGCTTAGGCTGCAGGGGAACACCCCATGATGCACTGGGGTCCTCTAGGCTCTCTTTACTCTCCATGTATAAACATGACATTGTTCTTCTCTTTTTATTTCTCAGCAGATATCCCTGGCTTAAGGTCATGGTGCTTGTTTACCCCTATTCCCTGCCCTCTCCACCACTAACTGGTCCAGGCAGATGGCAATCCATCTTTTTCTGGTTCTCCTGGAGTTTTTCATACAAGTGAAAATATCTTTTTTCTTTATTGTCGCCCACCACCCCGTGTATGTTCAGGATGGGGAAATTAATTACAGAGAAGATTTGATGCAATTCATTGTTTTTGTTTTTTTAGCTAGGCTTTTTTTTTTCATGAATTGGTTTGTGTGAACACATTTATTGTAAATTGGACTAATGTACAGTAGATGAAAAAATAGATTAGTTTAACCTGGATTATAATTGGACTAAAATGTATTGGATTGTGTCTGTAAGGGTGCCTTGAGATGATGATTTAGTTGTGAATTGGCATTGTATATACAGCATAAAGCTTGATTAAATTTAACTGAACAGTATATCAACGATTTATAGTTATGGATGAGCACTTTCACTGTCATAAAAGACTGCTTGGACTGCAATAAACAACAGACTATAAACTTTTTTCATACTGAGCACTTCAATGTGTAACATCAGAATCACAGGTGTATTATTAAGAACTTAGAAGTTTTGCTCTTGTACATGTTCTTTGACTATGTTATTGTTAGTCATATTGTTATTGCAATATTCAACAATACTGCAGGTTTTTGCGTTGTAAAAATATTCCAGCTTTCGTTTTAGTCCATATTTGCCAGCTTGGAGTGTTTTTCTAGTCTGCCTTTGTTACTGAATCCTACTTTTCGTGACATTTTAATGCCACATGTACACATGTGAGTGCACACAAATGATGATAGATTATGTGCAAAGATGACAAAATGGACAAAATGATGACATACCTTCATGGCATCTAATGCAGTTCGTAGATTACTCTTGTCAGTGGCATCGTGAGTGTGTTTCACCAACTCCTATTGGACAGGTACGAGTCACCCACATACAAAAGACAGAAAATGGAATAAATCAGCAGACAGATACATGAAAATATCAAGGACGGTGTTATCCTGCTGCACACAGTGGAGCTACATGCAACGTGTGAACTGCAGGCTTTGGCTGGAGATATGAAATGAAAAAGGGCTGCTGCAAAAACAACCTTGTCCTGAAATAAATCAGATACCACATATGTGTATCTGTGTGTGTGTGTGCACAGGTGTGTATCTAAAATTACTTTCCAATGCAGCACTGCAGTGTAAACAAGACATCTCAGACCTCAGCAGTGAAGGAAAAGGACGTATGCCACGGATGAATGAGGCCCCACTCACACTTATACACACTCGGAACTGCTAAGGGAGATTTACTGTATACATCTTCTTGGCATTGCTTAAATCCCCGGTGTCAGTCAAGCTCAACCTGGGTATTGTTATCACCAGCAGGACGGCAGAGGCCGATTTATCAAGCTTCGATCCCATCTCCACACATCCACCGGGATACAGGAGAGGGGAGTGGTCTCGCTGAAAGCAGGGGACCATAAACGACCGACTCATTTAGGAAATCATGTTGCTGCGAGTTCAGGAGGAAAAGAAATGACGAGCGCAGGCGAAGAAAAAGAAAGAGCAGAAGATTGATGACCAGAAAGAAAGAAAGAGGGGGGTAAAAGGAGAGATGGTTGGAGAGAGAGGGGAAGTGACAAGACATTAGCTATAGAGATTCTGGCTGTCACTGAGTGAGAAAGAAAGCCAGCAGATGCTTTATTTGCTGCAGTTAACTTTTACCAAGCTGTCCCGCGGGGGACCTGGGGCCATGTTGACACCAAAGATTCACTTTGCCCCTACAAGTTGCTTTTCTCTTTGTTTTTATCTATATTAAACTTATGCAGGTACATCAGCATCATATGCAAACATGAAAGAATTTAACATTAGGTTAATTATGACATAATGGTTATAAAAAAAAAACAATGCCTAATCTTAGAAAAGGAAGCTACATAGATTAAGAAATGACTTGAAAATAAATACAATTCTCATCTCGTGCGGCAGTTTAACACACCTCCTCAAACTCAAACTGGAAACAAATCAAATGTGAAGTTTTTCATATTTCATTTAAATTATTCGCCCTTTGTCTTTTGGTCCTGAAACGTCCTAATTTATTACTTGAAAAACTTTTAAAATGTTTGTTTAATTCTTATTTACAATGCTTACAATTAAATCCTACTCGAACAAAAAGTTTACATCTTCTGCTTTGTTTAAAAATGCACAGCTAGTAAAAATTCATTAAAACTTTTAAATGAAAGGAAAGGCTTTAAATATCACATTTTGCTTCACTGGAAGTCAAACCAAACAGAACCTCCATCCAAGGATTCAAGATGCATCTATTTTCTTTATTTATTTCCCTCTAATATTCTGCCAAGATGTTCATTTTCCTCCTAATCTTTTTTAAAATGTATTTATTTTTGTTAATTTATTCCTGTATTTATGTGGTTATTTTTGTTTTGTGAGGACAGCTTGCTTTAGTGTTTGAATAATTAGTTTGTTTTCTTTAGTTTTTTTTAAAAAAGGAATACTTTCACCAGATATTGCTGATATTTAGTTGTTTTAATATTTTACATGCTTTTTTAACACACGAATTCAACAGTGGTCATTTTTCCACATATTTTCAACACCTGAAACATGCTTCTCCTCTCTGTTTGTCCATCTTTCAATGTGTTTGTCCTTCTTTTTCTGCTGCTCATTCCTTCATTGCTCACTCCACTTTATCTACCCTTCCTCTCTCAGCCTCCCTGATTGTCTCTATTGGATGAGAACTACCTAAACTCAGCCATGAGGAGTGAAATGTGGTCAACGCTGCCTCTGGTGGACAGATGGGGTAGTAATAGTAAGGGTTTAATGGAGCCTTAGTGAATGACAATGTCTAAACAGAGAGGTTTTTCATTCAACGAAGAGTCATCTTTAAAGCTAGTTAAATTTCTGTCCCTTACAATGTAATCTAATATGACTGTAAATGACATCCTCTACAGCCAATACTAAAAGAATTGTTGGAATAAGACTGATGGATAAATATAGACAGTTTAATTGCACAGGTGGCACAGTGGTGAGAAAAACATTTACTTTCACACAGAGAAAAGCACAGCTTAATGAGTGTAAAATCCTAATATAGGCACTCTCAACAGTCACTATATCATTTAAAAATAATGCTCAGTTACATATTTAAAAAAAAAAAACTATAACATGCACAGCACCAACCTAAAGGATTATAGATGTACAGCAACAACACACACCAACAACAAGGGGGCCACATAGCAGAGACAGGACAATAAAAGCCATAATAGTGTACCTGCAGGAGGAGAGGATATTTCAAGACCCGCTGCATGGGAACCACCAGCAGATCTCTCAAAGTGAACTTGCCGTAGTTGGCTCTTTTTGAACATTCCTGTACAAAGGCAAAGAATCAATAGTTTGTGCATTATGTATAAACACTACTGAGAATACAGTTTTCACTGCCTCCCAGAAAAAAGGGACTTTCATTTTACTTTTAGCACCATCTAAAAACAGGAGCAGCGTAAAAATATATTAGTAATCTACGCTGTCAGCTGCATTACAGCCTGCAATGCCTCGTGCGCTCACTTGAGGGCATTCTCTAACCACTCTGAAGCTCAGAGCTGAACATTTGTTACTGCTACACTAAATAACTATTTATTTATAATTACCTAAAAGAAGCCATGAAACCTTTTACCTCTAGCTTCATGCGTACATCCTCTCTGTTTTTGCAGATGTCATCAAGGGTGGCAATGGCTGTCTCCACATGGCTGCAGTATTTCCCATAGATCAACAACCTAAAGAAACAAAAAGTCAAAAAGATCAGTAGCCAACACTTTTCTGATTCTGAGGGTATTCCTTCTTTTCTGATATGTGGGTAGAAAAAAATGATAAAAACTTAAGCAATACCTCTCTTTAAAAGTGATGAAGATCTGGTAAAGGTTCTGGGCACTTCTATGGTGAACTGAGTCATGGATTTCCTGCAGTAAACACTTGTGAACTTTAACCAGTTCCTGAAGAACAACAGACAACCATCAGTGTCAATCATCACTTCATCTTGTTTAATTTAGCTCTGCAACTCACAGTGATTTCACTTGTAAATTAAAATGCTGAACATATTCTTAAGTAATTCAACCAGTATGGGGATGATTTGAAAAAAGGGCTCACCAGTTACCACTTACTCATTTTGAAAAAAAGTGTCTTAACTCAAAGTTAACCACTATGCAATTATAATGGCTTAGCCAGGTTATATTTTAGCATGGCTAACCACTTTGAAAAAATGTGATTGTTGCAATGTGATTTGTACCTTTTATTTATTCCTAGTAAAAAGAACACTAGCTGACTAAAATGCAAACTATCAATAAAAACAGGAAGTAGAAGTTTGCTAGTGTTAGCATTGTTTGTACTAACAAATTAGTATGTTGACCTTAGCATTTAGCTTGATACCTCTGTTCTGTTGGACAGCCAAAACACACCTAGAATTGCTACAACATTAAATTTAGAATATTAGGCACTTGAAAAAAATATTTCCATTAATTATTTTGTACCCTTTATTTATCCCTAGCAAAAAAACACCAGCGAGTTAAAATGCAAGTTTAACAATAAACACAAAGTAAAAAACCTGCTAGCAGTTAAAGTTGTTTATACATTTAAGACATTAGCATATGGATGCTAGCATTTAGCTTGAAGAACTGCTGTTCTGCTGGAAAGCCAATGTACCCAAAATAGCTACAACATTGCAGTTAGAATATTTGTACTAATTAACAATTAACAACATTAACAATAAACACAAAAAAATTTTACTTTCTAGCACTTGGAGTGTTAGCATTGTTTTTACAGTATTGGCACATTAGCACACGGACATTAGCATTTAGCTTGAAGCTTCACTATTCTGCTGTAGCTTCAAGACACCCAGAAAAATTGCAAACTTAAACGACACATCTTAAAGAAATGTTGCTTTACTTCTGTGCCTAAAATGACATATTTTGTCTGTAGTCATTAAGTCAAAATAATCATTTGAAAAATCTTGAGATTTTTAATTCAAGTCATTATTGTTAACTCAAGTCGACCACAAAGAAAGACCATGACTCACCGGAACATTTACAAACACCTTCTCAATCTCGGTCATGGATAAAAACATGGTGAGGGGCATCATAAAGTGCTGTGGAAGAGAGAGAGAATGAAGAATGAAGCTTGTTTCGCTAGAGTAAAAGTGGGAAAGTCATCATGCGTGAGCTTCTATTATATTGTCGGGCCAGGTTGCAAAAAGCTGCTGTAAGCAGAAACAATAAGGGCTGTCTGGGTCACGACAATAATCTCATTTTCAGAGTTTGCAATTTAATGATTTCCTCTCAGAAAAACTCCCACTACATAGTCAACATTGCAACTCAAAAAGAGTGGGCGAGGGCAAACTAAATTCCACCATCCACCTCATATCAAAAGTCATCTACTGGGACGCTCCGCTGGGAAATCAGGCGAGGGCTTTTTGCAGACATGAACGTACACAAGAGGGAGAAGACAAGTAGCTGTGGCTGGAAGGTTTGGAAATGGCAGTCCTCCCACAGTTCTGTAAAAGTGCAGGGCTAAGGTGTAAAGCCTCCACAAGAAAACGGTTTCCTTGAAAAATCTGTTTTATTAGGACCCTTTGTTGTGTGTTGGAATCACTCATTGTACTAATTTCACAGACAAACACACATTCTCATTTCTCTCCAGTTTCTATTATATCTATACTTCTCCAGGAAAGGTTTACTTTCTCAGTGGTTCAGTTTAATGTACTCGATAAAAGAAGTGTAACCTCATCAAATTTATATATTAACAAACCTATTATTATTGATAGCCTTTGCAATGTACGCAACTGGGAAGAAATGTGCATGTCCCTGGCCAGAGACAGGACATGTCATCACTGTATCCACTCAGAGGAGACATAAACACCATGACACACTTTTCTTTAATCAGTCCTAAAAACCTGAATGAGATCATTTGTTAACTGAAATCCAACGCTTGCTGTCTTGACGTCCTGCCAACAGGATATTTCAAGAATGTTTCGGGATGCATGGGCTCTGATATATATACAGATTGTAAAAATGTCTCTGCTTTCAGGTGTCTTTACCCAGACTCTAAGTTTTTTTTTTTTCAGTAGTGGCTTGAGGACAGCTGTTTTTAGACTAGTCGCTTATGAGCAGCTAAAGGGCAATATCGAATGTCCCCTTTCTTTGTAAGATTATAGAAAAAGCTGTTTGTCAACAGCTACACAACTTCCTGACACTAAACAACATTAAATCACATCTGCTAGAGCACAGATAGCGGAAACATGTCACTCCTGGTTCTACTGGATCTCAGTGCTGCTTTTGACACAGTTGACCATAACATCTTACTAGACCGACTGAAAAACTGGGTAGGAAACTAAAATAACCTGTTCCCCAAGGCTCCATCTTGGGCCCACTGTTGTTGAACATCTACATGCTTCCACTTGCTTAAATTATGAAAAACAACCAATTATGTTACCATAACGATGCAGATTACACACAAAATCTACATGACTATCTCACCAGGAGACTACAGGCTGATCCAAACATCGATCAACTGCATTACTAAGTTGTGGCTGGGCTGTAACATTGTGTTCCCATACATAAGTAAGCAAAAAACACTATCCTTAGACTCCATAGAAATTAGATTTATTTACTTTAGTATTACAAAAAGCTGACCATGAATATTAAACAGAAAATAAGACTAAGAATATGTTTATTTTAAGTACATCCTAGAATCTTTGCAAGTGTATCTCTGAGTCCTTAAAAAGTATTAAGACACTTAGTACAGAGTGAAAATCAAATAATCAGACAGTATAAAGTGGCGTGACGACATCTTTACGGGTGGGTCTGTACATACCTTCTCTATAGACTCCAGGGTCTCAGTGTATTTCTCCTCTGTCTGTTTAATCTCTGTTAAACAGCAACTCCTGATGTCAGTCTCAGCCTGCTTCTGGAACGGCTGCACACACACACACACACACACACACACACACACACACACAGAGGTCAGTTACTATGTGTCCCACTCTGTGTGCTGACAAACTGTCAAGTGGCCAACCAGATGCAGTGGATCCAAGCCTTTGAACAAGATCAGGGGTCACACATGTTTGCTAAATTGTCTGCCAATTAAAAGAGGACATCAGATGTTGTTTTATATAAAATGGGCAAAAACATGGCAAATTTCACTACATTTGTTATCTTCCTTTTCAAACAGTAGCCAGAAAATATAAGCAATGAGTTTTATCTAGCAGAGGAAATTAAAGGAAATATAACATAAAAGCATCAATATCAGATTAGTTCAAGTGAGGAAAATATTCATTAAGTAGTTTTCTTGGTTTTTTAAAACCGTTTAAACAGTGGAGACACGATTCTTTAAGCTACAAAACCATGTTAGATGCTAATGCTAGTTTTGTTGTATCTATGTGCATTTTCAACTTGCTACAACAGCTAGCATTACAGATACTGGATTTACCGCTAATTTTGAATGTGTGTGTGTGCCTCTCTAACTTTTTACAAAGCTTTATGGATAAAAAAACAAATTCAATTTTAAAAAGACTTAAACAACCTTCTTATGACATTTTGAGATTGATCGATTAAATAGAAGATAACAATCCCTTGCCAACAAGCTAAAAATGCAGCTAACAGCTAATTAGCTTAACTTGTAATGTCAGCAAGGGAAAAAAAGTGGGAAAATGAAGAAATGGGTCAGCTGGAATTGTTCACAGCTATTGTGGCATCAAAAGCATGTTATAATTTGTTAATTTAGCCTCTAATTGTGGAAAAAAAAGGGGTCTGTTGAAATTAAATATTTGTGAGAATGGGAGAAGTTCCACAGACAGAAGAACACAGACCGGAGGAGGGATGGCTTCTGTCTTCATCAGGTCCTCATAGATCTCTCCACCGTCTTCATCATCGTACACGCAGTCATACAGATCCTCCTCATCCTCTACCCCATTCTCACTGTAGGACACATAAAAGATTAGTTCAAACTCATGAAGTTACATTACATCACACTGCTGTTTGATCCTGAGCATGACAGTGAATGGTAAATGTATTTTAATCTTCAAAACAAACACATTAAAGGAGCACACATAAGTCTGGCTTTGCAGATGTTTCTAACACTTCTTAATATTTTGATTTACTCAGAAAAAGCAACCTAACTAAAATAATAACACACAGACAATACACTAAGGATTCTGTATTTATTACTGTACTGTACATTTATTGTAACAAGCTTTTATGTCTCTAAGTTGCACAATACGGAAGGTTTTATTTTTCTTATTGTCTGACTTAACCAAAAATCTGTTAATAATGGTAATTAAATGTACATATGTGTACACTTACATAACATGTATTTTCAATGCTTAGGTTACCACTGCAGTAAAAAAATTATCAAAACAATTATTGCTAAATTATTTCAAAATATTATTATTGCTGTGTTACTACTATTGATTTCTATTGATAATACTGTGATTATTATTATTATCATATTTCTTGCTATATTATTATTATTATTTCTAATATCCTAAAAAGATTAATGTACACTTACATGATATGCCTTCACCTGTAATAGTCCGGTTATAATCCAAATTAAACAAACTAATGTTTTTTTTGTTTGGTTTTTTTTTTGCTTTTTTTTATGAGGTTGACTAAAATGGGTCATATAATGTACTAGCTAATGAAAGGTTATTAATATTTACAGGTAAGGAAACAATATTTTTTTTATCTACTTAACAATTCCAAGATGGAGTACAAGCCTCTAGAAAGCAAGGTCAACTGAAAAGAAAATAAATTCCAGATGTTTACAACAAACATTGACTGCTGGCTTAAAGAAACCCACAGCTGTAAACCATAAATCTTTGTGTTTTGATGGGATTTTATTTGACTTGTAGGGTGTTATGGGTGATGATATGTAGTGCTGGTTTTGTGGTATCTATTAAAGCATACTGTGTAATGTTTGTCATTTTAAGGGCTTGTTGTGGTGATTGTGTACTTGTATTTTATTGGGCTGTGATGTAGTTTTTGCATTTACATGTACAATATTTCGAAAACAACAGAATGTAAAAGGCTAATTAAAGACAAGAACTGAAAATTATCCATAGCTATAAACTCTGTACAGCACATAAGTTACATTTTTTGTTTTCAAATTATATTAAACTAATCCATATTTACATAAAATTCCACTCTATTATATTCTAAGCAGAACAGATGTAATACCAGTAAAAGGTTTGGACACTTTCCCATTAAATTTAATGGTAGGAGTAGTCCAAACCTGTGACTGGTAGCGTATAAATATCTTATATCTTATATAAGTATAAGAAGAAAATAAAAACATTTCAGCATTGTAGCAATGATGTTGTCTTAAATAAAAAACTTTAAGAAATCTGATATTTGTGTGTTTCTAAATTAATTCATTACATCGCAATTATCTTTTCGCTGTTTTCTCCTTCTTTTGTCAGAATTAATGAGTTTTTGGCTATTTGAAACTATTCTGGTATTTTATGTTTTTGTTTTTATTGTGAGGGGTTGATGTCAATCATCTCTACATATATTTGGTATTAAATGACCTCATTTAAAACTGATGTGCAGAACTTTGCTCTTCACTAATTTAGCCTTAAAAACATTGTGATCTTAAACACCTTGACTCATCAGATAAGATGGGGTCAGATCAGCTGCTTCTTTTAAGCAAATCCCTGCTGTGTGCCATGTGAAGTGGCCTGCCTCTGTACAGCAAGGAGATGGGCTCTGTTTTGTTCTGTTCAGGGACACCCAGGCTCCAGGAGAAAACCTCCCATCCTGTTCCTGTCACCCTGCTGTTTACCTCTGTCACTACCAGTGAGCTGCTTCCTGTTAACAGTGACACACTCAGGCCTCACCTCTGACTTCACTTGCAACATGTCCTACAATATCTCTGCCTTTAGTGACACAAGTGAAAAGTGACTCATTGTTATTGGTTTACGCCTAGATAGATGCAGGTAAATGTAGCACAGTGATGTGATCTGCATTAACCAAGAGGCAGCTTCACTTACAGCAGTGCTGTGACACAGAGTGGAAACATATTGGCTGAAACATAAGTTTAAATTCAGTCCAGTTAGTGATATTCCAGTCACGAATCTATAATAAAAGGATCACATTCTGTTATATTGCTGCTGCATTTGGAGACAGGATTTTGTCTTGGAGTAGTGATTGCATCGAGAATTATGCAATGTTATGTAAGTATGTTGCTTCTTCAACCTTAAAAGTGGATAATATCAAGAATTTGTTCATGCGAAAGATAATTTTCAGTTGACCTGTTAAGTTATTTTTTAAAACACAAAAAAAAACCTGTCCTTGTAAACAAATCTGTTACACTTTAATGAGGGTGTGATGAAGGGAGCTCGAACAATAAATGATTCAACCACGGTCCCACGCAACTTGTGGTTAAGTGAGAAAAGAGTGGGGTAATAAGGTTGCTCCCTTCCAGCCAACGCCCAGGGAACAAATGACTTTTTAATCTACAAGGACCTGTAGATCTTATAGAAGAAGGAAAACTGGAGAATAAACAGCAAAAATGTATCTGCATAACAAAAAAAGAGTGTAATTCACATATGCAGGGAAAAGCGGAAAAAACATACTCAATTAGGTCCTCCAGGTGGTTGTAGATGTCTTCATCTTCAACACTCTCCTCTGTAGGAAAAGGCCTGTAAAAGAGAAACATGTTGATATAACTTTATCACAAGACACAATCTTTATATATTTTTAACATACCTGAATCCAACTTCCTGTGCAATGGCTGTGTGGGAAAGTTTGGATAGTGTGTCCATAACCTGGAACAGAAAAATAAAAATATGATATCTCGTCTCTGTTTTTGACATCAGAAATCAAATCTGAGGTGGAAAAAGAGGTGAAGCTGCATTTCTGAGAACAACCACATGAGGGCAGCATTTTCTAAAACTTCAACATGTTTGAGAGCTGATACGTTGTTTCTTTTCACATTCTAAATAATATCTAGAAAAACAAATTAAGAAAATATGTTAAAATATTAAATAAATACAGGTTAACAAAGGGCAAATATTGCACACTCTGAGGTGTTGCATAATAAATCCATTATACAAGTAAAGAAAAATAAGAGCATCATGTGAGCTGATCAGTAATTGAAGTTTACCATGTGTCTCCCTCAGCTGGCATAAAGAGTATGACACATAATTTCACGCTGGTGTGCACAGGCCTGCCGTTGCCCTTGACCTTCTCTGTGCACGCCTTTGTGAACCCACCTCCTGGGTCTACCTACTTTAATCGTAGCTGAAACACATCAGGGAGGTCTGTTCATTCATGTTTTGTAACTTGCCAAACAACCTCAATTCACAGCTCTCATTCATAACAACAGATTGCAGATTTAAAAAAAAAAAAAAAAAAGATTTGCCCTGCAAGCAGCTCTCCATGATCAATACAGATCACCCAGCTGGCCTCAACCCTGCAGTAAATGTAGTGAACAGTAGCACACTGACAACCGGCTGACATCCTTTAAAGCTCTAAATGGCATAAAGCTAGAGCTGTTTGTTGTGTTTTCAAGCAGAACTGCTGTAAATCTGCGGATGTAATCAAACTGTATCCCAATCTGCCATGTTAGAGGTGGATGACTGAATCTGTCAGATCATCACAAGCATGAGACACAGCGGAGGTATCAATTACATAGCGACACATAACTCAAAGCTCAGCTCATTAGCTGCAGCTAATCATCAAAAGGAAATATTAGTGGTGAACAACTGTGCAGTGGGAGGATGCAGCATGTTGCAGCGATGCCTGATAACACACGATGAGGGGAGGTGATCTAATGTTCATACGTACATACGTCATTCGAAACAAACTGCAGCAACTTGTATGCAACTGATAATTTGAGAAAAAAAGAGTCTATTTTTTAGCTCGCAATTGTGTCGTTTGGATTTTAACCTCTAAACATAACAAGTTTGACAGCTTGTAGTCTAACAGAAATGTTTCCTATTATCCTTTTACAGAACGGATTTTATTCATCGGGAATGATTTATTTAAGTGCAGCCATTCGAACGTTACATATAGTTTCTAATTTCAGGGAAGTTGCTTTTTTTAAAAAATCTTTTTTGTTTTGTTTGTTTTTTGTTTTTTATTTAAACAGAGCTTAACACATCCTAATTTACCACAGCTACTTCCATTCACATCAAATCCCCAAAACAGCTAAGATATCAATATATAATTGTTTTCTTGAGCTAAACCGGACATTTTAATAAAACACTATCTTTTTACAAAGTCTACTGTAGCCGTGTTTCATCAGTATTTTCAGTTTGGATAGACGGGATTGGCTTATTGATCATCTTCCCTACACCTGCATGTCAGTTTTGTGTTTCTGATGCAGTCTAGAGTCTATCCAGAGCGGTCAAACCATCAGCCGCTTCCACTTAGCAATGTCAGTTTAGAGGTTAGATGATGCAAAACATTTAATCTTATGTGTTTAAAAATTCAAATGCACATCAAGTGAAAGACAGTTTTTTGTGTCAAAGAATCTCCTTCCTTTCATGTATTGATCCAGTTATCGTGCAGAACTGATTACTCCGCATGTGGATACAGGGCGTGACATCTGGAGGCTGGTTTTCAGGTACAGCACGTCCAGCAGCTGAGGATCTGCTGTGTGGCAACCACAGCTTTGGATGCATTCCAGTCATAGCTGGCAGGCGATTTAGGGGGAAGAGCCGTGAAGCATCATGATTTCTGGCTTCACTGACTTCATGAGTCACACGCATTTGCAAACAAAACTGACCATCTTTACCGAGCCAGAGATGCTTTCTGCACATTAGAGAGAAATTATAGCCGTTATTAGTCAGCAATACAAAGAAAAATGCGTAATTCAGAGAGACTACATGAGCAATAAGCACGCTTCACAGTTAAGAAAGCTCAGGGATCACGACTTCAGATTCATAAATCTGAGGTCAAAGGCCCAGCAGGAGTTGTGTAGGATGGGCACAGATGATGAAGGTTGACAGGCCTCTTTGATGGAGGCAAATAAACCCGCCCTGCCTCACTGTGGCTGCACCGAAGTTAAAGTGATTCACAGCAGACCAATTAAAGCAGGATGAGAAATATGTCTTCCCAGGAGACACACAGAAGAAAGTGCATTAGAGTGTCTATGTGGACACTATAATTACGTTAGAGAGTTCAAAAACTTACGTACATTACATCGCTGATAATTGATCCTTAAGTCAGGTCATGATTAGATCTGATTTTAAAGAGATGAGCCCTTAAAAAAATCACTTAAAACCAATAAATATGATCAAATGATAGCCTTTTTTTTCCTCTTTCACTCTGTCAAGAGACTTTGAGCGTCTCCGGCAAAATGGCTGATGCCTTTTGAATGTATAATATGTCAACAGTTTTACTTGTTTCACACACGACCCAGTGTGCTGTCCCAGTTTCCTGCTTTTATTCCTCCTTCCTGTGGCTTCTTTTATTTTCTCTCTTTTCTTCTCTCTAAATAGCTGATTTATTGCTATATATAGAGTCCAGTGGTGTAATCCACTGGAACACATACAGTTGATCATATTATAGGCTTTGTAGAGAGACTTTGCTTTAGAAACCAACTATTTCTGTTAGAAGATTTCATCTCAGATTAAAAGGGCTTAAATCAATAATAAAAATTGCTTTTAAAAGTCAACTTTGGATTATTTCAAAGATAAGATCCAAGCATTATTTGGGGGCAAAAACCAGATTAAGGACCAGGCTGGTAATTTAATAAACATAATGAGGGAAAAACTATATAAGTGTCTGTATCCTTTCATTTCAGACGTTTCCATTTATGTGACTCTGTGCTGAAGGAGATAGGAAAAGAAGCAGGGAAGCACCTTTACTTGGTATTTAGAGGCTACTTCTGGAACTCCAAGCTCACACACCTTGAGGTGCTTTCCTGCTCAGTGAATAAGGGGTCAGGGCAGTCACAGTGTCAAATATTCACGTGCATGTGGGCTTTTCAATGCTGGTAGAGCCCCTTTCAGTTAGTGTGCACATTTGCTGATTTTCCTGAAGGACTGTCCTGCACGCTGACAAAATGCAATTTCTCAACACAAATATTTAAATCAGCCAATCAAATGGCAGCAACTGACTACATTTAGTCATGTAGGGTTAAAATGACTTGCTAAAGTTTAAATTTAAGTATTTAGTTTAACGATATTTTGTTAGTGGCTGTTGTGATTACTTCCAGGACATTTGTGTTTTTGACATTCTTTTGAGTAGTTAATCATCGTGTAATATTTATACATGTACCAAAAAGAAAAAAAGTTTCCAGGCTTTCTTTTTTATTGCCTTGTCTTAATAAAAATGTTTTGTTTCCCAGCAATATGTTCTCTCATGTTAGGGTGTTTATGTCTCCTTTTTTATCATTGTGAACCGTCATTCTCAACCAGCTGGAATTATAAAATATACACCCGCCTCATTTCACTCATTAGGAACCATACGAAAGTGGTGCGTGACTACCTGATTCTTCCTTACCAGGGATCAGCTGTTTGGCAAACACCACCTGTAGGGTTTTCTCACCACACTGCATTTGAGAAAATACCAGGAGGGAACCTCTCAGGGGTTAACCTGACCACACAAAGGTGTGAAAGTACCTTCAGAATGTATTAACATCATCTACATCCTTACTGACAGAGAGAGAGCCCACCAGCCTGAAAGTGTTTTATATTTACTACGTATTTGGAGCTGCTTTGCTTTGGTTTCTGTATTAAGACACTGCTGCTTAGAGGATGTGTGCTGAGCGCGCTGTGGCAGCACTAAATCCACTTAAAGTTCAAATTTGGCTTTTAATCATTCACATTTTCAAGATGAACATATGGAAACTGTGTACAAACTTCAATATCCTCTAGTGGTTACGCTGTACGCACAGTACCACAGACGGTAGAGGACTCAAACCTATCGCTTGGTACCTGGGTTCAGACATGATTGGTGTCATTAAGGCTAATCCCTGACTTCGGGGGATGAATGGGGGGTTTTAGTCGTGGCGACGCTCCCCGAGGCAATAACGTGAATAGTTAATGTGATTAAAAAAAAAAAATTTAAAAATTGGCAGTTACTCAGGAAGTAAACTGATCATCTTTAATTTGGAAGATTTATAAATTTACATGGGCCTGTGCACTAACAAAATAAAGTACCTTATTGTACCTTTAAGGCCGATTTATGCTCTATGCTAAAGACAGAGCCTTTTGTCTGTGTTCTGTGTCATTAACGTGCGTAATTCGGTCAGTTTTCAGAGAGCTTATAGATCCGTACTAACTAAGAAGTAGCACCGTAAACCATGGAGGTAGTGTTGTGCAGCTGACGTGCGACCCGCGAAAGAAACCAAGTAGAAAAAGAAGCTGCAATGTCTCTAATGGCCGAACAGACCACCTCTGTCTGTGTACATTATCGTGATCTCCTCCGCAGCCACAAGGTTTACGTTTGAAGCGGAAGTACCTCTTTACATACAGTAGGTAAAGGGAGCGTAAATGGGCCTTTAAGGATACAAAAAATTGTAACTTATTGAGGATTTAGTGCATTTAGCATTCAGTTCATGCGCACTGAATTCCAAGAAAAGTAATAAAGTGAAAACTGCAGCTGTGGTGGCTGCAGTTTGCTTATAAATACCTCAGAGTTACAAATTAGTCTAAACGTAATTCACCTGGTAATACGAAAGGCTAATTCCATTTAGCCAATTCGTCCTCCAACATCCTACCCACTGGAGCTTTAATGACACTGCCTCTCTGTTCGCAGGCAATAATAAAACATTCATAAAAAGCAGGAAGCTTCTGATAAGTCAGAACAATGGTGTTTGAAGGAGAACACCACAAACCTATTTGATCACACTTTATTCACATCAGATATTTAGCAGTTTGAAGATAAGATGAAGATATAATGCAAGTTTATATGGGTGGCTGTGAAGGGGGGACATGTGTTATGTTGACTAATTGTTCTTAGTTTGTTTCCTGTACCCTCTGGATGATGTTACACACTTGACTGATTGTTGATATTTGCCTTTAAATGAATGTGTGTGTGCTTGATTGTGTTTCTATATGCAGCCATTTGACAGCTGCCCCGGTGTATAAAAGTCAATCCAATAAAAACTAGATTAGCCCGACACACAGATGAGCTAATGGCTCATCAAGGCCCATGATGGAAAATGAGTGTGTTTTAATATACACATATCAAGCTGACTGCTGTAAATGTTGGCTTCTGCATCTCTGATCCAGACCTCAAACCCTCTCTGGTTTGAGGTCTGGAACATGTCAACACATTGATTCTTTTCTTTTTCAATGATTCAGTTGTAGATCTGCTGCTGTGTTTGGGATCATCGTCCTGTTTCACGAGAGTTCAGTTATCAGGCAGATGGACTCACATTTGACTCTAGAATACTTTTCTGTCTAGAAGAGTTCATGGTTTGCTCAATGGCTGCAGCTGTGGCTTGAGATGTAGCTCTTGGGTTTTCTACAATGTTTCTGGGAGGTTCACTCCTGGAAAGATTGGCAGCTGTATATGAATATTTTCCACTTGTGTATAATCTTGCTCATTGTAGGATAATGCCCTCCAAATAGTTTAGAAATTACCTTATATCCATTATCAAATTATTGGGCTACAACAGTTTCTTCTCTAAGATAACTTCTGATGTCTTTGCTCCTTGAGTGATGCAACTTTTGCTTCTATAAAAGATCTTTGTTCATGATCAACTGCAGTAAATAGCAGCATCTGGCTTTTTTTAAGCTTTGACCACCTATGAAAGCAGTAAGTGTGTAATCAGTTATATCACTGAATATATTAAAACTGTGTTCTTAATCTGGAACAGGGGGGAAAACATCTCAAAGCGAGGTGTGTCATGGCTGAATGCCGCAATCACTGTTGCGTGTTAACCAACAGGTTCATCCTGTATGAATAAGGTATGGACTCATAGGAATCATAATGTGGAAGCTAGTGAATCAGTCCCAATAAACATGAAAGTTTACATTTCCTTCATGAAAATCTGGCAATACAGGCCCCCTTCCCTTAATTTAAATTCATTGTGCTTCAGTTTAAATATGTTAGGAGAACTCAAAAAGAAATGGTTTAAGCTCCAAGTCCTCCTTCTCAACAGGGTTAGGTCACAAGTGAGGTCATTCTTGCTGTCGAGGTAAATCACATCTTTCTCTGAAGACTGCATCCCCGCAGGACACACACACATGTATTCACACTCTCACCAGCAGATTCTTTTATTTCTTCACTCCAACCCTCCATGAATGCTTACTTGAATGCTGCTGACATTATTGCATGTTTGCACAGATTTCACACACATACCAACAAACTGAAGCGCCCATCAACACCCCACCAATCTGATTTGCTAAATCCTCTCTGAGCCGAAAGCCGATTCGATTCCAGCTAAATTTCTGACTGAATCAGCTCAGAACTGATCGTCACACACACACACTCTCACCCACACACAGATGCGAATGCAGATCCCAACTGTCTGCACAAGGAAAATCTTATAAACATGACATGTAGGAGTGAGAAGTTTGAACTGGGAGCTTTCTTTGTTTGCTCTATCAATAATAATAAATATAAATATAATAATAATAATAATACGTTTGTTTGACTGATTCTAAAATTAAAATAGAAAAAAACAATAGGCTTTTAAAGCAGAAATCATGCAGGATTAATATTTTTTATTTTTTTTATCAAACTAATACAAAAAGTAACTATTTTACTTGTCATTTAACATTTTCTAAATGACACCACACATCAAATTTCATAAATGAACTGGCTTGAATGGCAAAAAAATTTAGTAAATGAAATTAATTATTAAATAAGTAAATTATTAAATAAATACATTTTTATGACTATTTAAAATCAAGTGGGAAAAAAACAGTGAGTTGTCCAATAATAAAAACTACAATGTCAACTGAAACCCTTAAAACTGTAAAAACATTCCATAAAGCAACTTAACAGAATTTCTACTTACATATCAGACAGGCAGAACATTCAGTATACCACAGTTTGATATTGGATGGAATTAAATAATTATTGCTAATAATAATTAATAGAATGTAGAATCAGATCAATATAATATAATATAATATAATATAATATAATATAATATAATATAATATAATATAATATAATATAGGCTAGGCAAATTTATTTGTATAGCACATGTACAAGGCAATTCAAAGTGCTTAACAAAAAACATTAAAAGCATTACAACCGGGAGTAAGAAAAGGTGAGATAAAATGCAAGAAATAAAGTTCCACTGTACAAAAAGTATTAAAACACGATCAAGTTAAAAAATTCAAGAAACAGATGCAAATCTGGACTTTTAAATAAAAAATATTGAAATGCAGCAGAGAACAGGTGGGTCTTTAATCTGGATTTAAATAAACTGTGTTTGTCATGTGGACATGTGGAGCATAGGAGCTGAATGCAGCATCTCCATGTCTGGTTCTGACTCTGGGAATTGATAAGAAACTGGATCCAGATTACCTGAGGGTTCTGGTAGGTTCATACGGGGTCAAGAGGTCACTAATGTACTTTGGTCCTAAACCATTCAGAATTTTATAGACCAGCCGCAGAACTTTAAAGCCCCAGTGTGTAAGAATTACTCCCATCTAGTGGTGCGCTAATATACTGCAAGCAAGCGAGTAGTGCTCTACTGGAGCCTCACCGTTTAAGAGAGTTATTACAACTACGGAAGCCGTGGAGAATCATAAATGTAAAAATGTCAACATCTCTCAGAAGTTCGAGTGTCCCGTCAAGTGATGAGGTACAGAACAATACATAATAATGTTTTTCTATGTAGATAGGTTACAAGCGTGCCCTCCATGTATTTATTACTGAGCTACTGCTAATAGTAATGTTATCGTGTGAAATTGTTTTTGTGACTTGCAGACTCAGAGATCATCTGATGAAGGGAGAGAAAGAGGGAGTAAAAGCAGGGGCAGCGGACCTGTCGGCACTGCAAGAGGAAGATCCCGTGCTGTAACATTACTCTGTGTTTAACAACATATATTTCACCTGATTTATCCAGGGAGGTAGGCGACATATTGATAGAAAATAATTATAATCTGAGAGATTTTTTTTGCGTTAGAATGCTCTTTTGGCGACTATTCTAAGATGGCGATGCAACATGGCAGCCTCCAGTTGAGTGCGCCGCCTCCTATGTACTTATAAACATCTAATTCTAAGCTACGAGAACGCTTTTTTTTGGATACGAGTGTGATCAGACTTTCCTAAAATACATATTTATGAAAGCGATACTTGATTTTTGCTAACAAAAAAACAAATAAGCTACACACTGTACCTTTAAAGTTTATTTTCTGATGAACAGGCAGTCACTGTAAAGACCTCAGGGCTGGACTGATGTGATCCACTTTCTTGGTTTTAGAGAGAATTCGAGCAGCAAAGTTCTGAATAAGCTGCAGGTGTCTAACTGAACCAGAAAGTACAGCAACATCCAGTCAATAATATAATATAATATAATATAATATAATATAATATAATATAATATAATATAATATAATATAATATAATATAATA